>CM060121.1:8889975-9284975 GCA_030522415.1 Channallabes apus | reverse complement strand
ACAGATGTTCAGGCCGGTGATTAGAATTCTGGTAAAGTTGAATCTTTAGGCACTTCGCATTTGTTCTCATTTCTTTAATTCAATCTACATCATTGAAGTTAATTTAATATGAACAAATGAGGGGTGGCTCACGACCTTTCCACTGTACCGTATTTAGTTAGTTAACCTAATATATGTGAGGCCATAATCAAGGTTGTCTGTTTAGGGCCAGTTTCTACTGGCAATGTTCCAGATAACATGTACTGAGATAGAAAGTAGTGCTGGTAGATGAGTGTCCTCTTTGTGAGTGCCTGTTACAGGGTTTGTGAGCTTCGAAACAAGATTGGGGCCAGGAAAAAATTGTGATCTTGACACCAATGGAGACAATGGAAAGAGAGAGGAGTTGGGGCTTTACATAAACATCTTTACTTAAACATGCGTCAACACAATCTACCTCTTAAACCACCTTGATCTTTTTTAATTTTTAATTTTATTTGTTTGCGCAGAATAAAAGAACACAGTTATGGGAGTAAAAGCTACCTTTATTCCTCTATATAATCTCCTGCTGCACTCATGGACTTCCCAGTGTTCCTCTGTACAAAGTTCAGTGTTGTACCTCAAGGTACAAGTTGTCTCAGTCCACCAGAGCTATGATTGGACAGCCTCTTCAGGCCTCCCGGGAACTCCTCTAATGGCACAAACTTGTGGAAATGTTCAGAACTGTACTGGGGATGTGGCGATAACTTCCGGTGAAATTCAAGTAATGTGCGAGTGGTGCTGGTTCTCACACAGATGCATCTCTTTTGCAAGTTGCCAGTCAATTTTCAAGGATCCGGTGTTCCCCTCGCTGATTGTTCACAGGAACAACTGCAATGGGCTCCAGGCTACCTCATCCGGGATTATCATTTACTGATGCATGACATTCCCTAAAATGTTTGCACCATTCAAATGCTTTACTGCGGCTAATAGTGTCATCGCCGTACTGCTTGAAGTCTTCTGTAAATGTCAGTCGGTTTTATATCCTCACGCACAGACAGCGCATCAAAAGTCCCGGTTTTGACTTGAACGCCCTTCGCATTTACCTTAGCGTCTTATTTACAGACATATTTCTCCACTTTTAACGCACCATTTTTCTGGGTTCCATTTTGTTTATGAAGGACCGAACCGCCATTGGGAATACAGTACTATAAATATCCATGCTCCTCCTGTATTCTATTTGGGACGAGGGAAGCAGTGCTGTCCCTTTTGCAAACATTAAGAGGACTGTTTATTATTATTATTATTATGGACATCTTTAAAGGCATGACATAAGGAAGAAGACCGTCAAGGTTAAGTTTTTTGACACATGCACTCACTCAACCAATCATGTTCCAATAGCACAATGCAGATACAGATGAAAAAGTTGAATTAATGTTGACATGTGTTGGTGACAGACAGGCTCATCTGAGGATTCCCAAATTTACTGACCTTGTGCGATTTTCACAAACATTTTTAGACTTTACACAGCACACCACTTGATCATTTTTTCTATATTCAACTTCCCAGTTTCAACGATCCTGTACCCACTGTTCTATGGAAGGGAGCCTCTCATGGACAAGGTGTTTCTGCCCATTTAAACGCTGCTCACTGGATGCCTTTTTTTTTTTTGATACTAAACTCTAGAGGCTGTTGCGCATGAAAATCCCAGGAGTTTAGCAGTTTCTGAAATATTCAGACCAACCCATCTGGCGCTAACAGCCATGCGACAGTCAAAGTCACTGAGATTATGCTGGTATGAACAAATAGCAGATTGAAATCTCATGATGTGTGTGTGTGTGTGTGGTCACAGGTGTATATGTGTCCCTGGTAAAATGACTGGTGAGTGTATTTAAAACAGAGCATTCAGAATATAAACTGTGATTACTTTTAATTATCAGTTACTGCAGAGATGGGAGTTCTGTATCGGCACACGGCTATTTTTATTTGGCTGCGTGTTGGCCATAAAACCGATCAGAGTCAAAGCGAGACTGACTCACAAGCACACTGTGTTTTTGAGCACTCATTGATCTCAGTGTGTTCACTCATCTGTGCTTTGGCTTTAGGCAAAAGCCAGACTGTGTCCTGTTCTGTTACACAAGACCTGTTAATGGCACATTGAGTCATTTCAGGGCTTTGTAGATCAAAGACGCTGTATTTGGCGAATTTAAAAAGTTTTGAATTTGTTTTTGTTTTTTTCCTTCTCTTTGTTTGGCCTATCAAATTTTTAGACCCTCTTAGATTTTTGTATTTGCATCAAATATGACGCAGACATGTACATTTTTTGTTTTGAAATGCGCATGGCAAAAGCGGTGCTGAAGTCACATGATCACCATCTTTCAAAATGCTTTCGCTTGCGTCTCTTTCTTCAGTGACAGCAAGTTTTCTTCCTCACATATTATAATGATCCCCAGTCACGTGACTAAGTAGAACTTTCGAAGAAAAAAAAATTCTTCTTGAAGACCCTTACTAGACCCCATCACTACTCAGTCAAAAGAAATGAACCTGATTGTGGCAGCAAAGTCCAGCATTTAAACTTTCATCTCTAAATCCTGATTGTTTTTCCCCCTTCTCATTCCTTCCTCTAATGGGAACACATTTCCTTTTGGACCTTTTTGGTCCAACAACTAAAACATACACTATATTGCCAAAAGTATATCACTCGCCTGTCTTCACATGCATATGAACTTGAGTATCATCCATTTGTTAATGCACAGTGTTTAACATGATATAGACCGTCTGCAGCTACAACAACTTCAACTCTTCAAGGAAGGCTTTCCACAAGGTTTAGGAGTGTGTTTATGGGAATTTTTTACCATTCTTCCAAAAGCGCATTTGTGGGGTCAGACACTGATGGCCTGGCTCACTGTCTCCGCTCTAATTCATCCCAGAGGTGTTCTATTGGGTCGCAGGCCAGTCAAGTTCTTCCACACTCATCCATGTCTTTATTGACCTTTCTTTGTGCACTGGTGCGCAGTCATGTTGGAACTGGTGTGAGGCTGTTTTTCAGGAGTTAGGCTCGGCCCCCTACTTCCAGTGGAAGGAACTCATAATGTTTCAGCATGCCAAGATATTTTGGACAATTTCATGCTCCCAACTTTCTGGGAACAGTTTGGAGACGGCTCCTTCCTGTTCCAACAAACTTGTTGTTCCGTCTTACAGAAAAGCTGCTTCTCTCCATTGGATCTGTACAGAAATCATTCATAAACACCGCTTGCACATTACAGGAACTCGGCTAGGAGTTAATGCCACATCTCCCATACAGTCCTGACCTCGCTCCAAATCATTTCCACATGTTTGAGCCATTAAAGGAGTTCCTGGGAGGCCAGAGTTTCAGACTGCTAATGGCATTTTGGTGTACTGAGAAAACCTTCTACCTTGATGGTATCCAAGCACTAGTGAAACACTGGGATAAGTGCATTAGTTTAGCAGGGGATTATATAGATAAATAAAGGGAGCTTTTTCTCTCATAATTGTGTTCTGTTATTCTGCACAATCAAAGTCCTGGTTTGACTTGAACACCACTTAAAAAAAACGACTGGAAATTTCCCTTCTTTTGCCTGCAGAGCAAGAATTTTGTAGAAATATAAAAAATATATAAATTAATAAAAATTAAGTTGTACCCCTGGGGTGCAGGAGGTGCCAAAATTTACCCCATTGACATACAGTATAATGCTGACGGTACTCCCTATTGAAACAGGAAGCGCTCACAGTTGCATTCCCTGCTATGATAACTTCCATAGGATCTTTGAAACTGAACCTAACTGTGGATCCCATTGTCATAGAGACATGGGGGTGGGCTTATTCTACTCAGGCAACCAATCAGTCTCTCAGGATCATTGCGAAGATGTGAAGCCACGCCCTAGCAACTACTTTAGAGCACCGTAGCAAGTGATCCCATCAACTGTCATTATAAAAAGCCCAGAGGTCCGAGTTTTGCTACGGCAAGCACATATCCCATTTTCTTTAAAAAATTTACCTGTCTAGTTGTATCTTGAGGGCTGGGCGGTTAATTGCCCCCCCAGGGGGCAATTAACAGCTAGTCTTGCTCCATTTGTCGTACACCCATGAATGAGGTGTCAAATCGTGCGGCATATCCGGGGATGGGGTGGTATGGCTTTTCTAAGGGGTCGGGCGGTTAATTGCCCCAGCAGGGGGCAATTAACTGTCCATAGACTTAACATGGATTTAACGCAGCTAGATTGTTGCTAGCATGATGCTATTGTAATTTGCATGACGTTTAGCTGCTTGGCATGTTGCTAGCATGTGGTTATGCTGATTAGGATGTTGCTTGCATGATGTTTTAGCACTGACCCGTCATGCGTACTTGATGTAAACATGATGTTTAGCAGCTTAGCATATTGCTAGCATGATGCTACCTATATTAGCATGTTGCTAGCATCATTAGAATGTGGCTATCTGACCCGGCACGCGCATAGACACACTTAAAATTTCTTCAGGAATTTTCCCTCTCTAGTTGTATCTTATAATCTTATTGCTTTCTCAATAGTGTAAAGTAAAATCCTTTTTAAGTGTACGGGTTGGTTTTTCCTATTACCTTGTCATTTTATTTTCCCAAGTATATACAGTAAAAGCGAAATAAATAATGACAATTTATGCATCTGAAACTATAGTTAAATTTTTGGCTTCCATTCCACCCATGATGTTCAGGGCCAATAAAAATGGCTGGAATAAAACAAACAAAAGGATGAAAACAGATAGTTGCATCTCTTTCCCGCCATCTTAATTAACTCGTAACATCCGCCTGCATAAACATCTGCCCTCAGGAGGATCTCGGATCATAAAGGAACGAAAGACAGATTGGGGATTTTACAGTAACAGTTGTAATGCTATAAATTTGAGAGCGTCTAGGACAACAGGAGTGAACTCTTGGGGCTCACTACAGACTGGCTGAAATCAGATCAGAGACGTCAGTGACTGACCGGCAGCTAAAAATGCTTTTAAGGCAACGGAACACCTGCATGATGGATGCTTTTAAGGGAAGTGCGTGCAAACACACACACACACACACACACACACACACACACACACACACACACACACACTTTAACACTGTCCTGGCTCATTCCTTTATCAGTGTGTGGGAGGAACAGGATCCCAGATTGCAGTTTGCTGTATTTAGATCACATGTCATCCGTCTAAAATAGCTCAAGGCAGTCAGGAGATTTATTTATTTTATTATTTTTTTTTATTTGTTTGTTTTAATAATTTCCAGCATTTTTTATTTCTTTATTTTCACCTTTCAGGTTTGGTGTGATTGAAGTGAAACCACAGTCATGGATGAAATGGATGTCCCACAGCTGAAGAAAGAGGTAGAGAGCCTCAAGTACCAGCTGGCGTTTAAGAGGGAGAAATCATCCAAGACAGTCACAGAGTAAGAAACACACACATAATTTTTTTTTTTAGAATTACGATCATCGTCATCTGTGCACCACCTACAGCTTTTTGGCAGAACGTTCAATTCCATTGTGTGTAATAGTATTTCCAAATAGCGCAGATTAAAAATCACCTTGAAAAACATTTATGTTAATATTTACAGTTAATTATACATATGTCATCTTCAATGTTATCCAAGAATTACCTGGTAAAGAAATGACCCAAAATGCCATTTAACTTCATGCTCATGAGGATGCCAATGGGATTTTAAACCCAGTTTTATTTCTACCCAATGACAGTGATGCAGCAGCGCTTTAGTTTTGTAGTCTGTGCAGCTCCGTTACCTCCTAACCAGTACCCTCTGCTCAAAACTTTTATGATCCATCATTAACGCCATTATGCTTCTTATCTTTCAGATATATATACACTATATTGCCAAAAATATGCATGTAAACAACCAATTCTCAATCCGTAGGGTTTAATATGATGTTGTTGCATCCTTTGCAGCTATAACAGCTTCAACTCTTCTGGGAAGGCTTTCCACAAGGTTTAGAAGTGTGTTTATGGGAATGTTTGACCGTTCTTCCAGAAGCGCATTTGTGATATCGTACACTGATTTTGAATGAGAAGGTCTGGTTTGCTGTCTCCGCTTTAGCTCATCCCAGAGGTGTTCTATCAAGTTGAGGTCAGGACTCAACAGGCCAGGGAAGTCCTTCCTCACCAAACTCACTCATCCATGTCTTTATGTACAGTGTACCTTGCTTTGTGCACTGGTGTGCAGTCATGTTGAAACACGAACAACTGTTCCTACAAATTTGGGAGCATGAAATTGTCCCCCAGAGTTCCTTCAACTGGAAGTAAAGAGACGAGCCCAAATCCTGAAGAACAACCCCACACCAGTTCCAACATGACTGCGCACCAGTGCACAAAGCAAGGTCCATAAAGACATGGATGAGCGAGTTTGGTGAGCTAGGCCTTCTCGACCAACATCAGTGTTTGACTCAAGTGTTACGAATGCGCTTCTGGAAGAATGGTCAACAGTTTCCATAAACACACCCCTAAACCTTGTGGAAAGCCTTCCCAGAAGAGTTGAAGCTGTTATAGCTGCAAAGGATGGGTCGATATCATATTAAACTCTATGGATTAAGAACTGATTGGCACGCTGTCCAGGGTGTACCCTGCCTCGTGCCCTAAGTCTCCTGGGATAGGCTCCAGGTCCCCGCGACCCTAAATACAGGATAAAGCGGTATAGAAGATGAATGAATGAATGAATGAATGGATTAAGAACTGGCTGTTACTGAAGTTCATCATTACAAGTATTTTGTCTGCAAATACTTTTGTTAAATTAGAACATTCTTCTTTTGAGTTGATGAGTGATGTTGGATTACTTCCAATTACTGGACTGGAGTAAATAGGCAGTGGAGGGAGGAGGATATGTCTGTATGAGACATTCATTTATTTGATATTTTTTTGATATTACATTAAAAATATAGCTGATTGAGACAAATCAGACAATAAACATTAATGTTAATGTTCCTGAATTATATTATATTAAAAATCATAACGATACAAAGATATCAAATCAAAAGTCTACCTATGATTCACAGCTCTAACAGCTCTGTGCCTAGAATAGATTTTGTATAAAATATATTTGAAGATGGATTTTATGCTCATGTCTGAGCTGAGTGCTGTACAAATAATGTTGAATTTATTTCAATTAAATTGAACATCCGATACTTTTACAAACATGAAAAGCCAACAAATTTGTAGCATTTAGTAAGTCAGTACTTCACCATTATTGCAATATAAGCACACTTTAGTCTTTAACTATAAATGTTATGATCAGATCTCCACTATTGGATAATCTTCATGACGTAGGATTTGCATCAGATATTTTTACTCCAGCCTGTTAAGTGCCATTCCACTTTAACACACAAACTTTTTACTTAAATACTACCTACACTTAATCAGCAGCCAGCTCTCGCCACTTCTAATCTCATTACTCTATAACTGCTGATTCATTCTAAAAAAACCTGCTACAATTCCCTGGCACATTCACACTTAACTGCACTTTACACTGTGCGTTCATCTCCACAGGCACTTCTAGTCGTCCCTAACTTTTTAGCTTGGTGTTAATTTTTTTTGGTAACCAAGAAAAACAAACACTGTTTATTGGACATTATCATGTGATCAGTGTGATCTTTACTTTGTACATATGCGAAGATGTTGGATGTTAATCCTAATTGTGGCTTCAAAATCCATGTTGAAAACCAATCTCATATATAGTGAAATAATAATATTAATAATCATAATTATTAATATTAATATCATAAAGCACTTTAGCAATACCATTGTTATACTCTCGTTCTTCCCACAGCTGTTTCTACACAGTTTGAAGCAAACAATTCTATAGAATGTCTTCCTATTACTGTAGCGATACGATTTCCCTTTACTGGAACTCGTACCACTTTTTTCCACCAAGGCAGTTCCAGAGCTAGTTTGGAGCCGATGCCCAATTTTGAACTAGTTGTTTGTTTTCAGACAGCCAAAGCACTGGCCGTCAGATGAAAAAAAATATTCCATGGCGGCTCAAATGCTTTATACAGTAGCAATGATGGTTTGATCTCAAAGTAGACCGGCAAAGCCTGGAGAACTGCTTGCAAAGCCATGTTCAGAGGTGGAAAGAGTAATAAAATTTTGTACTCAAGTACAGTACTGTTACTTCAGTGAAATTTTACTTAAGTACAAGTAAAGTTACCATTATAAAAATCTACTCAAGTAAAAGTAAAAAGTAGCTCATTAAAAAATTTACTCAGAGTAAAAGTTACAGAGTTTTTTTTTTTTTTACTTTTTTATTTTAATTTTTTTAACAGCGGGGGGGGGGGGGGATGAGGCATTCTAGCGTAGTTCAAAAAAGATGAGCAGATATAAATCTCAAACTAGTGGTTTTTAACTGAAGGAACACCTTTGCATAATAAATCTGTTGTCTTTGTTGTGCTTGAAAATCAAAGTGGTCACTTAAATATGGTGTTACGTCCCAGTCTAGGGTCATACAGCAAAAGACTGGTTCAGGGTTCTATTTTAAACTGTATGGAAATGGTGGCATATGGCAGAAAGAACTAGATCCAATCATTAACTGATGAAATAATGAGGTTTGTACACACACACACACACACACACACACACACATACACACACAACAGGAGGAGGATCAGATTCAGGATGGACCCAGGCCAAAATAATAAACAAAATGGTATTTATATTTAGTAGCCAGATTACCTGCTAAAATACAGGTACCTTCCCGGACTCCATAAACCAAAAACAGTGAAATTATCTACAAATATATACAAAGACCAACCAAACCAAAGGGACAAAGCAATAATCAAAGTCAATTGGAGGCAAAAAGTCAAAATCGGAATACACAACCAAATATCAAAACGCCAAAATCACAACCTTTCATCTTTCCCGCGTCTCTCTCCGGTTTATATTAGAGATGTTCCGATACCATTTTTTCCCTCCCGATATCGATTCCGATACTTGGGCTCAGGGTATCGGCCGATACCGAGTACCGATCCGATACCTGGGTGTGTATCTGTACTGTGTGTGTGTGTGTGTATATATATATATATATATATATATATATATATATATATATATATATATATATATATATATACACACACATAATAAATATATATATAATTTCTTTTTTTAAGTAAAATACTACTAGCCCTGTGTAACGGGTTCGGCCCTAAGTGCACGGGCGACACCATGAAACACGGACACGAGGCGAGGTCTTACAGGAAAAAGGGGCATTTATTTAGAAAAATGGGGAAGGAAAGGGTTAAAGGCTCTATTCGGTCTTTTCCCCTTCGGCGGCAGGGATGCGAAGGCGGGCTCGACGCGGAAGTGAAGGTGCCGCGGGAGTTCACGCGCTCCTCTCGCGGAGATCAAAGGCGCCCCCCCTTTTTAAAGTCTCTGGGCCGCATCACATCGCCCCGCTCTTGTGCCACTGTCTCTCATAAAATCCACCGCGTCGCAAAGTCCAGCTTCCCAACAGTCAGACCCCGAGCTACACTCCCCGCTGTGTTTTATAGCGCCGATAGCTCATGGACCGTTGCCTGATTCTGTGGCCCTGCTACTTCACATACCTAAAGTGGGGGGAGGCCGCCTAACTAGTGAGCGAGGAGCGATATCAATTTGGACGCACGCCCATCACAGGCGCACGCCGTGACACTCTGTAAGTAAGCTAAGCTAGCAAAGCTAGCGGGCATAAATAGGTTATGTTTAGGAAAATGGTATCGGATCGGTACGTGGACTCAAATACTCGCCGATTCCGATGCCAGCTTTTTTTGTGGTATCGGCAGCATTTCCGATACCAGTATCGGGATCGGAACAACCCTAGTTTATATATGGTCGCGCTAGTCGATGACGTCACTCTCAGGGCGGAAGCGACCGTGTGGAAAGTCAGGAAGCTGCCGATGTCAGAAAACCTGGAGTGAAGTCTGGAGCGGCGCGCGACCAGGACATAATACACACACGCGAGCGCAAAAGCATAATATTTTTATTATTTTAGCATTTTCATTCATTTATTTTTTTACTCCGTAGCGAATATGATTTAAAATGTAGCGAATTACAATACTTCAAACAAAACGTACTTAAGTAAAAGTAAAATGACAGATTTTAAAAACTACTTTACAAAGTAGAAATACACAAAAAAAAACTACTCAATTACAGTAACGCGAGTAAATGTAATTCGTTACTTTCCACCTCTGGCCATGTTGAAGTCCACCATTGTTGTTGTGCTTGCCGCTAGCAATTATTATTGTTGTTTTTTTTTTTTAGCATTGCTGGAAAAGTATAGACGTACATAGACATATGCAGTGACTTAATGACATGATTTTCTAGCCCATGGAAAAGCAAAGCAAATTCTTAGAAGGTTTCATTATTGAACAAGCTCTGAACCGGCACTAGCACCTGAGTCCCTTTGGTGGAAAAAGGGGTATAGAAGGCCCAAAACTTATTCCAGGATTACAGTGCTAGAGTGCAAAAAGCAAGATAAATGAAGACATGGTCTAGCAAAAGTTGGAGTACAAAAACTCAAGTGGCTTTCACAAACCCCAATGAACACCTTTGGGAAAAATCGGGCATTGGTGGCTCAGTGGTAGGTTTCTCGCCTACCATGTGGAAGGCCCAGACTTAATTTCCAGGCATTGCCCAAACCCCAGCCACTGGATGCCGTGCTGGCCCCAAGCCTGGATGAAATAGGAGGAAGGGCATCTGGTGTAAAACCTGTATGAAGTTGTGTGGTAGCTGTGACCCCTCGAAAGACTGCACCCCAGAACTCCACATCCAACAACACTACTTAAATTCATTAATGTTCAACTGGCTCATTGGGTAAATCCTCACACTCCTAGAGGAAAAAATCAAGAGGAAAGCCATTTGGGAAAAGTGGAGGTTATTATAACAGCAAAGGAGGAACTAAAACTGGAATGGGATGCTCAGCAAGTACAAATGGGTGTAGTGGTCAGGTGCTCACAAACTTGTGGCCATGAAGTGTTTGTAATAAACATAGCTACCATGAAGTACTACGCAAGGTAAACCCATGGTGCTGTCATGGTGAGTGTAAAGCACCATAATACTATAAACCCACGTTTATGTACGTTTGTTCTTAATGAAGATACTGATAATCAGAATCTATTGAGCTACTTTTTCATCATCACTATTTCAGTCTGCAGCCCAGATCCGAGCTCAGAAATACCAAACGTTATGAATCAGCGTGAAACTCCCACACACAGCATGCTGGACGTCTGTCATTTTTATCTCTGCAAAACTCTTCAGACCATCAGCAGCATTTGGAACTTCAGCACGGTTTAACACACAAGCGCCAGAAGCAGGTTCTTATTATGAGTCAATATAATAGTTCAACTGTTTGTATTACTAGAAAACATCACTAAAATCTAGATAGCCACTTTATGGAAATTGAAAAAATCAAAAGGAGAAAGAGTCAGCAGTAATGCCCACTGTTTTGGGCATTGATGCATGCCGGCTGGGTGTCCACATACTTTTGGCTTTACAGTATGCACTCTCTGGTATTTCTCTGTCTCTGCTGCTGCTGATGTAATGGAGCAGGAACATCACAGACATATTGACAGCCGGGATCTGATTACAAACTAAATTAATTAGGTGTACATCTGTTTTTGCGATTCAAAGCTTAAACAATTTGTGAGGAAAGCACACCAAGAGAGCAAAGTTTTCGACAACTTCATGCATATACTGCACCGATGCATTTGTTAAATTATTTGTTTGATATGAACTCTGCAGACAGACAGCAGATTAAAGTTAGGAAGCACCCTAAATAAAACATCTCTGTATTCTGTATATGCATATATAGTGTATGTGTGTGTGTGTATATGTATGTATGTATTTGACTTAAAAAAACGAGCAAGTCTTGGTTTACGAGTACCAAGTATCATGTATCACGCATGCGCTTCTTGTTTTGATGCCGAGCCAATGCCCACAACTGAGCCTCTCTCCTTCGCTGCAGAATTGTGGGTAATCGTATCCCCTGCTCTGTCTTAGTGCTCGTGTCCCCTATGGAAGTAAATTAGTGCCAAAATTCCTCAAAGCAAAATAGCAGGTTGAATTACATGAACTGAAAAAAAACTTGTTGCAATAAAAATGTTAGAATTTTTCTGCATGGCAATTTGATCTGAATTGAAAGAAATCCTTAGAGCATTTACAATGTTTGAAATTTTTGCCACTGCAATTTATTGTGGTTGTATATTTCAAGTGAAAATGTAATTCAAGCATTTAAAATTCAATGCAAAAATATTCAAGTTACTAAATTTGCAGCTCAAAAATATTTTCAAGTGTTAAAAAAAATACAATCTTCATTATTATTCAATCTTACAAATTCAAGTCGCTAAAATTCAGGTCTCCACATCCGGGATATCACAGGAAGAGCAGTGGAGTGCCGCGTGCTGCTGTCTGGGCCGCAGTGTACTTTAAAGTGTGCTTCCAGCTCCCTGTGCAGTCTACTTCCCAGAAACTACTTACCGATCGGAACGCAGCACTCTTAACTAACAGGCTGGGTTGCCAGTTGCGCAATAAACGGTTAAAATAACCCCTCTGCCATAAACGTTATATTCGAACAGTGACGTGCGGTGAGGGTTGGGGTTGGTGAGGCACTGACTCAGAGTCAGATTTACAAACGTACTGTATGACGTTAGGGCACTGACTCACAAGTCAGATTTACAAACATACATGGTTGTTATCCCATTCTTGATTAAATTTAATAACATTTTAAACACACCACTGTACATTTAAACACACCACTGCAGTATTCTTACCTTTACTTGTAAATGAAGTCCATTCTCCTGTCCTTCTGGACGAAGATCTCGATGACTTTGTTGTAGAAGTCCTCCTTTTTGTCCTTTTCTTTGAGTTTACTTTCAGTCAAAGCAAGAAATCATAAGTAACTTACACACGCACGCCCTGAGAGGCACTACCTGTCACTGCCTCAGCCTCCATGATTCTCGTCTCCCGTTGTTATTTGAACAAGACTATGAAAATGATCCAAATGTATAGGAAACACACCAAAATTGCATTAAAAGCATAGACCACAGGACAGATATTATATTATGTTTTATTATATTATTCATTTTTTAACAACTTATGGTGACAGCTGAGGAAACCATGTTGAGCCCTTTACCGCCCCTGGTGGCAAGGTGAGGCACTGCCTCACCTGCCTCCTATGAGTGCACGTGCCTGTATTCGAAGCAAAGCCAGCGCTGTTTCATTCACACGCGAGAGCGATGGGTTTCCCGCCCCTAGATAGATACAGTGGTGTGAAAAACTATTTGCCCCCTTCCTGATTTCTTATTCTTTTGCATGTTTGTCACACTTAAATGTTTCTGCTCATCAAAAACCGTTAACTATTAGTCAAAGATAACATAATTGAACACAAAATGCAGTTTTTAAATGAAGGTTTACGTTATTAAGAGAGAAAAAAACCTCCAAATCTACATGGCCCTGTGTGAAAAAGTCATTGCCCCCCTTGTTAAAAAATACCTTAACTGTGGTTTACCACACCTGAGTTCAATTTCTGTAGTCACCCCCAGGCCTGATTACTGCCACACCTGTTTCAATCAAGAAATCACTTAAATAGGAGCTACCTGACACAGAGAAGTAGACCAAAAGCACCTCAAAAGCTAGACATCATGCCAAGATCCAAAGAAATTCAGGAACAAATGAGAACAAAAGTAATTGAGATCTATCAGTCTGGTAAAGGTTATAAAGCCATTTCTAAAGCTTTGGGACTCCAGCGAACCACAGTGAGAGCCATTATCCACAAATGGCAAAAACATGGAACAGTGGTGAACCTTCCCAGGAGTGGCCGGCCGACCAAAATTACCCCAAGAGCGCAGAGACAACTCATCCGAGGGGCCACAAAAGACCCCAGGACAACATCTAAAGAACTGCAGGCCTCACTTGCCTCAATTAAGGTCAGTGTTCACGACTCCACCATAAGAAAGAGATTAGGCAAAAACGGCCTGCATGGCAGATTTCCAAGGCGCAAACCACTTTTAAGCAAAAAGAACATTAAGGCTCGTCTCAACCTAAAAAACATCTTAATGATTGCCAAGACTTTTGGGAAAATACCTTGTGGACCGACGAGACAAAAGTTGAACTTTTTGGAAGGTGCATGTCCCGTTACATCTGGCGTAAAAGTAACACAGCATTTCAGAAAAAGAACATCATACCAACAGTAAAATATGGTGGTGGTAGTGTGATGGTCTGGGGTCGTTTTGCTGCTTCAGGACCTGGAAGGCTTGCTGTGATAGATGGAACCATGAATTCTACTGTCTACCAAAAAATCCTGAAGGAGAATGTCCGGCCATCTGTTCGTCAACTCAAGCTGAAGCGTTCTTGGGTGCTGCAGCAGGACAATGACCCAAAACACACCAGCAAATCCACCTCTGAATGGCTGAAGAAAAACAAAATGAAGACTTTGGAGTTGCCTAGTCAAAGTCCTGACCTGAATCCTATTGAGATGTTGTGGCATGACCTTAAAAAGGCGGTTCATGCTAGAAAACCCTCAAATAAAGCTGAATTACAACAATTCTGCAAAGATGAGTGGGCCAAAATTCCTCCAGAGCGCTGTAAAAGACTCGTTGCAAGTTATCGCAAACGCTTGATTGCAGTTATTGCTGCTAAGGGTGGCCCAACCAGTTATTAGGTTCAGGGGGCAATTACTTTTTCACACAGGGCCATGTAGGTTTGGATTTTTTTTCTCCCTAAATAATAAAACCCCTCATTTAAAAACTGCATTTTGTGTTTACTTGTGTTATCTTTGACTAATAGTTAAATGTGTTTGATGATCAGAAACATTTTGTGTCACAAACATGCAAAAGAATAAGACATCAGAAGGGGGCAAATAGTTTTTCACACCACTGTAGATGGATGGATGGATGGATGGATTTAAGTGAACTTGAATTTTATTACCTGAATTTTTGTATGTATACACATGCATATGAATCTGAGTAACATCCTATTCTTAACCATGATGGTTTAATATGATGTTGGCCCACCCTTTGCAGCTATAACAGCACAAAGCAAGGTCCATAAAGACATGGATGACCGAGTTTGGTGTGAAAGAACTTGACTGTCCTAACCTCAACCCGACTGAACACCTTTGGGATGAATTAGAGCGGAGACTCCGAGCCAGGCCTTCTCGTCCGACATCAGTGTCTGACCTCATGAATGCGCTTCTGGAAAAATAGCCAACAATTCCCATAAACACACTCTAAAACCTTGTGGAAAGCCTTCCCAGAAGAGTTGAAGCTGTTATAGCTGCAAAGGGGGCGGGGCCAACATCATATTAAACCCTATGGATTAAGAATGGGATATTACTAAAGTTTATATGTACAGTGGTGTGAAAAACTATTTGCCCCCCTCCTGATTTCTTATTCTTTTGCATGTTTGTCACACAAAATGTTTCTGATCATCAAACACATTTAACTATTAGTCAAAGATAACACAAGTAAACACAAAATGCAGTTTTTAAATGAGGGGTTTTATTATTTAGGGAGAAAAAAAATCCAAACCTACATGGCCCTGTGTGAAAAAGTAATTGCCCCCTGAACCTAATACCTGGTTGGGCCACCCTTAGCAGCAATAACTGCAATCAAGCGTTTGCGATAACTTGCAACGAGTCTTTTACAGCGCTCTGGAGGAATTTTGGCCCACTCATCTTTGCAGAATTGTTGTAATTCAGCTTTATTTGAGGGTTTTCTAGCATGAACTGCCTTTTTAAGGTCATGCCACAACATCTCAATAGGATTCAGGTCAGGACTTTGACTAGGCCACGCCAAAGTCTTAATTTTGTTTTTCTTCAGCCATTCAGAGGTGGATTTGCTGGTGTGTTTTGGGTCATTGTCCTGCTGCAGCACCGAAGATCGCTTCAGCCTGAGTTGACAAACAGATGGCCGGACATTCTCCTTCAGGATTTTTTGGTAGACAGTAGAATTCATGGTTCCATCTATCACAGCAAGCCTTCCAGGTCCTGAAGCAGCAAAACAACCCCAGACCATCACACTACCACCACCATATTTTACTGTTGGTATGATGTTCTTTTTCTGAAATGCTGTGTTACTTTTACGCCAGATGTAACGGGACACGCACCTTCCAAAAAGTTCAACTTTTGTCTCGTCGGTCCACAAGGTATTTTCCCAAAAGTCTTGGCAATCATTGAGATGTTTTTTAGCAAAATTGAGACGAGCCTTAATGTTCTTTTTGCTTAAAAGTGGTTTGCGCCTTGGAAATCTGCCATGCGGGCCGTTTTTGCCCAGTCTCTTTCTTATGGTGGAGTCGTGAACACTGACCTTAATTGAGGCAAGTGAGGCCTGCAGTTCTTTAGATGTTGTCCTGGGGTCTTTTGTGGCCTCTCGGATGAGTTGTCTCTGCGCTCTTGGGGTAATTTTGGTCGGCCGGCCACTCCTGGGAAGGTTCACCACTGTTCCATGTTTTTGCCATTTGTGGATAATGGCTCACACTGTGGTTCGCTGGAGTCCCAAAGCTTTAGAAATGGCTTTATAACCTTTACCAGACTGATAGATCTCAATTACTTTTGTTCTCATTTGTTCCTGAATTGCTTTGGATCTTGGCATGATGTCTAGCTTTTGAGGTGCTTTTGGTCTACTTCTCTGTGTCAGGTAGCTCCTATTTAAGTGATTTCTTGATTGAAACAGGTGTGGCAGTAATCAGGCCTGGGGGTGACTACAGAAATTGAACTCAGGTGTGATAAACCACAGTTAAGTTATTTTTTAACAAGGGGGGCAATCACTTTTTCACACAGGGTCATGTAGATTTGGAGTTTTTTTTCTCCCTTAATAATGTAAACCTTCATTTAAAAACTGCATTTTGTGTTCAATTATGTTATCTTTGACTAATAGTTAACGTTTTTTGATGAGCAGAAACATTTAAGTGTGACAAACATGCAAAAGAATAAGAAATCAGGAAAGGGGCAAATAGTTTTTCACACCACTGTATGTGAATGCAGGCGAGTGAATTATTTTGGCAATGAAATGTGTGTGTGTGTGTGTGTGTGTGTGTGTGTGTACATATTGTATTTTAATACTGTATTAGACGAACAGATTCTAACTATTCCAGTGTATCGGCTGGAGCCATAATATGACGAGGATCCTAATAAAAAGGCCATACCTTTCTCCTCTATTCTAAGCGTCACTTTTCCTTTTTATCTCTATGTCTGTCTGACTGATGTTCACTTCCTCTTCCTGTTCCAGCTTGGTGAAGTGGATTGAAGATGGTGTTCCCACTGACCCTTTTTTGAACCCAGAGCTGATGAAGAATAACCCTTGGGTGGAAAAGGGCAAGTGTGTGATCATCTAGGACAGAAACAATGGAACAGCAAAGATCTGAATGTCCACATACATACACACACACACACACACACACACACACACACACACACACACACACACACAGAGGCATTAGCACTATACAGTCACTTGCAAGATCTGAAACTATGCCACGCATTACTATGGTATATTCATAAAACTTAATATGTTATTAAAAACTCACTATTATTAATATAATCATAGAAAACAAAACTCAATCTATTTATATGCACTTAGTTCTTTTAGTCTGTTACAAATTAGTTTGCTTGCACCTTTTTTCTTTCTTTTTTTTTTTTTTTTGTACTCAAGTTTTAGGGTCTCACTGCCAGAAAAATAAGGTGACAGATTAATACCTGGAAATAAACCGAAGAGAGAAGAAGATCTCTCAATCTGAAATGTATAGATCTGCACATGTTGTCTCTTATTCTCTCTGCAGTGTGTTAATCTGTCGGTCATGACGGGGCACCAATTAGACAAAAATCGCACAGAAATGTTGAGTCTGTTTGATTGATTAATTTATGATCTATTTATTTATTTATGTTCTTTTTTTTTTAATTAACTGTTGTTGCTCCGATGGACTTGATATTTTATTGTTTGGGTCTGAGATTCTGAGTTACACTACTGAGAATGTTTTGTATTTCTTTACTGATTAAACACTAATATGATGTTCTCTGTACTCGAAGATTAGTATAAATGAATCCAATTATTTATTTTTATTATCTGTTATTTAAAAACTGAAATGGATCAAATGTTTAGCTGCTAAGAACTCTTCATTTGATGTGATATTTGACCATATTTATGACAAACAAAAATTCTGCGGTGCTTCTTACTTACACGAAAACAAAAGAAAAAAGTTGCACGCACTAATATTTCTTTCGACCAGGTTTAACTTTTTTACGGGGCACAATGTGGTGCCTAACTCCTGTGTGAGAATGGTTCCTCATGCTTCCAACACCATGCTTTTTCTCAGCCTAATATGGAATATGCCTGTGCCATTGAAAGAATGTGATAATTCAATTCATTCAGGTCATCATCTGACTTTATTTTTTTGCCACATCATGTTGCTGAGCCTAGACCTGACCACCTGAAGCAACCCCACATCATAACACTGCCTCCAGAGGCTTGTACACTGGGCACTATTGCATGATGGGTGCATCACTTCATGCTCTTCCCTTCTTACCCTGATGCTTCCATCACTCTGGAATAGGGTCAGTCTGGACTCAACAGGCTGCATAATGTTTTTCCATTGCACCACAGTCCAATCTTTAATCTCTCTAGCGAATTGAAGCCTTTTTTCCGATTAGTCTCCCAAGTGAATTATTAATGGTCTCGCTCCAGTGTAGCCCCAGTCCTGCCAGCTATATTCGCTTTATCAGTGTGGAAATGTTGTTACTTGCCCTATTAAACATAGATGTGATTTCGACTGTCAATTCTTTACAAATCAACTTCACCCAGCATTTATAAATAATTTCCAGTCATGCTTTTTTTTTTTCATCCATGCGTCTTCCGTTGATGATAAGTTGATGGTTCAGCGCTACTCTTCCAGGTTTTGATGATGTGTTGAAGGGTTATTAACCCAGTTCTAGTAATTTCATCATCGTCGACTATACTGCTTTATCCTGTGTACAGAGTTGCAGGGGGCTTGGGGCACGTGACAGGGTACTCCCTGGATGGGGTTCCAATCCTCCCAGGGCACACACACA
Organism: Channallabes apus; assembly: GCA_030522415.1. Lineage (NCBI taxonomy): Eukaryota > Metazoa > Chordata > Actinopteri > Siluriformes > Clariidae > Channallabes > Channallabes apus. The sequence continues at coordinate 9,265,960 of CM060121.1, read as the reverse complement.
CTCACACACACACACTGCGGGCAATTTGGAAACACCACTTAACTTAATCTGCATGTCTTTGGACTGTGGGAGGAAACCAGTGGACCCGGAGGAAACCCGCCAAGCATGGGGGAGAACATGCAAACTCCATGCACACAGACCCGTGGCGGGAATTGAACCCAGACCCTGAGGCCACAGTGCTAACCACTAAGCCACCATTCAGCCTTGATGCAGGTCAATAATTAGAATTAAATTCAAACAAATTTGAATTTGAATCAAAGCCACATTAACGAACACGACTCCAAAAATGTCAAGGTGGGTATAAAAGTAGACATAGTTTGTTTGATTTTTTTCACACATGTGTACTGGTGTCGTTCACTGGTGATGGAATCTTAAAATGCAGGTATCTCGCAACAAATCCCTGGCAACCACACTAATGTGATCATTTTGATTTATACAAATGACACCTATTTGGTTTAAGCGAGCAAGAGAATGTTCTTCCTGTGCTTATACATAACCTAGCTGGATAGATACTGATGTTTTAATGTCACTTTTAATGGAAAAACCATTAATGAACAAAGTACATATGTATGACGAGCGGTGTGTTAATTACCCAGAACAACTGAGCATTAAGTAAAACTCTTTACTGTTACACAGATCCACATTAATAAAGAATAATATAGACTGGTTTCAGTTTTTTTTTTTTTTTTTTTTTAAATAAAAAAAGTGGTGAAATATAAACACTTCTTGATAGGAAACTCAGACTCTTGGACCTGCCTGTGTGACGAGCAAAAGAAGAAATAACATTATGCCGGTTTCTACCATCTGATACTGCCTTGGTCAAGCTTTCCTTAAAAAAAAATGTAAAAAAAAGAATGTGTTTTGTAAGTGAACACGGTTCCAATGCACAAAGGAATTTTTTTTTCTTCCAAAGGCAAGACGGCAAGTTGTGTGTTAATTTTTTGACTTCTGATTTTGTTCTGTTTTTATATATTTATCGATTACAAAAAAATAAATAACTGCTGCGTGTTAGGTATGTAGATATTATGCATAAGATTATGGGTACTAGGTTAATGACTAAGCAATAAGTAATGGCATTTTATATTGAATGTTTTACAAAAAATACATTTATCTTGAATAAAGTAGAGAAATTTTAGACCGCTCTGGTGGTGGTGGTTTTTTTCACGAGTGTATGATTGTATGTATGTGTGCACATGACCAGCTGTTTGGAATGGAGAGACACAGACAATTGAAAATTCCAGGAAATTGTATATGTGTGTGTGTTTGAGGTGTAAATATGTGATAAAGATGAGATAAAAGGTGAAAAATAATAACATTGCACAGTGTGGGTAATAGAGCAAAACACCTTCAGGGTCCGGGTTCGATTCCCACATAGAGTCTGCATGTTCTCCCCGTGCTTGGTGGGTTTCCTCCGGGTACTCCGGTTTCCTCCCACAGTCCAAAGACCTGCAGGTTAGCTTGATTGGCGAACCTAAATTGCTGTAGTGTGTGAATGCGTGATGTGTGTCCTCTGATGGACGGGCTCCCAGTCCAGGATGTACCCCGCCTCCTGCCCTAAGTCTCCTGGATTAGGCTCCAGGTCCCCCGTGACCCTGTATACAGGATAAAGCGGTACAGCTGATAAGTGAGTGTGAGAGTGTGTGAACAAAATGAAAAAGAAAATCTGAAATAAAATGAGAATAATATTTTCACAGTGCAAATTTTTTACTGCAGTAGACTGATGTCACACTCAGGGTGTTTTCCAGCCTCGTACTAAGAATTGGCTCCAGATTCAAAGGGAGCCTGATCAGGATAAAGTAGTTACTGAAGATGAATGAATGAATGAATAGTCCTAAGGAATGGAAACTACATTTACGTGACTCTGAGAGAAAAAGCCTCTTTTCTTTCTACTCCTTCCTCTGGTTTCATTGAATTTGAGAGGTACAAGCAAAGAAAGCAGACTCAGTGTTACCAGCATGACTCAGTCAATAAAATTGCTTAGATATGCCGTTTTTTTTTCTTGAGCAAGACCTTTTCCTTATAAAGGGGATTAAAAAGGAGTTCCTGTATTAGATTCGCTATTATTCAGCAGTAGAATTTATGAAAATCATTGCAATTCCTTAGTATGATGTAAGCCTGTCAGATTCTTTACTGCAATGATTTCGGTCATTTTTTTGCTCCTCTTAGAGTCTTTAGGTTGTTGCTGGATTTTAATTTCACATTTTCAGTTTTCAGCAGTTTTTTCTTGAGTAACTCTGTCCAATTGGTCAGATAAAGGCAAATATATTCAAGTTCTCAGGATCTGACCCTCCAATCATTCATTCATTCATTCATTTTCTATACCGCTTTATCCTCTATTCAGGGTCGCGGGGGACCTGGAGCCTATCCCAGGAGACTTCGGGCACTAGGCGGGGTACACCCTGGACAGGGCGCCAATCCATCGCAGGGCACACACACATACACACACACCACGGGCAATTTAGGAACGCCAATTAGCCTAATCTGCATATCTTTGGACTGTGGGAGGAAACCGGAGTACCCGGAGGAAACCCACCAAGCCAACCCACGGGGAGAATATGCAAACTCCATGCACACAGAGACGGGAATCGAGCCTGGCCGGGGAATCGAACCCGGACCCTGGAGGTGCAAGGCGACAGTGCTAACCACTACACCACCGCGCCGCCACCCTCCAATCAGATTATTTTTATTATTATATATTTTAACTAATTAGGCTAGCTAAGTTAGCAGTGTGGCCTCGCACCTCCTGTTCGATCCCCGCCTCTGATCTGTGTGTTGCATGTTCTCACTGTGCTCTCAAAGATATGCCGGTTAGATTAATTGGCATTTCCAAATTGCCTGTAGTGTGTGAATGAGCGTGTAAGTGTGTATGTGTATGTGTGTGTGCCTTGCCGTGGATTGGCATCCCCTCCAGGTTGTACCCCACCTCGTGCCCTAAGTCTCCTGGGATCGGCTTCAGGCTCCCCATGACCCAGTATACAGGATAAAGCTGTATAGACAATGAGTGAGTGAGCTATTTAACAGCCTTTGTTTCATTAGAAGTTTCAATTGAACTTGGATTTTTTTTTTTTATTCCAAACTTCAAGATGAATGAGTTACTTGGCCTGTCTATTGTGCTTTGATAAGCTTACTGATGTCAGGAGCAGCATATCTAAGCTATTTTATTCAAACACGCAAGAACGTTGGGTATGAGAAAGTCCTCTGTTTATTAAAGCAAGGCTGACTTTTTCATATGGTTGACCAAACACCTGGTGCCATGTACATCTGTTACTTCAAAGAATAGAAACCATTTTAACATGTCCTGGTGAAATCCGGGAGAACAAAGAGTGGAAGTTGTATAGATGTTTGTCCAGAGATGAACCAAGAAGTGTTAGCTCCTGGGAGGGGAAGAGAGAAAAAAGAGAGAGAGAGAATGAGAATGAGAACATGGGCCAGTTAACACATTATTTAAGAACCAAGAGGAAGAGAGAAGCATGGGAGAGTTAACACATTTTATTAAAAAAAACAAAAAACAACACTAACATTAGGTGTGATAGAGCACGGAAAGCAATAGAATTTGCAGAACATGGAGTCCTTCATGACCAGGCTTGAGAATCACTCCAGTAGATAATTTCAGATGTGCCATTATTCAGAGCACATGGTACACTCATGCATTCATATGGCCTTCTGTTGCTGTGGATGTTGATTTTGCTTCAATAAGAACTATTCCATGTGCTTCATTCATCAGCTAATGATGGACTGGTAAGCGTTGTGTCATTAGTTTATATTACTAAAGCTACCAAGTACATTGTACCTCTCTTCTTCCCGTTTTCATCCTGCCAGAAGTTGGAAGTGGATTTCTAAGATAATGATCTAAACCCTCAAATAACTTTGTCTTAAAGCATATTTTGCATGGTAGTAATTCTGCAGCCAGAACATACGTATCACAGTGGCTACTTATGGTGTCTGGCACAATGTCAAATGGTAGAGCTGCATGAAACCTACAGACAATGAAAATCCTGAATATACAGTATAAGTATTTCCTTCAGGTAGCATGGTTACTTAGTTCCACTCACAGCTCCAATATTGGCTTTGGGGGTTCAGATCTTGCCTCTGTTTTATGGGCATGGAGTTTGTATGTTCGCCAGGTAGTCTGGTTTCCTCACAAAGACCAAAGACATAGCATGGTAGGCTATGAGTGGATGATTTCCAAACTACATGTAATGTATTATTGTGTGTGCATGCGTGCGCGCGCGTGCGTGTGTGTGCGTCCCTTGCAATGGGTTGGTATCCCATCCAGGGGGTTCCCTGCCCTGTGCCCTGGAATAGGCTGCCCTGGTGTAAATATTGGATGGAAAGATGAATGGATGGATAGACTTTCCATTTCTTTGACTGTGTCATCAAACCATCCTTAAGAAAAGTGAGCACTTACTGTATGTTGCATTTTTGCAGACTACATAATTAAGTAAATAAAAGTGAACATTGTGTTGTTGCCGTATGGATATAATTTGGCAGAAGGCTTGGATGATGATAAAGTACTCCACTGTAGGAGAATTAAAACTGGGCATGAGATAAGTTCAGAACCTGCTATCAGCGTAATTAATGACAGAGCTTGGAGAAACTAGTGTATGTACAGCCAACTCACATACAGAGGCGTTCACATACTGTAAACTTGCGGTCTTGTGTAATGATCTGCATGTTGACCCCAGTGTCCAGGGTAGACATAAATGTATCAAGTAATGACTAGGGTGGTCCCACTGCTTATTGGCTAGCTCAAATGGCATACCTCTACACCACCTGCCAATATACCACCTGCTAAGAACAGTCATTGAAACAGGCACCCAGGAGGCACTGGATAGTTCCCTCCCTTGTTCTAAGCATAAAGGAAAACCATTTGCCCAGACCAGAATTGTGTCCAATGGGGACCGTGAAGAGCTATGGGGAAGTGACCACCATCTAGCAGGTTCCAAATAAGTATTTTATGTTTTGGAGAGAGCCTTTTACAGTATATTGTAAATGTTGTTAGTCTTTCAGCCGCTCCCATCAAGGGGTCTCCACAGCGTACCATTCAATCCGCACAACAACTTGGCACAGGTATTATGCCGGATGCCCTTCCTGATGCAACCCTCCCATTTTATCCACTCTTGGGACTGGCACTGCATCCAGTGACTGCGGTTTGGGCAATGGGTGGGAATCGAACCCGGGCCTTTCACACCGTGAATACTGGGGTCCAATAAGAAATCTCATAGAGAGCGATTTTGGCCCAAAACATTGTACTGCACATAATTGATTAACTGGAATTCATGGGCTCTCATAAGGCGCTCGTTAAACTCCCCAAGTCTCTCTTCAACCTTGCCTATCATGGCAATTTCGACATGTCCATTGTTTTCTGTAGACTTTTCACTAGAAAATAAAATGATACATTTCTCTTGTAGCACTCTCCTGGCATGTGTTGACCCAGTCCTGAGGTGCTCTTGGGCATTCCACTTAATTGTGGGGCCCTACTGGTTTTCCTCAATCTCGTGCATACGGAATAGCGATGGTGCGATTGAGGAGTGACGGAAAAGATTGGGAAGTAATTGAAGTCCTACAAGTTCAGTGAGAACATGTTTTCTACTTGGCTGGAATCCTTGTGAGATTGAGGAGAACATTGGCGAGTGATCTACATAATGAGAGTCTGTAATATTGGGGAAAACAATCGAAAGAACTTTTACTACTTCTCTTCTCTTGTAAGCGCTCATTATTCTTGCTGTTTGCAACATTCACAACCGCCATTCCACACGTTTGGCCGATAATCCTCGAACTCAAAGAACACTCACTGAGAACTCCTTGTTCTCTTTAAAGCTCTCTTCAAATCCATTCACCCACAAAATATAACAAGAAATGTTTTTGATGCTACACTTCTGTTAAGCCATAAAGAATGTGACCTTCAGGATGTTTACGAGTCTCAGTCAATCTTTATCTTATACAACCTGAAAAAATTGCTCAATGGATGCCATGTGCTCTGAATTATTAGAGTATCAAAACCTTCAGAAAGCAGCAGAGAGCAGAGATAAGACCAGTGCATGGTTATGGAAGGCGGCACGGTCACTTTGCTCCTGCAGGTCCTGGGTTCAATTCCCGCGTTGGGTCTGTGTGCATGGACTTCGCATGCTCTCCCTATGCTTGGTGGGTTTCCTCCCACAGTTCAAAGACATGCAGATTAGGCTAATTTGTGTTCCCAAATTACTTGCAGTTTGTGAATGTTGACTGACGGTCATAAAAGGAAATAAATACAATGTTCACCATTGGGCTCCACAGTCCCTATTTGGACTACAGAGGTTCCTAGATGGATGGATGGATGGTTATGGAAACATATAACTATTCACATTATGCTTTGGAAAGTTCATTTATTTATTTCAGTAACCACAGGTTTATCACATAAATTCACATTCACATTTACACCTGGGGAACAATATTGTAGCAATTCTAACTTATTAGCAGAAAATCCAGAGGGCACCCACATGGGACACAGGGAGAAACAACAAACCGACTATAACCAGAGCTCAGTATCGAACCTACAGTAGTACCCTGAAGCATTATAGTGTGCAAATTGTAATTTTCTTTATTTGTCCAACACACTCCACACCACTATCACGACATACTGTACACCTTATGTTCCTGACTACAACAAGATATCTATTATACCTAAAAAAGAGAGCCATATACAACATTTTAGATTTGGTTTTACATTTAGGAAACATTTGCATGGAAAACGTAGCTGTACTGTATATAAACTCGCACAGAAACACTCCACATACTGTACTTGCTGTCAACTTCCTAGCTTACTTAGCTCCTGCTCTCTTCCCCAGTGCAAGAACAGCATTATTCTCCTTTAAATAATAGAAGACCAGGCTCATCCCGACTCTCGTCTAAAGCAAGTTTGAAACCTGTCCCAAGAACCCACTTCCAAGAACTATTTACTATTAATATATTATAAGGATTATTGGACCTGAGTGTACATGAATTGTATTGTTCTGTATTTCAGTTAACATCCATCCAATTCATCTGTCGTAATAGGATTCTTGATTGAGTAAAAACTGTTCCACAATTTTATCATTTTATCAGCTGCAGTGAAGTCGGTTAGATCAGGATTGAATCAGCCTCACTTAAGAAAAAAGTGTTTTTTTTTTAAAGTATCCTCATCTAAGCTGTCAAAAAACACTTTGCGCTCTGAAGTGTAATGTCCTCTCACACTTGTCCTTTTTTAAATTATATATTCTCTGTGGAGAGCAGCACACTTCCGGTTCTGTTGCAAGTCAGAACCTGCCATTTAATCTACACACCACATTAAAACAAACACATGCATTATCATGAGGTCTAAATTTATCCCCGAGTTATAACATCCAATTTTTTAACTTTAACAAGAGCTTAAACAAATCTAAGGATGTTTTTCTAACATGAAACTTTTCCAATATTACACTTTCATGACCTCAGTTTAATATCTTGTCTCTTCATTGAGCTACTTGGTGCAGAGCCATACAATAAAGAATAAAAGGATGTGCTGGGTCAGGTGCTATTTTATGAACTGCTGAATTATCAGAGTGGAAGTGCTTTTTTTTTTTTTTTTTGCAATGTGTTGCTTGGCAGATTTGCAGTCATGAATGTGATACCTCCAGGACTAGGCATGCAGCATTTATTTCTTCATCAAGCCTCTACTGTGATACTCTGTCCTGGATGCTTTTTCTCAAGAAAGATCTAGCCATCAACTACAAGCAGATCATTCATTCATTCATTCATTTTCTATACCGCTTAATCCTGTGTTCAGGGTCGCAGGGGACCTGGAGCCTATCCCAGGAGACTTCGGGCACTAGGCGGGGTACACCCTGGACAGGGTGCCAATCCATCGCAGGGCACACACACATACACACACTCACACACCCAATCACACACTACGGGCAATTTAGGAACGCCAAATGAGCCATATCTTTGGACTGTGGGAGGAAACCGGAGTACCCGGAGGAAACCCTACAAGCAGATCATGTCAATAATTAAAAGGAACCACCCAGAAAATTATCTTAACTACAACTATAACCCAACTCTGAATACGAGCAACTTCACCCCTAACAACTTTTGGACTGAAGTCACTGAATTGAAAGTCTAACTTGAAGCAACTTCCAGTAAATTAGGACTTCACAGAGGTTGTACAAAAGAATTTTGTCCAATAATACAACAGTTAGTTCCCGAAAGAGTAATCTGATGGGAGCCATTGTACGAGTGCTGACATAGAGAATAACTGCACTGGGACATTCAACGTGTTCTAACAATAGTTAACTATAAAAAATAATAATAATAATAATAAATAAATAAATGAAAATAGATGCCTCAGTCAATTAATTGACTTCTTAAAATGACATGAGACCAATGACACCAAAACTTGAACAAAGCACTTTAGAACAAAGCACTATTTTAGGTGAAAACATATCACTGCTCTGAGAGCACTATCCTGACAGTGAAGCATGGTGGTGGGTGCATTATGTATAACCACCTGTCTTCTTGGCTATTCCTCGGTCTAATGCTCGACAGTTCAGGACTAGAGTTTCCTTCAGTCTACCTGAGCCTCCAGTAATGAACTGTACTCCATATTAACTTAAACACATCTCCTGTTATACTGAGCCTCCTAACACACAGTATGACTGCAGATCCATCCCTGCTATCTGTTATCACCTAAATGAGGATGGGTTCCCTGTTAAGTCAAGGTTTCCTCCTCTTGCCATCTCAGGGAGATTTTCCTTGCCGCTGTCGCCGACGCCCTTGGCCTGCTCATCAGGGACAATCTTATCATTTTGATTGATACACATTCACATTTCATACAAACTTCAATAATTCTTTTGATTGTGTAAATTGCTGAAATTAAGTTTACTGGAACTGTCTAGCGCATTAATAAAACATTTGTAGGATAGTGCTGATGAAAAATCAATAGGCACATGTTACTGCCAAATTTTTGGCAGTGTTCACACACAATATAACAAGAACTCACAAGATAGGGACTAAACTGCAAGGTGACTAAACTACTATGTGTCGTTTTATTGGACATTGGAGCAATGGAAAACAGTCATGTTGTCTAATGAGTCTAGATGGATCCTATTCCAGAGCGATCTGCAGGTCAGGGTTAAAAAAGGGGAAGCACATGAAGGAATGCACCCATCATGCACAGAACAAGCATCTGGTCTCGCTTCAGTTGGTCAAGTCTAGGCTCAGCAATGTTATAGGGCAGAATGTACTGAATGACCAGGTTATCACATCTGAGGATTTTTCTTCCCTGATGGCACAGGCATATTACAGGACATAAGTTGTAAAATTTAAAAAAAAAATGGTTCTGGGAGTCTTGAGTCATGATGATGAGTCCACACATAAATGGTACTGCCTTCTACACCATAAGCAATGCTAGAGTGTGTAACGTTTTTTGGTCAGGCACTATACTGTACAGTATGTGTATAGTTTATGCAGTGAGATAGATGGATATACAAATCATGTGTATGTGCACATTATGAATATGAGCAGTAGATGTATTTGTGAGGGTAGATTTGAAGTAGCAGTTTGAGGAAGTGGATTATATGATCAGATTAGAGATTACACCTGCTCTAAGGCTGCACAGCGAGCAATCACACACACACACAGGCATAGATCAGCAGATTGCTAATCTTGATCTTAATCCCCATGGTGGTACCTGCGGCGCTCGCCCTTGGTATGGTACCCGAAAGGGCCATGAATATACATGTACAGGATATAAATGGTACGAGTGATTCTAAAATGACACGGTCTGTGACAGGACAGCGGCCTCTCTGATGAAATAAACAGTTCATGGTATTGTATTCAGACTGTGTTCCGGTAATTAGGACACAGCCATTTCACAAAGCAAACAAAGACAAAAAGCCCCATGTGAGATCCGGTTTATTCCGCTGTGTGATCATTATGTGATGGAGTTAAACCACAGAGATGAGTGTGTTTGCACAGCCTCCGTTCTGCCTGGATCCACAGGGACAAACACACACACTCGCACGAACAATCTCTTCTGTTGGTGTGTGTGTGTGTGTGTGTGGGGTAACATGCTTTGTGGAAACAATAATGTATTAAATCATCAAAATAAAAACCGAAATAATGAAATACTGAACTCCAGCTCTTCGCAGTGCAAAATAGTGACATAAATAGTGACATAAATCTCACTGTATTGAATTTGATTATTAACAATAAATTTTGTCAGATATTTTGTACCAGTTTGATCAAATGAATAACTTTTGGGATCCATACTGTAGATCATAACACTGGAGAAACTATACTGTCATGAAACTGATTTAATGTTGACTTCATTTCCCTATTATACAGTAAAGCATCAGTAGTCTTATAACACGTGATTAGCCTTATAGCTAAGTGACTCATTTTATATTCCAATCTGCCCTGACAGCATTTATAGATCATTTATGTCACGCTCTATACTGTACCTCTGTGTGATCATCATGTGAGTTCAGCCTCAGCAGACCTGAGTGTGTTTGCACAGGCCCTGTTCTGCCTGATTCTGCAGGGACACACACACACACACACACACCCAGCAACATCCCCAGCAACGGCAATGTAAACTCAATGACTGGAGTGTGAATTTGGTGTGATGCAGCTTTCTCACACACAATCTCCAGGTACGAGAATAACAGCTCAACCCTTTGTGGTGACATAATTTGGTTAAAATGTTGTTCTGTCACTGATTGCAGACAAACATGGTATATTTTATGCATTTCTTAATTCATTAACTTATATACTGTAAGACATGGGGGCAGGGGGGCTTGGTGGTTAAGGTGTTGGACTGATGACCAGGAGGTTCCCGGTTCGAGCCAGGTGGTACGTATACGGAACCATCCATCCATATAAGGAAAATAGAATGAAAATGGAAAATAGAAAAAAAAAAAGCTGATCATTTACTTTTGGTGCACACGGTATTGTCAACAGATTGTGATACAGTATATGTGTGTAATTTGCATCCATGTACTGTAGGTATTCAGCTAGTAATTTGTGAAGAACCCAAGCTACAAGGGATGTTCAAGTCAAACTGGGACTTGTGATGAAATTTCTGGTGAATGTAATCATAAAATTGGTCGACATTTTCAGAAGACTACGAGCACAGTACGGTGACGATGACTCTTAGGCGCACGCAGGAAAACGTTTAAAAGGTGCAAACGTTTTTAAAAATGCCATAAATGACGATCCCCGCCAAGGTGGCTCGAAGCAGTCGTTTCATCCTTCACCGAGTGGAATGCATGATCCTTGAGAAATCAGCAGCAAAGAGTAACATTGCCACATCCCCTGTACATGTCAAGCCATTTCCACATGTTAGGGCCATTAAGGAGTTCCTGGGAGGCCAGAGTTCCAGATGTGAAGCATCTGCAGTACAAAGACATGCAGATTAAAATAATCGTCGTTAACAAAAAGCCTGTAAAGTGTGAATGGGCGTGTGAGTGCGTGTACTGTATGTGTGTACCCTGGGACGGATTGACACCCCATCCAGGCAGTAGACGGCTTCTTGCCCTAAGTCTCCCAGGATAGGCTCCAGACCCCCTGGCACCCTAGTCACAGGGTAAAGTTGTATATAAGAGTAAGATGACAGCCATTTTAGATTAGCAATGCACTCACCAACATTATTGAATTAAAAAACAATGTATTCTTAGCAATAAATGTCACGTAGATCAGAGGTCCAAAAATGGTCATCGTGGCTGTCATGTGTTTCATTGCAAACATGCAGGCATCACTTCTTATTCCACTCCTTTAATCAGCTCAGCATGGTCTCCAATCAGCTATCAAGTGTGTCTCCTACTCTTTGGCTGGAATGAAAGCCTGCAGCCATACCAGTGAGTTATGGATAATATCAATGCTCCATGATATAGATTATACAGTAGATTGGTGTTAAATCTATAAAAAAAATTTCAAGGAACACATTTCTGTTTTTTCTTGTTCTTCTTAGCTCTTGCACATCATGTGTTTAATAGAGATCAGAAAATAAAATGAAGGATTTAGTGCAACAGGATCTCTCTCTCTCACACACACACACAAACTAAGAGTAATCACGGTTGCCTTTCAACACCATGTGTGTGTGTGTGTGTGTTTGGTCTTAGGGTGATTCAAATCCCTAAACTGTCAGCTCAGTAATCTCAGGTGTTTTATTAGCAGAGCATGTGGAGGAGAAACATGGTTGATGTGAGTCGTGTGTGTGTGTGTGTATATGTGTGTGTGTGTGTGTTTGTGTGTGTGTACACATTTATAGCTCTGTGTGAGGATCAAAAAGAAGCAAATGTCCTCACAATCACCCAGTCCTTCCAAGAGGTGTGTGTGTTACAGTATTTATTTGGAAAATTTAAAACACACATACGAAAGTTTACCATCTGGTCACTTTAGGAAATGGGTGGAATGGCAGGTCCTCAGATGATATGGGGAGGAGGATTATATGTGGGTGTATGAGGTCATGAAGATCTCTGGGGAGAACATGCAATGCACAATAGTTCAGCAAACAACGGTGTAAGTATTCTATGATCAACAAGAAAGGGTGTTAAAACTGTAAAGATACAACATTTTGACGATAGACTTCAATAACAACATCTGGAATAGTTCTGATATATGATATAAATAAATAAAGAGTGGGAAATCTGGACAAACAGCATTTGAATGCTGTTCTTATTAGGAATTTCAAATAAAAAGTAAGAGATTATGTCCCTCGCAGAAGTAGTACATGAACAGTTTGATAGCAAAATGAGATAACACCATTTTTGCAAAGTGATATATATATATATATATATATATATATATATATATATATATATATATTTTTTTTTTTTTTTTAAAGATATTTTGTGCCTGGTTTCTTAGAGTCACAAGGGTGTTAAAAAAAGAACAAATTGCAAAATCTTTCTCAAAAGTGTTTTGGTTATATAAGTGTGATTTTTCAAAAAAAAAAAAAAACTATAACTCCATCTCCCAAAGTTTTGTCACAATGGTAAAATTAGCCTACAGTTGTGTTTTTAAGTATGCAATTTACATGGTGGTATCAAAAAGTTGCGAGATTCGTGTGCCACAGATCCAGTCGCTTTAGCCATATGTCCTCCCCCAGTTCTTTATTGACAGTCTGGCCCCTGGGGACGTATTTCCGATGCACAATGCCGTGAATGTCGAAAAAGACGATGAGCACGCACTCGGTCGAGCTGTCGACCTGCCTCGTCTTTATTGGTCATGGAGATTATGAACTCTTCTACTGTGAGGACTGTTTGCTTGTCTCAGGATCGTACCTTATATACCCAAGTTTCGTCACCGGTGATGATCCTCAACATGAAAGACGGATCATCCACCACCGATGCCATGTTCTTTCTGCTCCTGGGTCAGCAGCATGGTGCATGTTAAAATCACACTTGAGAATTGCCTGGACTGTTCCCTATGACACACTGAGAATGGCAGCAACATCGTGGAATTGTTCTCCGATGATCATCATGCATCATCAAGTTCACGAATGGTTTCGTCATTTTCGGTGGTTGGGCTCGTTGAAGGTCTTCCTGATCTCTTGGCGTCTTCCAGTGATGTTCTTCTGCTCTTGAAGCTTGTGTGCCACTTAGAAAAAAAAATCAAACGAGTAATTGAACACAATTTCCACAAATTTGCTGAATCATGTCAAACGTCTCTGTCGCAGAATTGCCCAGTTTTTTTTCACAGAATTTTCAGTTTGCTCTTTGTTCTAACTTGCTGTCCATGATGAAATAGCAGACGTGGTCAGAATAGCACCAGCTCTTGATGTACACAGGAGGATGTCTTTTGGCACACTGACTTATGAAGGTCGCTGCTCCCTGTGCCTGTGTGCTAATAGACATGAGCATGTTTGATTGTTTACTTATTGATGCAAATAAAAGATAGAATAAAGAGATAGAAAAAAATAAGAGATAAAAGATAATGAGATAGAAAAAAAAAACCATAATAAACTGGCAAGGTATTCTTAGTTGGGTTAGGATCATGAGCTAATTTGAATAATTGGATAAGAAAACTTATGTACAGTTTTCTCAGTAGACACAGAATTAATTAATGCATGCATTCATATTTGTATCTACAGAACACATGATATGAAAGAAAGTTTCTATGGAAATTAATATTGAGGCGTACATCATATTCTAATATTCCTTATATCAAAGATGATGATATCAACTGTCTGGGTTTTACTCTCCTTAATGACAGGTTGTCATTACACAAACATTTTGAAATAACATCATTTTTTTGGACAGTATACCCTTAAGTGCATCATGTCTCTGATGTGCAGTAATGCCAAGCCAATTGTTAGGTTACACAGCAAACTAACTTCGCAAAAGCACTTACACTATAGTATCCCATACAGCTTTGTTAAGTATACAACATGGTGTTTGGACAACATCCAAATAGCATAATGTCCTATTTTACAAAAGGTATCAAGTGACACGTACCAGTAGTTCATGCTAGGGTGACAATGGAGTGTAAACATTGTTTGTCTTTGGCCTTAGCATTCTCCAAAATCCACTAAACACACTTAATTTACTGCTTTTACTGCATACCTGGTGGTGGATGTAAAGAACCGACGTGATTGGCTTTCACAATGTGTCAGTTTTTGCTCAAGGCAGTTGTGGTTTGCTTATAATGTGGATGTTTAAAACTTGTCAAATTAGACATTTTGTTCAAAATAAGAGTAAATGTGCCAGAGAAAAATTATTTGTATGTATGTACTGTACAGTTTACATATGATAAAAAATGTAAATATGATGGATATGAGTTCATTTTATTTTGTTATACATTTTTTTTTCTAGTGAAACTCTTATATTCTAGATTAAGTACATTTAAAGTGAAATATTCCTAGCTGTTTTTTGTTTTTAATTTTGCTGAACATGACTTACCCTGTGTTCAGGGTCGCGGGGGACCTGGAGCCTATCCCAGGAGACTTCGGGCAGTAGGCGGGGTACACCCTGGACAGGGTGCCAATCCATCGCAGGGCACACACACATACACACACTCACACACCCAATCACACACTACGGGCAATTTAGGAACGCCAATTAACCTAACCTGCATATCTTTGGACTGTGGGAGGAAACCGGAGTACCCGGAGGAAACCCACCAAGCACGGGGAGAACATGCAAACTCCATGCACACAGAGACGGGAATCAAGCCTGGACAGGGAATCGAACCCTTGTAATATTTCGATTCCAACTGACATGGTTGGAAAGTCAGAAGAGACAACAATGTTCCAACAACACTTTGCACAACTCCATTACAAATCTTAAAGTAAAAGTTTGCAGATTAAGCCTGTTTATTTATGCACTGCACGAAATGCTGCATGCAAGCTAAGGCTAGGCGAGGCAAGTCTTACTCACTCTGTAGCCCGTTTCATATTACACCAGGAGCTGCTCTCGTGTGAAGGATACATTTCTTGGGTTTTCATTCACTGGTTTAGTAAATGTAAGACATTCTGTAATATTGAGATGGATGGAGGAAACAGGGAAAGTAAGACCAGAGAATGAGATTAAGTTACATACTGTATAATTTTCACAAATGAGAAACAAGAGAAGGAAAAGGTCTCTCTCGCTCTATCTCTGTCTCTCTCTATTTATCTCACATGGAGACAAAGAGTCTCAGATGAAATTCAAGGTATAATAATTGACCCCGTCATCAACCATGATTTAAATATAGCAAAGGGAAACGCAATGATATAGATTTATGTTCTGTTGAAGTGAACTGGTTGTATTATTTTTTACCAGCTATACAGTTATAATGTTTGAATTGTTTTTATGTTACATTAATTAATTCATTCATTCGTTCATTCTTGCAAAGTTATGGTTTTGCGTTTTTTTTTTTTTCTTAACTTGCAACCACTGAAAAAGATATAAAGTAAGCAAATGCATCAGGAAAGAATCCATGCAGTTTGCTTTTTGATGGATACACACACACTATGAACGCTCTGATCGCTGCAGGATGGTAAACAGTTTGGTGTTATAGTTCATTTGAGAGAGAGAGAGAGAGAGAGAGAGAGAGAGAATCTATCTATTAGCAAAGTTATGTGTTTACTGGATTTATAAAAGCAAATCTTTTTCATACCATAATGTGCAAACGTGGACCTGAAGGTCAAAATTCTTGCAATACTTTACAGAAACTGTGAATTATTTGTGAACTCAGTGAGTAAGAGCAGACTGTGAAGGTTTAATTAGCAGAGTAGTAGCACGGTTTAGCTTAAAATATTGCAATGCGCACACCATTATGGGTGACACATCAGAGTTCAAAAGAGGACAAATTGTGGCTGTGCGTCTCGCTGGTGCTTCTGTGACCAAAAGTGTAAGTCTTTGTGATGTATCAAGAGCCACGGTATCCAGGGTAATGTCAGGACGAACCACATCCAACAGGAGTAACTGTGGGACCAAAAGGAAGCTGTCCGGATGAAAGGGATGTCCGGGTGCGAACCCGGATTGTATCCAAAAAACATAAAAGCACAGCTGCCAAACTCACTGCAGAATTAAATGTGGACCTCAACCTCCTGTTTCCACCAAAACTGTTTGTCTGGAGCTCCACATGGTCAATGTACATGGCCGGGCTGCTATAGCCAAACCTTTGGTCACGCGTGCTAATCCCAAACATCGGTTTCAATGGTGCCAGCAGTGAAAATCTTGGGCTGTGGACAATGTGAAACACGTATTGTTCTCTGATGAGTCCACCTTCACTGTCTTTCCCACATCCGAGAGAGTTATGGTATGGAGAAGCACCAAAGAAGCGTACCACCCAGACTGTTGCATGGCCAGAGTTAAGCATGTGGGTGGATCAGTGATGGTTTAGGCTGGAATATGGCATTCCCTAGGCCCGATGCTTGTGCTAGATGGGCGTGTCACTGCCAAGGACTAGCGAACCATTCTGGAGGACCCCAATTCATGTGCACCCAATGGTTCAAACATGCCGTGTATCAGGAGCTTCTTTTCGCAGGCGATATGGTCTCTTAATCACACAGTACTGATCCACTTTGCACATCCACACATATGGTTTTTGCATTCAGTCTGGACATTCTGGACATTCATTTACACTAGTGGCCACTGCACAACTGCACTTTCGTGGTCATTAGTTAAATCACTCTATCACAAGCCACTAAATAAAAAAATCACTTTCAAGCATAATTGCACACACAAGACACTTTAAATATGTGAATTGCACAGCCCCTGGACATTATAATTTTTATTACCATTTATATCCAACTTTATTCCACAAAAATTCCATAAAATCTATATTTCTACTTTGTACAGCTGTTTATCTTATTGTTCTATATTTTTTATATTTTTTATTATGTATTATTATTTTTGTATTTTGTACTGTACAGTTATTTTATTTTAATTTTATATTTTATTTTCTTAGTTAAATTTACCTTCTATTTTCTATTTCATATTTATTTCCTATTTATTTCCTATTCATAGTCTTTATTTTAAGGTCACGAGCAGTTGTCTAAGCATGTCGTTGGATATCGTACTGTGTATGACCGACAAATAAATTATGTGACAAATAACATTTGAATTTGGATTTGATGATAATGCACCAATACACAGCAAGACTGGTGACAGATTGGTTTGATAAACATGAAAGTGAAGTTAAACATCTCCCATGGCCTGCACAGTCACCAGATCTAAATATTATTGAGCCACTTTGGGGTGTTTTGGAGGAGCGAGTCAAGAAACGTTTCCTCCACCGGCATCACGTGGTGACCTGGCCACTATTCTGCAAGAAATATGGCTCAACATCCCTCTGGTCACTGTGCAGGACTTGTATCTGTCATTCCCAAGACAAATTGATGCTGTATTGGCCGCAGAAGGAGGCCGTACACCATACTAATGAATTATTGTGGTCTAAAATGTAATATATATATATATATATATATATATATATATATATATATATATATATATACACTACCGTTCAAAAGTTTTAGATCACTTTCTAACTCCATGATGGTTCCTGATTTGTATTTCTATCTACATTGTAAAGGAATGCTGAAGGCGTCCAAAAAATGCATGAATCTCCTTTGAACAGTTGATATTGAGATGTTTCTGCTACTTCTGCTCTGTAAAGACTTCATAACGCCTCTAATCTGAGCTGCTGTTAATTGGTCATTTTTCAGGCTGATAACTCTAAATGAACTTCTCGTCTGCAGCAGAGGTAGGTTTTGGTCTCGTCCTCCTGGGACGGCCTTCATGAGAGACAGTTTCATTATGGTGCTTGACGAATCCTGTGTTCAGGGTCGCGGGGGACCTGGAGCCTATCTCAGGAGACTTCGGGCACTAGGCGGGGTACACCCTGGACAGGGTGCCAATCCATCGCAGGGCACACACACATACACACACTCACACACCCAATCACACACTACGGGCAATTTAGGAACGCCAATTAGCATATCTTTGGACTGTGGGAGGAAACCGGAGTACCCGGAGGAAACCCACCAAGCACGGGGAGAACATGCAAACTCCATGCACACAGAGACGGGAATCGAACCCTGGACCCTGCAAGGCGACAGTGCTAACCACTACACCACCGCGCTGCCTATATATATATATATATATATATATATATATATATACACAGGCCTTACAACATGTACAAAATGCAATTGTAAACTGTGAGGTATGAAAATATATTTGGGTTATGACAGCAGCAGTAAGATTATCTTTGGTTGTGTTCACAATATTTGTATATTCTTGTATTTATAAATACTCCAACCAGTCCTTCTGGCACCAGCAACCCAACCATGCCACAGTCAAAGCAACTGAGATGACATTTTCGTCTGATTATGATCTCCGAACTAAACTAAACTTGTGCTGCTGCCACATAGTTGCAGAAATGAGCAGGTGTAAATTTCTGTGCCCCTGCCCTCCTCACATGGCATCAGTGCCTGATGTCACTAATGCTCTTGTGACTGAATCATCGTATCTCCAAGGCAATGGTCCAAAGTCTAGTAAAAGGCCTTCCAAGAAGAGTGGAGATTATTATAACAGCTACAGGGAACCTAATCTGGAATGTTCAACAAGTCTATATAAACGTTATGGTCAGGTGTTCACAAACCTGTGCCCTTCATAGTGTATGACGTTTTTAGGTTTTTAGAGCAGCAATTTCTTTATGAAGCATAGACTCACTCACTCAGGCCTGTAGCCTATCCCAGGAGACTTGGGTGACAAGACAGGATGTACCCTGGATGGGGTGTCAATCCATCACATTACACACACTCATTCACAAACCACAGGCAATTTGAGAACACAACTTAAACTAATCTGCCTGTCTTTGGGTTGTAGGAGTAGACCAGAGGAAACCCACCAAGCATGCAAACTCCATGCACACAGCCCTCGAGGTGGGAATCGAACCCGGACCCTAGAGGTGCAAGGCGACAGTGCTAACCACTAAGTCACTGTGCCATCTAGCACAGACCCAATAACATTCAAACAGCCAATCTTCAGTTCAGTACTCAGGTATTATATAACGAATCACTAGGATAAGCATAAAGACTCGGTTTTAAACAAAAGCCACTTTTAAACTGTTTTAACACTGACACTCATGTAAAGAAGGATTTTTTGAGATGTGTTAGAATAATTGGAATTGTGAAGTTCTGTTTCGAGAAAGAGTGTGTGGGGGCAGGGTGGTTGAGTATACGAGCATTTATAATGCACTACACGGATTCAGCGCTTGTTTTATAGGTCACTGATCAGACAATTGAGTCATTTTCCTGCCTAAGTAAAATCCATCAGCATAAACAGACACTAAAGCACAAAATCTAATAAGACTATCAATCTAACACTAGCAGGACACAGGATGCTAAAGCTAAACGCAGAGCTTCTTGCTAACTAACTAGAATGTAAATTAATCTTTATAAACACTTACATGAATTTAAACAGAGACAAATCTTTTCAAATCATGTTACATTATGATTGAAAAAGGAATCGAAGTCAGATGTTTTTTGATACATTCATTTCTGTCTGCTTCTGCTCAGCACAATCCTAGTCAATAAAACATGGCTGCCATGATAAATCTTTAATGAATCCGCCTTGGAGCATTAGCCCACATGAACACACATTTAAGGCATTTTCTGTCCATAAATCCCGGGCTAACACCACTACTTCAGCTCGATCTATAACATAAAGCATCGACTTCTTTATCAGGATCAGCCTGAGCACAATTATGTATTAACCTATCTCAGGCAACAAGATCTTTATTTTATTTTTTTGAACATCTTCCTTTGGTGACGACTTTTTGCTCATAAATTAATAACAAGGTCGAGATTTGAGCTTAGAATGAGCAAATACAAAAAAAACTATTATCAATGATCAAAATAGGACCCTTAAATTGATTTGTTTTAAATCATTTCTTATAAAATTATTATTTACTTTTAATAATAGCTACTTTGAACTTTGAACGTTCAGAAAAATAAATCGACAGATAGAAAGATGGGGTGAATGAATTCTCAGGGACACCAAAATGTCAATTTTTCATAACTCTTGTTATAAAATGTGAAACGGAATCGGCTTGCCATGAAGGATATGGTACCTACCTTTTAGAATTTTTTTTCTCTTAGATAGATAGATAGATAGATAGATAGATAGATAGATAGATAGATAGATAGATAGATAGATAGATTCAGTACTGTGCATGTACTGTGCAAACTTAAGCAACCCCTTATAAAATAAATACATTTTATAATAAATAAAACCCCTGTTAAATTAAATGATGTAGGTTACATTAAAGTAATGAGAATAAATGTTTGACTGTGACAGGCTGCAAAGTGCCTAAATATACCATTTAAAAATTGGTCATTATTGTAACAATCCCAGCAGCAACTTCATTTCCCCTCTCGTCTGTTCCAACCACTCAGCATTCAGTATCACCAGTATAATAACCACCAGCCTGATCATCTGTCATTATATTGCGCCTGTTTCTCACTGGTTCATGCCTTAAGTTTGATGGGTTTTATGCTTGAATGATTTCATAGCTCATTGTGTGGCTTAACAAACAAAAAACATTTTTCTGAAACTGGTTAGGTACTGGACTGGACTGAAAATGAGAAGCAAAAACTTTCCAAGAATGAAAGCTAGGAAGCCTGGAGAATTGTTCCAAAAGACTAGGTAGATAGATCACTAGATCAATAGATTGGTAGACAGATACTGTAGATAGATGATCTTTAATGCAACATCAGTCATGGAATCTAAAAGAAAATGAATTTAATACTTAATAATTAGCACTAGCAATTTCTTTCTTTTTATACTTTAACATAGATGATATCATATAATTGTCATTAACAATATATTTTCATTATTTCCCAGATATTTATACCAGCTAGCGAGCATTAAAAACCAGAGAAACGTTTTGGGTGTATTGTCAGGACTACAGATCACAGGACTACGAAACCTAAAAGCTGACTTGCGATGATCCAGCAAGCAATATTTAAAAGAAAACTATAATTTCATATAGACATGACATAAAAAGACTCGGAATACACTTTACATGTCCTGTCATGCTCAAGAGAAATGGAGATAAATTAAAGCTAAGGCAAACAAAAGAACTTGTTGACTTTGTCTTTTAGTTTGTTTAAGCTGAGTTACTAGGTTTACATATCATCATTGAAAATGACGCATTCATGAGTAATATAAAAGCCAAGTATGCATGATTATATTAGAGCTTTTTTTTTTTTTTTTTTTTACTTTGAGAGAGCAAGCAGGATCATTAACCTTAATCCAGCTATACTGTACGGCTCTTACTGCAAACATATAAACACACAACAGAGCTCCATTTTGTTCCTGCTTGGCCTAATTATTAACACACCTTCACATATGATAAAACATAGATCATTGTAATGCCAGAAATCCACTCAACCCTGTCTGCTATAATATATTCATAAGAGTTAATAAACACTTAATGGTTTTCAGTAGCACATTACCCAGCTACTGTATGAGGTGTTTAAGAATTCCAGAATAGTAGTCAGGAGATAAAGACGACAATGATATATAACTAATTCTGAAATATAAATGAATATCATTATCAATTAGATCCGGATTTATTAATATCCTCATATGTTAATATTAATAGGATGCAGTATTCCTCTCTGTAGATATGAAGCAGAAAGAATCGTGACGGTATGACACAGTGACATCTCATTTACAATGATGTTTCATTCTCACTCTCTCTCTCTCTCTCTCTCTCTCTCTCTCTCATACACATACATAGAGTCTATAGATATTGACACAATAGATACTGTAGATAGATAGATAGATAGATAGATAGATAGATAGATAGATAGATAGATAGATAGAGAAAAGAAAAACAGACACCAAACAGTCCAGGCTAAACAACTGCATTTCATGAACATCTGGACATTGTGTGTAATTAATTTGTGCCACAACCGTTCCCTTAAGGTATCATCATTACACATAAAATATCAGTTTTCTTTCTTGTCAAACGCGAGCCGGTTTCTTCAGACCAGTCTAGTGCTTTACTTTTCCAGCGCTTTGTTCTGATCTCATGCAAAATTCATAACAATTTCCTGGCTTAAATCTATAGACGGAGACACGGCTTGGAGACATTCTGTAGATACAAAAGCAGTAGAGGTTTTCCAGACCACAACCGAAACACGAATAGTCTAGAAACCATTGCAGATATGGTCTTCCTGGAATTTCTGACAATTGAAGTTGAAGTACTGTGTTACAGTAGAACTAGAGAGCAGAGAGAGGTGTACATAAAACCTCAGTACTCCTCACCTGATTAAGGGCTATTTTTGGACAAGTGCAAACCTTTTTCTCTTTGAACTTTGACCATATACAGTACATGTACAGGAGCAAAATGGCAGAGGAATTGCAAGAAGCTAAATCAGCAGAAAGGACAGAAAAAGCTGTAGGCTGGACTTGATTAGGTCATCTTAGCCTGATTGGAGAAGGGTATCTCCCCAAGAGGAAGGGGAAACAAGGACATCAGGCTGAGAGGGTGAAACAAAGGACAGAACAGTATATACTGTATAAGAACGGTACAGTACTGTGGAAATGTCTTGAGCCATCACTCATTTCTTCATATTAACTGAAATTAAATACAATTCAATTTGAATTTTATTCTGTTGATTAAATGGGAACAAATGTTTTACTGTGACAAGTTGCAAAAGTGCCTAAAGAAACATTTTTTAAAAATTGGTTGTTTATGTAACAACTTCAGCAGCGACCTCATTTCACCTCTCATCTGTTCCAACCACTCAGCATTCAGCATTATGATCATCTGTCATCATCTACCGAATATGAATTTCATGTTCCAAGAATCACTGCAGTAATTAAACTGAAAAAATAAAAATACAAACAGATGGGCTTTTTGGAAGCAAATATGAAGAAATAAGGAGTGGCACCAAGTGTATTGGTGTATTGGGAACTATATACAGTATATAAGCGTTCGACTGCATACAGTACATTCTAGAAAAAGAATTCTCCAGGCATACGATGTATGTGGAAAGTATGAGGAAACTTGTGCGTTAAATACTGTAACGTGTCATTCTTTTAGAAGCTGTGAGCATACATAATTTTGCTAAACTTGACAGTGAATGAAAAGCAAAATGCAACACATTGATAAAGAGCCAATGACATCGCTTCTTTCTGTCACGTGATCAGGGAAGTCTACTGTAACTACAAACTGGACAAAATTAAATAAATTCATTCAACTGACTTTTGGAGTTTCGTTCATTCTGCCTTGATTGAACTAAATGTGTTCAATAGACTTTTGGAGAATGTTGTAGCCAAAAAAAGGATGTTTGCAATCTGTCACTGCCATTGAAGTGACAAACTATAATAACAACTATAATAAGATCTATTGAACTAAAACTGGTACAGGAGGGGATGATGCATTTTTTATTAAATTTTTGATATTGATGGGAATGTTTCTTATGATTGTTAATCACCAAACCTTAACACTTTCCCCCCTAGGCAGTATGACTTAAAACACAATCAAAGCATGAGTATTTTTTGTTAAACCTCTAAAAACACATTACAGTGGAACCTTGGATTGTGAGTAACTTAGTTTGCAAGTGTTTTGCAAGATGAGCAAAAATTTTGAGGATTGTGGGTAATCGTCTCCCCAGCTACGATTCTTTTCAAAGGTAAATTGTAGGTTATTTTTACTTTATATTTTGTATTAATTATTTAATATGAATATTTTTGAACTGTGGAACGAATTATCTGAGTTTCCACTATTTCTAATTGGGAAATTTGTTTTAATATACAAGTGCTTTGAATTGCAAGCACATTTCCGAAACCAATTATGCTCGCAATCCAAGGTTTAACTGTATGGATAATAATTTGTACTGTATATTTAAATTGCATAAAGCACAACAGTGACATAACTACTACACAATTAAACAAAAATTGGCACTGATATGAACAGAACAATTATGAAATAGTATTTTGTCATTTTTTAATTACCTTTGTGTGAACAATTACCTTTGTGAGTCAAATAAATCATGCACAAAAATACATAAAGCAAAGTCTTTCTATTAGAGAAAAGGGTATAGGGTGTAGAGTATAGTGCTGAGTGTACTGTATGTTACAGGGCCTAAGGTACAGATACAGTATAGTGAGTATGCTATGGGGCCTAGTGTCTGGTTTAGAGGGTATGTATAATACAGTTTAGGGTGTAAGGTATAGTGAGTAAGTATAGGGTATTGTAGTGGTTATTGTAGCCTTGGGGCCAGGGGTAGCTCAGTGGTTAAGGCACTGGATTACGGTTCGGAAGATCCCAGGTTCAAACCCCACATCCACCAAGTTGCCACTGTTGGGCCCTTGAGCAAGGCCCTTAACCCTCAATTGCTCAAATGTATGATAAGATAAAAATGTAAGTCGCTCTGGATAAGAGCGTCTGCCAAATGCCTAAATGTATTGTGTAACATATTGTGGTTCTTTTAGAAATGCTTGCTTTTTATTAACAAAACATCAAAATGGATTTATCTCCGTTTGAGGTCAAATCTCTTCATATGTACAGTACATGTTTGTGTACATAGTGTAACAGAGGAGTATATTCAGTAGTTATTTAGCTACTAAAAACATCAGCTAACTGTGTATCAACCTGTTAAATAAAACATGCATCATATCTGTTTTATTTTGCTCGAACATTTCACCCATGTCATGATTTCAGTTCATGATTGCCTTAAACAGCACTATTAACATATACTGTACAGTATATAGACAAAGACACTATTCATGGTATAGAAATAATTAGTAAAACGCATTTAAGGGAAACCTTTTAGGGACACTTTGAATTCTTACACATATGATCAGAGAAACGAATAATGTGTGTCACCCAGAAAAGTGGAGGCTGGTATCTTCCAAAAATGCAGTGAACATGATTTCTTTACTAATTTTTTTCCCCCAGATGGCAAGGGGGTGTAGATGCCATTGACAGGAGTTACAGCATAATTGGACCTTCGAGATTTTTTAAATAATTGGATGATGCTGTTTCACCCACCAGGAGTAGTGAATATCACCTGGATACCTTCTTGTCTGCATACAAGATTGGTGGAAATCTTACAAGCCTGACTCCTGTAAAGCATCTTCCATCGTCTCCAATCATTTCTCTGAATGTGGTGACTGTAGTCTTTCCCAATTCCAGAGGCGGTTGTGAAGTTAAAGACTGTTTGGGTTTACCTCATTAACATTCTGGCCTTGTTAGCTATCAGCTATCTCATGCCCCAGGTCTGACGATCAGCAGACCTGTGAATGTGTGCTCCTATTGGGGTTGACTGGTTGCCCCTGACCATACTGTGGCTTCTCTCATCTCTATCTGGCTGACAAACTGGCCTGTGGCTATATGTTGCTAATGTGTAGAACCAGAAAAATAGCTAAATCTGCCCTCAGGGTCTCAAGGTCACTGTTTGGGTTTCATGCCAAAAAAGCCCTGGGGAGAACAATGACAGCTTCAGAAAGACGAACCTCCCACAGTCAAATTGAAATGACACCCACAGCCATCTTTCAGCACCCACATTGGCAAGAATAAATTGGCTTCTAGTTTGGAATTTCAGAACCAAAAATATTGCTTGTTGGCCTGCAACTAAATGGACCATTGGGCCCTTATTATGACGTTGTAGGGGTATTAACCAATTCTGCCATATGCCCATAACCTATTCAGGGTTCAGGGCTTCATCAATATCGAAAAATTAACTAATTTCCGCTTGGATGGAGACATGATTATGTGGATAGACCCCACAGCTCAGAATTCCTCTACTCAATCTTACTATCTGATTCTTTACTCAAGACGGCTCAACAGGTTCCTGAAATTCCTCCTTTTTCATAAGTAATGGTTTTAATCATATGGTGAAACCACAGGAATATAAATCTGCATGATGTATGTTGGAGTCTTCCAAGGAGAAGGACTCCAAATTGAAGTCCTACTCTTATGGATTCTCTCTAGCAGCAAAAGTGTTTTAGATATAAGCAGGCAGCCATGTAACCTCTGTTTGGCCAAATACTGCCTTGCTTGGTTTCAACGTGCCAATACCAGGAAGCAAGCCATCTGGTATGTGTCTTGCACAGCCATGTTACAGTCAACTCGGTCTCACAGTGAATTAAAAAAGAGCTCCTAAACACTAAAACATAATTCATTGATGTGAGACTAGATTCATTGAACATTCTAGCCAACCTGTCATCCCAACATGTCTCAGACAACACACTTGATGATGATGCTAGGATTGCTGATGGTAGACATACTGTAGCATCCTTGTCTCAACAAGAAGGGTATGAGGTCTAGCTCCCTGATATAACCTTATCATTAGGCCTCATAAGTAGAGATATTAAACACATCACATGATTGGGCATTTCCAGCACAAGGCAAGGTGTGTTTACTGAAGAGCAGATTTTTCACCGCATTGTGTAAATAAAAAAAAGAAAAAAGGTCATTACTTGCTAAATTGATTGAAGCTTAACCACCTGGATTGTAAATAAATAAATAACCAACCGTAATCTCATACTATGCACTATACAGTACAATATTATCTATACATTGACTTGCCATAACATTAACACCACAAAAACTTTATCACATTAACACTGATTATCAATTATATGCCAGTAAACTGGTGAAGGGATTATGGTCACCCAAGGCTCATCTATGCTTATGGAGGACAAACACCAGTCTGTCTGCTTGGATGCCATAGAAAAATCAATGCAGAACAAATCACCTAAAAAAGCCAATGTTGTCCATGACAGAAAGGCACCAGAACGCCCAATGCACAAGAGCCAACCATGCACAAGAGCACAGTAGGGTAAGAGCCCTTGATGGCGACCCAGCCTCCCCATCCGATCAAGTACCCAAAACGCGATTCGTGTACATTCCAGTACATCATCTAGGTGTCACCAGTGTATATGTGCTGCATCTCTCTGGGTCTCCCAGTGTGAAAACAAAATACAACTTGAGACAAAACAGTAGTTATAATTTACCAACATGCTAACTTGCACTTAGCTGTAGTTATCAGCAAAGGTCCATCACTTGTCAAATACAGGTGGAGGTGTCAGAGTAATAAACGCCTGCTTTGTTCTATTTGTACAACTTTAAGTTGTCAACAGTTGTCACCCCTATACTACCCAGGCATTGCATACAGTGCTGGTCCCAAGCCTGGATAGAAAATGGGAGGGTTGTGTCAGGAAAGGCATCCGGCGAAAAAACCTGTGCCAAGTTGTGTCTGCCTTGGCGACCCCTTGATGGGAGCTTCTGAAAGGAAGTTTAATTGTAGCATAACTTCATATTGCGTTTCTCAAAAGCTCGCAGTGATTATGGTTAACTAATGCACCTAAACTCAAAAGTAATGGAACAGTCATAAAGGTGGCCTAGATTCCTTACGTGAAAAAGAAATGCTGGTTTGTATTTTAAAAAAGCACTGGAATGCATCCTAGGACAGTTTCTAATAAGGGCCCGCACGGCCCACATGTATTCCAAACACAGCCCCCATGCATAAAACACACCTCCTGAACACTGCCTCTGTGTTAATTGTGTAGGACGGCTAAGAGAAAGGAGTTGAGATGATGCATGATTCAGCCTGAGAAATGTGAAAATAGCCTTGCTGATCTTTCACACAGTGTGGAGGAAGACACTCGGCAACCGGCCAAGTTATGAATTATGCAATTACACAGCATGATGATACACAGAGATTAAATTTGTTGTCTTATCTCAGTGATAAGGATACGTATTGAATGCGGACGATGATTATTCTACGATTATATGCAGTGTAAGTATGTAAAAAATTGTAAATAATAGACTTTGATGCTTTATGTAAGATTATGAAATACACAGGACTTTTCACTAACATACTGTATGGAGTTTCCTGCACTGGAAGAAGCAGAATCGATTTTCTTTCCCCCTGTATGTAGTCTAGCTTGCCTTTTTTGCTGCAGGCCAGCAACAGAGGTCAGGAGAACACTCCAGTGTGCAAAGAGCAACGTGATGGAAACCTAATTATTCTCTCCATCACATATTACATGTGTGTAGAGGATGGAGGGGTGACACCTACTTCAATGTAGTTCACTACCCATTTATAGCCACACGCTCAGGCTCTCTTGGCTTTAGGTGCCATACAGCCAGGTATGAGGTATTGAAATGAACTTCATACAGTATTATTAGATTATAATGAATATCATAATACAAAATTGTAGTTGTAAGTCTACATGCACCTCAGCCAAATTCCTGACATTTAATCCTTATTGAAGTCAAGGACACTCCAATACCAATAACCCCATTTTATTGTCCTTATGCTTGGGATCATTGTCCATTTAGAAAACCCATTTGTGACCATGCTTTTACTTCCTGGCTGATGCCTTAAGACGTTGCTTCAGTATATCCACATAATCGTTCTTCCTCATGCATGATGTACCTATTTTGTGAAGTGCACCAGTCAGTCCTGGAGCAAAGCTCCCCCACAACATGCTGCCACCCCCGTGCTTCACAGTTGGGATGGTGTTCTTCAGCGTGCAAGCCATTCGAGAAAAAGATCATTGTCCTTATGTGCCGATGCGAACTGTATGGCTTTTTATGGCTCTCAGGTGATGTCAAAAGCGTTCTTGTTTTACTGTGAATGTAGATATTTTTGTTTCCTCCAGTCTCTTCACAAGGTTCTTTGCTCTTGTTCCGTGATTGATTTGTACTTTTCATACCAAAGTACTGTATGATTCTCCTTCCTGAGTGTTATGTTGCATGGTCCCATGGTGTTTATGTTTGCGTAGTAAGTACTGTTTGTACAGATGAACATAGTACCTTCAGGCATTTTAAAACTGTTCCCAAGGATGAACCAGAATTGTGGAGTTCTGCATTTCTTTCTGAGGTCTTGGCTGATTTATTTATTTATTTATTTATTTATTCGATTTTCCTATGGTTTCAAAAAAGAGGCACTGAATTGGAAGGTAGGCCTTAAAATACATCCACAGGTTCACCTCCAGTTGACTCAAATGATGTGAATTAGGCTGTCAAGCTTGACATCATTTTCTGGAATTTTGCAAGATGCTTAAAAGGACCAATTAGATGATTGTAGGTAAACTTCTGGCGAACTGGAATTGTGATGCAGTAAATTATATACGGCGGCGCGGTGGTGTAGTGGTTAGCACTGTCGCCTTGCACCTCCAGGGTCTGGGTTCGAATCCCCGGCCAGGCTCGATTCCCGTCTCTGTGTGCATGGAGTTTGCATGTTCTCCCCGTGCTTGGTGGGTTTCCTCCGGGTACTCCGGTTTCCTCCCACAGTCCAAAGATATGCAGGTTAGGCTAATTGGCGTTCCCAAATTAGTGTAGTGTGTGATTGGGTGTGTGAGTGTGTGTATGTGTGTGTGCCCTGCGATGGATTGGCACCCTGTCCAGGGTGTACCCCGCCTAGTGCCCGAAGTCTCCTGGGATAGGCTCCCGGTCCCCCGCGACCCTGAACACAGGATTAAGCGGTATAGAAGATGAATGAATTATATACACTTTTAAGGGGCTTAGTGATTAGCACTGTTGCCTTGCATCTCCAGGGTCGGGGTTCGATTCCTGTCTGTGTGTGCATGGAGTTTGCATTTTCTCCCAGTGCTTGGTGGGTTTCCTCCGGGTTCTCTGGTTTCCTCCCACAGTCCTCCCCAAGGACCTGCAGATTAGGCTAACTGGCGTTCTCAAATGCCCCATAGTGTGTGAATGAGTGTGTGTACGTAGGCGAGTGTATACAGGATAAAGAGGTATAGACAATGAGTGAGTGAGGGATAGACATACGCATGACTGGAGATTATACAATAGTGTTCAAAAATAGGGAACAAATAAAAATGTGTCCAAATATCTTGCCCTATTTGATGATGAGGTCAAACTTCCTGTATATCTGGTTGAAGTTCTAACAGAATATATGAGAGTTTAAGTCGACCCGGGATTTGTGATTGTGCAGAATAATATAAAACAATTATGAAAGTAAAAATTTGATTTGGATATATAATCCCCTCATCACTTATAATGTTTTCTAAATTCTGATGTTCCAGCTATTGGAGGTTGGTGGGTGGAGGGGGGTTGAGGTGGTGGAGGGGGGTTGAGGTGGGGGGGGGGGGGGTTATTGGTGTTCAGGGGAATCTCCTTGAAATGAGTTTATGCAGTTTTTGCATGGGCGGATTTCTGTTTAACTAAGCTGAAGGTCTGTTGAATTTATCGTTGAAATAAAATGGTGGTGGATTGTGTTTCTACCAAGTGCAGTATATTCACTGTCATAAAATATATCTCTGATTTGTAACTAAGTTGTCAACTCCCTGTGATGTATTCCTGATAACAACTGCTGCAAGCAAATAAACCACACAAGCACAGCTGGTCCGAATCTAAACAGATATAATAAAAAAAAAACAGACATTACATCCTCGGTGTCCATCTGGTGCATTTTGATCGTCACATTAAGAGGAAACTACAGTGAATTCAGCTGCAATATTCTTGTGTAGCTTTACAGCGCAGAAACAATAAAACATAAACCAGAATTACTAAAGACAAAAAAATGGTCACATTATGTATTAACCATATCTCTCTCTCTTTCTCTCTCTTTATATACAAATAGTACCAGACAAACGTTTGGACACAGGTTTAGATTTGAAGCGTTTGAAGATTTCAAATCTATTAAATAGAGAATTAGAACAACATAAACAACAATCAGTTGTAAAGACATGAAGGTCAGCTGTTTTGGGAATAGTTCTTGCAAGAACTGTATTGTTTACGTCATTTGCAAAACCCATCAAGCACCATGATGAAACCGGCTCTCATGAAGACCTTCCCAGGAAAGTAAGACCAAAACCTACCTCTGCTGCAGAAGAGACGTTCATTTAGAGTCACCAGCCTCAGAAATCTCAGATTAACAAACAGCACCTCAGATTAGAGGCGTTATTATGAAGGATTTACAGACACATCTCAATATCAACAGTTCAGAGGAGATTATTGCATATTCTGTATGTAGCGTTGTTTTACAGTGTAGAAAGAAATAAACACGAGTTAAGATCACGGTGTTATCACTGGTATCCAAGATATTGCACATTTTCTAGCTCATTGTTTAAAAGTAAGCAAATTTGTGTGTATTTTCTTATATCAAGACAAAGAACTTAATATGGATCATCAAGTTTGACACAAATTCGTGAAGTTCATGCCAACTTGAGTGTGCTCCTGGTGGACAAGGGGAGGGCATATGGCACTGTTATTGCCATGGCCTGGACTCTAGTCCTGGTCGTGAAACCAACCCAAGTCACCAGGGGTTGCACAAATGCACATTCAGTACTCGGCCCAAACCCAAAAAAAAAACTGGGGACAGGTGCATCAGGAAGAGAGTCCAGCATAAAGACGGTGCCAAATTAAATATGCAATTCCGGTGATCCACTGTGGAGTGAAAAATGGGCCAGCAGCTAAATATAGTACTAAGAAATTCTGAAAATCATATTAATATGTTTATGATTCTACCTTACATTTTTTAATTTTAACTTTTTTTTTTTTTTTTTAAAGGTAGCAAACTAAAGCATTTTCACTAGTCCTCTCAGGCATTAGGACCACATGGTATATGAAGAAAATCATCATCTTATGTATTTGGTCTCAGCGCCCCCTTGTGGTCAGATGACAAAACTTAAAAAATAAATAAATAAAAGAAAGAAATAGTGTGTAATAAGAGCTTATATTGTATTACTGATATGCACCTGGTTTGTTTAATTTCATTGACTTGAAAGTTGCTCTGATAAACAATGCAATGATATACTTCCCATAACACATTCTCCTTTTTAACATCAGCTGTAGATTTACCAGTAATATCACAGAAAACAATGAAACCACTGATTTATTATTATTATTATTATTATTATTATTATTAGTTATTTATTTATTTATTACAGTTGATTGGACCCAGTTTCTATACAAATTCAGATTGTTAAATGTAATGAGTATAAATGTAATAATGTGCGATATGAATGCAGGGCATAGCAGGAATGTCACTCCCACTGTATGTATTCCTCATCACTGCCTTTTCCCCTTATCACCAGTTTCTTCTGTATAATTGACTGAAATTGTGGTAAACTTGGGTTTTGGTCCCACACAGCCTGCAGCTGGATAGATGAAAAAATCCTGTAATTTTGGCATTTGTGTCACCATGGGTAGCTGTAGGGGTAGCATTCATCACTTCAGAAGCTCTCTATCACCGCCCTGTCAGAACCATGATGAGCTGGTAGTCAGAGATACCAAAAACACCCTAGAACACCCCCAACCATGAGTTTCCACGGCTCACCTGTAAAAAATAGTGGAACAGTTAAGCGTGAAATAAACAGCCAAGGTATTTGATTGCATTTAGTATTTGTATACAAATCGTGCCATTGTGGTTAGTACTGTGGCCTCGCACCTCCAGGGTGAAGAGTTTGATCCCTGTCTGTGTGCATGAAATTTGCATTTCTCCCCGTGTTTGTTGGATTTCCTCTGGGTACTCCGGTTTCCTCCCACATTCCAAAAACATGCACGGTTAGTGTTTGAATGAGACTGTGTGTATGCCCTGTGATGGACTGGCACCCTGACCAGATGACCCGCGACCATATATACAGGATAAAGCTGTATAGACGATGAGATAAATTAGCCCAGGATGAAGTAGGTAGGCTAATACCTACTACCAACTACAGTGTCACTGGGTCGAACCTGCTGTGTGTGTGAGAGAGAGAGAGAGAGAGAGAGAGAGAGAGAAAGAGCAAAATAGAAAGAGTGTGTGCCACATGATAAACCAGTTACTGAAGGTGCATAAATAAATGAGTTGTGCTTTTTATGGTTTTTTTTCGTGATTATGGAACTAATGGACACGTTTATAATTAATGTGTCACTTATGGAAACATTCATGCACACTTACACTTACATATTTATATTTTCATTTCTGGATCATTGCACAAGACACTTTAATAAGACAATTATTAAATAAGTTTAATTTTTTTCCCTTTATTTACACTAACTTTCTAAATTTCTATTTTTTTCTATATATTTTTTATATTTTTCTATATGTTAATTGTCCTTATTTGTACAGCACATTTTTAATTTTTATCCTAGTTAAATGTATTTTCTATTGTATTTTCTTTTTATTCATATTTATTTAATATGACGTAATGACGCGTTCAGTTGCTCGGAGCTCGATTATTCCCGTCTCAATGCAGTGTGAATGCGGAAATGGCAAGCTAGCGCCACATTTATGATTTGTGATTGGCTTTCTGATCCTGCTCACAAAAAAATCCGCCAATCGGAACACCTCGTTATCGGCGTCTAGCGGGTGTAGGCGGGACTTGTTGAAATTTAGGCGTGAAAGAATTAGCTAACGCCCGAGTAAAAACAACACATTCACCGCTTTAAGCATTAGGGTTCTGCAGGATGGAGCTGAGTGAGATTTTATACAACAAGGCTGAGTACATCGAGACAGTACGTGAAGGATTTGTGATTTCTTTTCAGGTTGTATGGAGTGCAAGCGAGGCTGTATTGAGGGTGGTTTGCTAATTCAGCTAGGAGGCTAACAGTGTGAGCTAAGCAGCTCTGTACTTATTTACACTTTCTCTGACTGCTAATAATTCATGTATTCACAGATACAAAAAAGAGATTTTTTTTTTAAATTATTTTGTATGCTTGGTCTTTTCCTGCTTAACCACATTTCCTTCATAACAATGTGTAAATACAGTAGTAAAGATAAATAAAGTCATGTGTATTGAAATGGAGTGTGTCCATCAAAGAGGATTCTGGATTACAAGAGGACAGAATATTACGGGGAGGACAGCAAAACTATAGATGTTCTTGTTTTAATTTTGAATAAAAAAAAAGATAGCTCATCCAGTACTAAGATTGCACTTGTCCAATTAAATTCTCTGTAGAGGGTTTATGTCCCGCCCCTGGGGGCGGGGCTTGCTGTGCATCAACAGCATTTTTGCAGCTAACATGGCCTTTGCTTTGCTACCTCAGACAGATCAAAAACAGCAATCGCATTGCGTACATAACTAAATGGGTCGGATCCGGACAAGGTGACCGTTCTATCCGGAGCATGATACTTTTTTGATTTTCTAATAAATATACCAGTAACCGAGTGTTTTTCCTTCGAGGTGGTTGGTGGCGATACCAGTCACTCAACAGTGCTGATCAACATCATAGTTGATCAAGTATATAGATTGTAGAAACAGAAACGAAAGCACGTCACAGCATGGCTTACTCCATGAAAAAAAGCAATCAAGGAAAGCAAAATATTTAACATCAGTGGACAGAACAATATATGTTTATTCTTCCTGCGGAAAGTTTAAAACCAATTTGTCTCATATGTTCCGAAGCCGCTGTGATAATATAAAGTGCTAATGTGAAGTGCCACTATAAAAGGGAAGAAAAAAAAACATGGGTTGTTTAAGCAAGCATATCAGCAGCAGTCCGAGGTGAGGACTGTAAAATACCCGAACTGAGAGCCCAGTATGACCGAGCAACCAGAGTCTTTGCATATTCATATTCTGCTCAGCAGCGTGCAAATGAAGATTTATAAAAAATAAAAAAAAAAGAGCTCAAACTGTCCACATGTGTAACGTAGTTACTGAAAATTGACAAATATTATAATGCTATGGAAATTTTAAACTGTGTTTTTATAGACTTACAATGCCTGCATATCAAACGTGCAATTTGGATCTCTGCTAAAAGAAAATCTTTTATGACTGGACCTTCTTATGTTTTAGTTCACGTTCTCAACTATTTCACTTCTTCATATTTAAGCGTTTCTTGAGTTTTTGTTAATTTACTGTAGGTGTGCTGCATCTCAAACACTATAAATCAGTTAAGCACTTCAACTGTCTGTCATTCTGACTCCCTGTTAGTGAGTTACATTCATTTTCGGGGGTTCAACTCACAACACTCATGCTCACTTGTTTTCATGTTCACTTGTACATGATGCTGATGAATATTTATCACCTTTAGAAGCCTTTAATATGGTACCTATCTGATGCTATTTATTCTTACACGTTTCTTGTATTTCATGTTCCCTGTAGGCGTCGGGAAATAAAGTGAGCAGGCAGTCAGTTCTGTGTGGGAGCCAGAACATCGTCCTGAATGGAAAAGTGAGCCCACACGGACGTCTCCATGACTTTAATTATAATATCACATGTCTGTTTGTTAACATGGTTTTCTGTCTTATATCAGACTATAGTGATGAACGACTGCATCATCAGAGGAGATCTGGCGAACGTCAGAGTTGGCAGGCACTGTGTCATCAAGAGCAGGAGTGTGATCCGGCCACCATTTAAAAAGTTTAGCAAAGGGTAAGTAGCTGGGATTGTCCACTCAAGATGCACAAAGTCTTGAAGAGAGAGTAATTTAATCTATACAAACAAGATGGAACAAAAGGATATGTTACAGTAGGTTCTCGTTGTGGGGTCTGTGGAGCATTTTGTTGCAGTGGTGTAAAATTGCAACCCATTCGGTTTAGGGGTACAAGCACCAAATTTAAATCAGACCTATTGAGTTAGGAATAGAAAGCTTTATCAAATCTTCTTTCATGAAATAAATCCATACTAATGGGGCTATTTAATTTCCTTTATAGTTAAATGGATACAAAAAATATGAGAACTTGTGCACTAGGAAATTCTTCCAATAGGCATTCTAGACTGTATGTAATGTAGAAGATCAAAGGAACCAGACTTTCAAGGTCGATATTTTCTTTTATACACATTAGTATTGATAAGTATTACATGAATATTTGTCGTTAAGAGTTGAAGAAAATGTTTTAACAGGTAATGTTTGTAGGGTTGTTCCGATTCCGATACTGGTATCGGAAATGCTGCCGATACCACAAAAAAATCTGGCATCGGAATCGGCGAGTATTTGAGTCCACGTACCGATCCGATACCATTTTCCTAAACATAACCTATTTATGCCCGATAGCTTTGCTAGCTTAGCTTACTTACAGAGTGTCACAGCGTGTGCCTGTGATGGGCGTGCGCCCAAATTTATATCGCTCCTCGCTCACTAGTTAGGCGGCCTCCCCCCTCCCTTTAGGTATGTGAAGTAGCAGGGCCGCAGAATCAGGCAACGGCCCATGAGCTATCGCCGCTATAAAACACAGTGGGGAGTGTAGCTCGGGGTCTGACTGTTGGGAAGCTGGACTTTGCGACGCGGTGGATTTTATGAGAGACAGTGGCACAAGAGCGGGGCGATGTGATGCGCCCCAGAGACTTTAAAAAGGGGGGGCGCCTTTGATCTCCGCGAGAGGAGCACGTGAACGAGCTGCGCGAGCTCCCGCGGCACCTTCACTTCCGCGTAGAGCCCGCCTTCGCATCCCTGCCGCAGAAGGGGAAAAGACCGCAGAGAGCCTTTAACCCTTTCCTTACCCATTTTTCTAAATAAATGACCCTTTTTCCTGTAAGACCTCGCCTCGTGTCCGTGTTCCATGGTGTCGCCCGTGCACTTAGGGTCGAACCCGTTACACAGGGCTAGTAGTATTTTACTTAAAAAAGAAATTATATATTTATTATGTATATATATATTATGTATGTGTAATATATATATATACACACACACACACACAGTACAGATACACACCCAGGTATCGGATCGGTACTCGGTATCGGCCGATACCCTGAGCCCAAGTATCGGTATCGGGAGGGAAAAAATGGTATCGGAATATCTCTAAATGTTTGTTTTGCATCATGTTTCTCTGTAGATATGTATCTATTAACTTGTACACCACAAGAGGTCCGAAAATAAATAAATAAATAAAATTAAATAAGTTAAGAAAAAATGTGTGTTGTTTCTGCAGGGTGGCGTTCTTCCCCTTGCACATCGGAGATCACGTGTTCATAGAGGAGGACTGTGTTGTAAATGCGGCTCAGATCGGCTCATACGTTCACATCGGGAAAAACTGCGTCATCGTACGTAATTTATCTGTTTATTCACTCCAGTCCAGTTTAATATCGCTGATGCTTTAAATAACTGACATAAGCAGATTTATTCGACATTTACACTAGCAAAGGGTCAAATTTTCTGTAGTTGATCCTATATATTTATATAAAGGACATACATGTTTTTAAAAAATGCGCCACGTGTACAGTTTGCATACATGTAGAGATAGCCAGCTAGATATTGATAAAGAACCCAAGCTATGAGGGGTGTTCAAATCAAGTTGGAGTGAAACTGATTGACATTTACAGAGGACTTCAAACAACATACGGTGATGAGACTCAGTCAGCGTAAAGCGTCTAAACGGTGCGAACACTTTAAAGAAGACCGTACATCTGTGAATGCTGATCCCACCCAAGGTGGCTTGAGACCACTGCATTCGTTCCTGTGAACATTCAGCGAGTGGACCACCTGATCCTTTGAAAATCGTCATATGTTAAAGAGAAATTGCTAAGAAGATGCATCCGCCCTGTGAGAACTGTACACACGGTCATTCATCAACACCACCTGCACATTACAGGAAGTCAGCTGAGAGTTATTGCCACATCACCCACACAGTCCTGACCTCACTCCAAGCCATTTCTGCATGTTTGGGCCATTAAAGGAGTTCCTGGGAGGCCAGCGTTTCAGATGTGAAGCAGGCAGTGTGATCATGACTCCGGCTTACTGAGAACTTTCTACGTGATGGTATCCAAGCACTAGTGAAACATGGATAAGTGCATTAGTATAGCAGGGGATTTATATAGAGACAGAAAGGTCTTAACTTTCATAACTGTTCTGTTATTCTGCACAATCAAATGTTTTTGTTTGATTTGAACGCCCCTTAACATGCCATGGTACTTGTATAGAAAATAGTATCTGTCGTTTTGTCATTCTATACGTGTCATTCTGTAATGTGAACGTGGCGATACAAAGCAAAATTGAGACACCAAATATATCTCACCACAACGAGAGTTCAATGTGTCGTCCACATTCATAATAGTAAATGTATGTGAGGATGTTTTGCATCAGATTCACAGTCTTGTTATTAAAGATGTGTGTGTGTGTGTGGTACAGGGTCGACGGTGCGTGTTAAAGGACTGCTGTAAAATTCTGGATAACACGGTCCTGCCTCCTGAGACAGTCGTTCCTCCATTTACAGTGTTCTCAGGATGTCCAGGTCAGCGTCCTTGTGTTTAAACACATTGCAAGGCTTATACAAAAGAGGAATACAAATTAAAAGTTCCCAAATTTTTTTTTCTAGGTTTATTTACCGGAGAGCTGCCAGAGTGCACACAGGAGCTGATGATCGATGTGACTAAGAGCTATTATCAGAAATTCCTCCCACTAAGCCAAATCTAACCGCCAACAATCTCTTGAAACCGGACACTTTATTTATCCATAATCATTTCCTCCCTTCGCTGAGTTATGAAGGATGTTTCCAGAAGCATACAGACCACAGCCATCTGGTCCAGATCTGTATGCGTCTTTAGTCTAACTCCATGAACACTTTTATATTTGGCTCTACATATGTGTGGGCGTGTGTGTGTGTGTGTGTTTGTGGAATGGAGCAGAGGTTGCGCAGGGAGACATGATCGTTTCCCTGAGTCGTGTGCTCATGAGGTGCAGAAGTTGAGATGTGTTTTAATGAAAGCTTGTATTTATTGTGAAGATGTTTCTCCGTGTAAACACACCCTTAAATCAGATGTCAAATGACTCAAGTTATGATTACATTTTTTTTTGTGCATCATTCTCAAGACATGTTGGAGAAATTAAGCCTAACTATAAATGTATTTCTGGGTGACGTACATTATTTAACCTGTGTTTGTGTGTTTTCTAGTTAATAATCTGCGAGAAGAAAAATTAAATGTGTTTGTAAGTGCCGGATTAAAGCAGACAAAGTGTTCGAGACACAGAACCAGACAAGATCAGGGAGGGGTGCATTGATTTTTTTTTTTATTTTTCTTTTATTGAGGCTGGTCTGGAAAAAGTACTTTAAAATGCCGTGACGATGAGCGAGAATGAGAAACGTTTCTGACTTGTGTAAATCCACCATCCTCTGTCTCAAATCTGTACAGTGTGTTGGTCCAAAGAATGATGTGGAACAAATCCTTATGATGTTGGTTGGCACAGAGATGCTAATCAATCCTCATCACTGACAAGAAATTGATAGGCCTTGTGTGACATCTCAGGATTTCCAAGGATCACTACATTAATAATCTAAGTGGATGTATGTTTGTTTTTTGACCCAATGTGTATACTTTACACCACAAGTGGATTAGGATTTACTTCTATTAAAGATATACAGTAGATGTATAGAACATTATACACTGTGATGGATTGGGACTCTGTATCGGGTGTACCCCGCCATGTGCCCCAAGTCTCCTGCGATATGCTCCAGGCCCTCCGCGACCCTGAATAAAGCCGTCTAGACCGTGAGTGAGTGAATATTCATGATGAGTGGATGTAAACGTCTGATCATAACTGTATGACAGCAAGTATTAGAAGTTGAGACTGGTGTCATTTTTGCCCTTGAGCTAAAAAGTGGCAGGAAGAAAAAACTATGGACGCTTTCATCTTTGTCTTGTGTTAGCAACAATATTGCCAGCTAACTGTAAAAAGTGTAATGTATATTTTTCTCGTCAAACAGCAATCCGTGTAGACAATGTTTTAGATATAACAAGCTAAACAGTAGTATGTATTCTATGCACAGCAGCCATGTTGATTTGAAATCATTCAAAGTTAGGAGCGGAGAAGAGCAATGTCAGGGGGAGGATTTGAAGGGAGTTTTTTTCTCGTTAAATGTTGCAACCTTTACTTAAAGCTAACCCCATGGCACCCAAATATATATATATATATATATATATATATATATATATATACACAGAGGAACCTCGGATTACGAGCATAATTTGTTCCGGAAGCGGGTTCGTATTCCAAAACACTCGTAAAACAAATTTTATTTTCCCAAAAGAAATAATGGAAATTCAAATTATTCGTTCCACAGCCCAAAAAATAAATGCATAAAATTAATTAACACAAAATATAAAGTAAAAATAAAACAAATTAACCTGCACTTTATCTTAAAAAAACTAAATCCCAACAGATAAATGTTTCTGTTTGTGGAAGGCGCTGTGTGTGTGTGTGTGTGTGAATCTAAAGTAAGCTCCCCTTTCCCCCTTCTCGTCTTACACAGTTACCCTTCCTCCACTCTTTTCACACTGCTGTGATGTAAAAATAAAACAAATTGACGGGCACTTTACGTATGAAAGAATCACGACAGAGCAGTGTTTCTGTGTAAAGCAGAGAGAAACTGTGTGTGTGTCTGTGAAGGCAAAAGTAGGAGGGATCTGTGTGGGTGAGATACAAAGAGCAGGCTGAGCCTTGAGCAGAGAGAGAAAATGGATCTTTAACCTCTCTAATACGACTTTTGCGTTACACACGTGCTGTACACACATGCATACAGACACAATATAAAATATGTTTTATGCACACACACGTGGTCACAGTGTTATAGTAAACAGTACACACGTGCACGGATGTTGATTATACCAGTAAGAGACGCGCACCAAGACTCAGGGGAGGGGAGACGATTACCCACAACCCAGACTTATTAAAAGTAATAATGAATGTTTTCATGTTAATGAACTCATTCAAATTATGCTTGCATCATTATTTTCCCATGATTTATTGGGACGAAATAAGCATGTGAACATAA
This sequence comes from Channallabes apus, assembly GCA_030522415.1. Lineage (NCBI taxonomy): Eukaryota > Metazoa > Chordata > Actinopteri > Siluriformes > Clariidae > Channallabes > Channallabes apus. Next base: position 9,224,850 of record CM060121.1, on the reverse strand, counting down.
AGTGCAGCTCTGACCAACGTCTTTCTATGGGTTAAATGTTGCTCAGTATTAGCGAGAAACATCGGGTGATTCTTAAAACCGTTACACACATGGAAATATCATGAACCATCAACAGATTAGACAATTCATCCTTTAAAAAAAACTTTCACAGCTAACAAGACGAGGCAAGACAAATACAATAATTAGTCAGTGAGCGTCCATTCAGAAAGCCACTGCTGACACTGCGCTCGTTCCTCCTCACTCTCCTCCACGTTCTTTCTCCTCCTCTTCTCTTCTTCACTTGCTAACTTTTCCTCCTCTCTTTTTCGCTCTTCTGCTTTAGTCCTGGTTAATATTTCGTTCATTACGCTTTCAAGATTCTGAACGCTTGTTTCCGGCGTCCATTTGGGGTCGAGTTCAGGAACGAATGGATCGGGGGTTGTGACCTCGATGACCTCATGCTCGAGAGGGATTCGCAGGAAGTAGGCGTGCAGCATCATGCGATAGGGAACGTCGTCTGAACCGAGGCTGTAAGTGAAGTCGCCTACGATGGTGTGGCCGGCGCCGCTGCAGTGCACTCGGAGTTGGTGTGTGCGTCCTAAAAGGGAAAGATAAAGACGTCAGTTCTACATGTTGCGAAATGAGGAAATATTTTTATTGGGGTACAAATAGGGAGAACATTACAAATAAAAGGTGACCTCAAGGTCCTAAAAACATTTGTTAGTATGGCTTTTTTATTGCTTTATTGATGTTTTACTTCAGTTTATCCTCTGTGTGACACTGACAGTGTGAGAGCGGTGATAATATTTACCTGTAAGAGGCTGCAGAAGAACTTTACTAACAGGCTCTCCATCATAGGATCCAAATTCTAATACAGTCAGTAATGTTTGGCTGGGCTTGGCATTCTCACAACCTATCACCAAAACAGAAAAAGAAGGAACAAAAGAATATAGTTTAATAAATCCACTTATCTACAGGTGATTTTCTATCCACAGGATCATAATCACTTGTACTGTTTTGCTTTTTTTTTTATTCACCTATGTATAAATTGTAAACAAGCTGTTACTATGAAAACAATTATAAATTAGAGCAAGCATGGTAATGTAAAACTGTTACTGTCTCCCCTGTAGTGCACTGTTAGAAAATCAGTGAAAATATATCACAATTTAAGCGTGAAACATGCGTATGATGCTCTTTGTCATTCTGACCTTCTGTGCCTTCCACACACATCATGTGTGTTTTTCCTTCAGTGGTGTTTTTACCGATAGCAGCGTCCAGGGTCATTCTGCTATTGGCCACGATGCCTCGAACCTGCACAGGAAACGGACACGTTGACGTACTTCAGTGTGACTTACAGTAGATGTCTGAGTTTAAGTTGATTCAATACATCAAAATAAGCACAAATAATAAATCAGTTTCAGTTACATAAATACTCCAGCCTACTGGTCCTTCACATATAGTATACTGTATATCCTGTATATATCACAGCTTACCCTTAAGCAGTATACATATAGTTTACATTTAAAGGCACCATGTTATATCTGTAATGCACTTTGTTGCACTCCAATCCCAAGTGACTGTTTCTCTGTCAGTGGCTTTAAATGCAAAAAGGCTGTTGACCACACCTTTGTTGAAGTGCATTTTTCTCGCCAATCGGAACATGTGCACGCTATAAAAAGAGGTGTATAAAGATATATAATACAAGTATAGATATATAAAACAACAAAAATTAGTTTAGAAAGTGTGGTCTATTAATGTAAAATTGTTTAAGATGGAAATAAGACTAAATAAATAAACAAACATTATAGGTGTGCAGCCCTAATCAGTCCTTTGTCAATCAACTCACTTAACTGTATCAACAGGTCAGTTTTAGATTTTGAAACTATTCAGTTTTCCTTAAGTATGCAACACAGCTTTTACAGAAAATACAATCTGATTTAACTGTGCAATCATCACACTTGGGAAGAGTATCCAGTTTTGCTGCAGTTGGAATTCTTTGAGTTTTTCTGCAGTCAATTCAATACTACCACTTACTGCACTGGAGTTTGGTGCAGAAGAAGGGCAGGAAGAAATGATTTTCGTTTTGTACTAGACTTGACATTTAAAAAATCAACAATACAGTTTATAATACAGTACTTCAGAATTATGATAAATATAACTGATGGAGATATATCAGACTATTGATATGACTGCTATTGAACTGAATCAAATGGAATATCACAATGGCCCAAACATTTATTGGAATGGACAGTCTACCTATGATTCACCGCTGCACTTACTAGTTGTCATTTATGTGTAATCTACGTCACGTCTCCATTCAGTCAGATCAAACTGACGTGGTTAAAACTTTTACTCATACTATGACCACAATCAAACTCACATTATGACTAGATGTGAGTTTGATTGCCCAGAAGATGAAACTGATCAAAAATGAAAGATAGTGCCATGTTGGATATATATGTGTGTGTGTGTGTATGTGAGAAAAAGTACCAGAGCAAGATAAGCCTTGGTTACTGTTCTGTCTTTGAAGCAATGAAATGCTTGTCCAGCTGCTGCTTTATTCAGCGCCACACACAAAGCTCCGCTGGTGGAAAAGTCCAGCTGATGGCAGAACCTGCACGGAGAACACAACCGCACACACAGAGACACAGAGAAGACACTACTTTGGCCTGAACTCCTCAGTGAACACACAATTACACAACGCTGTACATGTCACTAGACCAACATGTCACTAGACCAATGTTGTGCTGGGATTCTATGATCTTGGTATATGTCTTGTTTGCTTTTTTTAAAAACCTGAAGCCGTAGTGTGTTTGAGGGTCAGCGAGCTGAGGGAATCGGTGATTCAGTTGTTTCTGCACCGTGTGCTTTTCACTCCACAGTTTGCTGTCGATGCGAATGTCCCAGTGTTTATTCAGCACCACGTAATCTGCACTGTGGTACAACACGCACAGGTTCTCCACGCTCGCCGGCTCCATGCTGCCTGATTCCTTTTTATTAAAATAGAAAAATAAAAATCAGGTTGTTCACGTCACACAAACAAATAGAGTGATTAATTATAAGCTTAGGCAGGAAATAAAAACATTTGTTGTACATTAGAGACGGGGGGAAATAATCAATTTAGTTATGTATCATGATTCTATTGTGTGGCAACTCATACAATTCAGGCAGGCAGTTCAACATCCTGTGTGGTATGAGCAAATTTGCTACGTTAGTTTAGAACTATAAAAAAATTGAATATAGACAGAGCCAAAAAAAAAATGTACACACGTCAGGAAAAGGAAAATAGTATATTATATTAATATAATATGAATAATATTATATTATCATAATATTATAATATACATCAATATATAACATATAGCAATAAAAAAAAATTTATTATACAAGTTTTCACTTTTATACACTTTTAATCCACGAGCTAGAAAATGTGCAATATCTTGGATACCAATGATAACACCATGGTCTTTACTTATTTTTTATTTATTTCTACATTGTAAAGCGTTGCTGAATGCGTCCAAAATAGGCAATAATCTCCTGTTTACAGTTAATGTTGAGATGTATCTGCTACTCGTGATCTGTAAACAGCTCTAATCTGAGGTGCTCGTTGTTAAATTGTGATTTCTGAGGCTGGTGACTCGAAATGAACTTCTCTGCAGCAGAGCTAAGTTTTGGTCTTGCTTTCCTGGGAAGGTCTTCATGAGAGCCAGTTTCATCATAGTGCTTGATGAGTTTTGCAAATGCATTTGACACAACACTGTTGCAAGAGCTATTCTAGAAAGGCTGACCACCATGTCACAAAATAACAACTGACTGTTGTTGTTATATATACTGCATATTATTATTATTTTACAGCAGTCTGTGTGTTGTTGTTGGTCTTTCGGCTGCTCTCTTTAAGGGGTCGCCACCAGCCAAACATCCAATCTGCACACTACTTGGTCCAGGTTTTTTTCCTGGTGAAACCCAACCATTTTATTAATTTTATCAGCTTGGGACCGGCACTGCATCCAGTGGCTGGGGTCTGGGCATTGTGAATCCAATGCCCCTGGTACTGTGTATATAAATCTAATTTGGATATTTATAAAATGATGATACGAAATCATGAATCGCAATACAAACTGAATCTGCACCAAAGTATCATAATATCTAATAACAACATACATTCTTTAAATTTCTTTCCCAATATCATTTTCATTCTTACATTCTCTGTCTCCATTGTACACTTTAAAACTACTTTGTACTAAAAATTTCCTCTACTCTGTTTAGGGCTAACTTTTGGAAATGTGTTTTACATCTCTAAAAACGTTTTTTAAAAAATCATTTATCTATATATATATCAAATGTAATAAACAGTGAACATTTTCTAAGCTGCCCAAAGCTCCACCAGCACTGACCTCACATACAGTCTCACGTGCGCTGCCGCGCGTGCTCCTCTAACAGCAACAGAATGTTCTGGAAAATTCGTGCGGGTTCGTTAAAATTCTTGAATGTAATGAAATTAAAAATTGTATATAAAACTAATGAATCAGCCTCTGTGTAAGAGCCTTGCTTCCTATTTGTACTACACTTCCGGTATTTTATTTTTCAAAATAAGAGCGTTTTTTAGACGTCGAATAAAATAATAAATTCAAGAAAAAATTATAATAAACATAAAATGGTAAATAAATAGTATATGTAATAACATTCTCTAGCATAAAAGATTTTAGCCCAAACAGACTCTGTGCGCATGTACAAGACTTCTGTCTTGTATATTTTGCCGCAATGCATTTTGGGTAACTCAAAGACAACAGACATGGCGTCGCGGGTGCTCGTGCAGTGTGTCCGCTCTGTAAGGTTATTACAGCACAGTGGTGTCATCAAATCCATCAGCCACAGATCACTGAGTCTGGTTGCGTTTAAACAGCCGGGGAAATGGACAGAGCACAGACGGGTGAGGCTTTATAACCTGCAGCATTGCCGCCATGATGGCCTTGTGCTGTGTTACTGCAGTGACCCTGCAGTGTCTTTGGTGCACTCTACACAGTGTGTGTGTGTGTGTGTGTGTGTGTGTGTGAGAGAGAGAGAGAGACGGAAGGGCTTTATGTGTAGATGTATGTCTTATGCAATAGAAACACACATGCACAATGTCACCTTTAACTTTCTGTGGAGAAATTCTGTGGTTTGGGGATTTTCAAGAGGAAACATGCTCATCCCCACACCTGTTCATTGTCTGATCCACTGGATCTGGTGTAAAGGCTCCTTAACTCTGAACATGCAGGATCATTCATTCATTCATTCATTCATTAAAGCGACCTTGAGTCTCTTGAAAGGCGCTATATAAAATAAACTTATTATTATTCACTCACTCTCCATTCTCACCTATGACCAAATTAAAGTACTCTTCTCAGCCCATTTACTTTCAAACATTAGACCGAATCCAGATTATTCATGTGGACATTTAAAACTAGATTAGATTAAACTCAAGTGCTGTCACTTGATCAGTAAATCAATGACCAAAACTTCTCCAGATTTGTACTGAAGGTACATGAGGTTTATCCGCGTGCAGATCCTGACGCCTCTGTGCTACCATTACTTGCGCATTGAGTGTGAAGTCAACTCGCTGTAGCTCCACACGCCACTCCAATGGTTTAGATTGAGCTGCGAGCCATGAACGCACCGCTGTCATCAAAAGTGGAGGGAACCAAACGGGTGAAGGTTTGATGGAATGAGGTGAGAACTTTAGGCAGGATGCTTGAACACCTCAAAACTAAGTTTTGCAAAGTTTCGACAGAAGCGTCCCGACTTGCAAAGTGAGCGACAAGAAGTGACTTGATTATCATGGAAGATCAAGTCGGACTTGGATAGCAGTCCTCTGTGTTTAATCCAACTTCTGCTCCTTAATAAGAATCTCACTGTAACGAGCACTGTTGATTGTTCCAATACTGGTGCTTGAGAATCCTATAAAACTGTAAGCATCAATTTTCCAGCTGATGCACTTTTTTAACTTTTTCTTGGTCATCGATTGAGGCCCTTTCCGTTCCATACTCTGGAGCGCTGGTGGCTCAGTGGTAGGTGTTTCACCATGCGGAAGGCCCGGGTTCGATCCCCAGCCAGTGCCCAAACCCCCCAGCCACTGGAAATAGTGCCATTCCAAAGGTTAAATGGCAGAGTTGCTTCAGGAATGGCACAGGTTTTACGCCGGATTCCTTATACCAAGTTGTTGTGTGGACTTGGTATTCCGCTGTGGCTACCCATTGCCCCACTGGGAATACTCAGTCCGCACAAGCAGCCGAAAGACCAACAACAACTCTGCCATTTACTTTCTGGCTCGTAGTGATGAATCATGTCTCATCATCAGTAATGATTTTCTTTAAGAAACTTTCATCTTCCTTAGAGTATCTGTCTAAAGTTTGTTTGCAGATATCCCAACGCTTCTGCTTATGCTCTTCCGTGAGTTGTTTCGAAGCCAGGTACACCCTTAGACCACAAAAATCACTGCACGCTGCAAGTGTGGCATCCATTCTTGCTCACCCTGCAGTTACAAATGAAATTAAGAAACACGTTCACACCATGCGCACTAGTGACTGGCCTAGAACAGAAAGCACTGAAAAGACAGTGTGGCCAACAGAAGTTTTAATGTAACCAGAGTGCGGATAATTTTTGACTATCCGTGATGTGGGGGGGAAAAAAAGAAAAGATGTGTGTTAATTCATTATAGTACATGGTTTTATATTGATAGTGCAGACATGACAATGACCCTGTTTGCTGTTTTATGTCTGCAGGTCTCTAGTCCTGTGCTGCAGCTGTGCCGACAGTATTGTGATTCGCAGCCACTGACCCTGCAGAGCATCGAGGAACGGGTCATGAACGTCCTTAAGCTGTACGACAAGATCAAGCCGGAAACGGTACGAGCTCATATCATCACACTTAGAAGTAACAAGATGAGTCCATGAAAAACGGGATAAATATGCAATCATTGTCCTCAAGTGATAAAGCAAATACACACACACAGATCTAGATGGTTGAATAAAATGTGTGGATACATTTAGGTGGACAGAGACACTTAAAGTAAGGCATCAGCCCATGGCAAGCTTTTTATCACTCTAGCGTAGGATGAGGACATCATTCATTCAAACAATATTTCTGTAATGTGTGTTGGGAAAGCGCCATCTTGCACATCGCTGCAAAATCTCTCAGCTGTGGGCCTTTGCAGTCCGGAGGTGTTGGTGGGATCATCCAGGAAGATCACGATAGAAATCGGATATTGATGATTGAAAGTTATCTTGACTTCCTTTACAGTTTTCCTCCTCCTTGTGGTTTTGTTCTACTGTTTTGTTTTGTTTTGTTTTTATACTACAAACTGCTTTCATTATATTTCTTGTTGCAGTTTTATGGCACATGGGGTGTTCAAGTCAAACTGGGACTTTTAATTGTACAGAATAACAGAACACAGTTATAAGAGTAAAAACTGCTTTTAATTCTCTATATAATCCCCTGCTACACTAACATACAGTGTTTCACTAGTGCTTGTATACCATATTTTCTATGTATGCTGGAGACATAATCAGACTGCCTGCTTCATGTCTGAAACACTGGGCTCCCAGGAACCCCATTAATGAAAATGTCTTTGATTGAGGTCAGGATGGAAGATGTGGCGATAACTATCAGCCGAATTTCTGTAATGTGCACGTGTTGTTGGTGAATGAGTACAGTTCCCACAGACAGATGCTTATCTTCTGCAAGCTATCCGTTGATTGTTTTCAAGTATTGTACGTTCCCCTCGCTGGAACAACTGCAGTCAGCTCCGAGCCACCACAGTTGTAGGTTTCAAATGTTTTACTGCGGTTAAGAGCCTCATCACCGGACTGAGCTTGAAGTCTTGTAAGTGTCAGTCGGTTTTACACCTTCATTCACAAGAAAAGTCTCGGTTTGACTTGAACAAGTTCTAAATTATTGTCTACTTTTTTCTTCTTCTTTTTTTTTCCTTCACAAGAATGTGAGCCTTCTTGATAAGTCTGTAAAGATAAGTTAAGTCTCAGCCTGCTTTGGTTCATGCAGAAACTACTGTTCTGTTTGATTTAACAAAAAGAGGACAATTTCAAGACAAATACAGGCCCTGAACAAGTGTACAAACATCAGTGGATGGTTCAGAAATCAATCTGTCTGTGAAAGTATAAAGAGCACAGTGTAATAGTGATGTCCTAGATGGCCTGAAAAGATCTTTAGATTTTAGAAAGGTCTTCAGGCTTTTATGTAGGGAATGGAGAAACCAGGCTCGGTCATCCACCATGCTTTTAGAGTGTAGACAGATATCAATATCAGACAAGAAGATGCCAAAATGCCCTTTAGTAAAGAAGTGAGGTGTTGTGTGAGCCTGTACTTGGTGTATATATAAAGGTCCAGCATGAGATATTCCATATTCATTAGGGCTGCAATGAATAATTGATGCAGTCGAATAAAGTCGATGGACAATTCTCAATTATAGGTTCTCCCAGATTTACTAACCTTCAAGTTACAAATTTCTGCAGATACAAATGGACTGCGGTTCTACTTTTGGTTTCACTCATAGAAGTAGTTCATGTGTATTGTACGAGAAATAGATACTGCAGTGCGCCAGATTTATATTTTGATTGATATTTCAAAATATCAATATTAATATTGATTGATTATTTACAATTATATACAATATTTTTGGGAGTCCACCTCACCAGTTTCAATAAATCAGTCCGGGAGCACTGATGGTGAATAATCCTAATTTAAAAAAATTCTCAATAAGAGTTTTCATAGTCCAATACAGTGGAAAACAGCTGAGACAAAATGACATCTGGTATTCCCCTTGCGATTTACTGTATAGTCTCAGACATTTCACTGTGAGATTCATTTCCTTAGGCGCATTTATGGGTTTTTTTGGCCACATGATGGCAGTGTAGGGATAGGGGACAGATAGTCTAGTGGATTGGTATACTTTACATTGTATATTCGTGTCAAAGGCGTATGACTCACTTTGTCAGACTTAAGAACAAATTCGGACTTACGGACAAGCTCCTGGAACAGAACATAGTTGGGGATTACCTGTAATTGGTGACTCGTGTTTTTGGCATTTTTAACGCTGGTAGCAATATTTGACGAGATGATTTAATGTTATCCATCAAATCACTAGTCGAGTGTTTGACTAGCCGTGCAAGAAAACACACAAACGACAAAAAAGTAGTAGTAGCATTAATTTATGGATGGGGTGTTCAAGCCAGCAAACCATCATGTATATTCTGTCTGCACATACGAGTTAACCGTGGGTAGAAGAGATGATGTGTACGAGGAATTTATAGAACACCAGCTCACAGCAATGTACTGACACTACTTGCCACATTCTCCCCAGGTGTGCGACGTGACCACGCCCCCAACACCACAGGCTTCACCTCAGTTTTCTTAGTATTTCAACTTAATGGCCATCTTTGCATAAACAGTTATATTTTTGCAGATTGTAGATTTTGACTTACATTTTTTGATTTTTTTAAATATTTTTTGTTGCATTTTTTTTTTTTTTTGTATATTGAAATTTAATTGTATTTCTCAGCCTTTGTCTGGTCCAAGTAGTGAACCCTGAGGACTTCCTGTAATTATCTGATAAACCCAGCATCTCTAGGCTATAGGTTATTAAAAATCTGCTAGAACTAGGTGGAAGCAATGCCTCAGATGCGTAACTCCACATGAGTAGAGAGGAATATGTGCTGATTTAAAGCATCAATTATTGAGGAGATCGATCAAGCCATCTGAAATGAAAAGCGAGATGATGTGTGCGTTTGCGGTTCTCAGCCCAGCGTGAACTTGAACATGACCTGTATAACGGGTTTTATTCCCAATTGTTCCTGTTCACCTGCGTGCAATGTGCAAAGTGAATCATGCAAACTAATTATGTCTGTTTTTCCACATGACAGCTTCAGTCATCTTCCCACTTTATGAAGGATTTGGGGCTGGACAGTTTGGATCAGGTAGAGATCATCATGGCGATGGAAGATGAGTTTGGTCAGTGCATCTAAATATCTACGCTATATTCTGCTTTCCCTTAGCCTGAATAAAAACATTAAATGCCAGATACCCATGCATCGTTAAACAGTTGCTACAAAGACAGTGTCAGTTGATATGAGAAATTCATTATGTTACACAAAAAAAATTATAATAACACATACTAATTCGTTCATAAATAAGGAATAAAATGCAACAGGGCATGCTGTTATAATAAACAATTATTGTACAACAATTACTGATTAACTGCTCTTTCATCAGGATTCGAGATTCCAGATGCGGAAGCAGAAAAGCTCATGACTCCCGCAGAAGTAGCACAGTACATCGCGAGCAAAAAGGACGTGAACCAATAACCACGTCTTCCTTTCCATGTAAGGTTTCTTATTTAACTATGTTTGTTAGATGTTTCTCTGACAGTCTTCATGAGCAAACTCCTAAGGATGTCCATGAATACAATGCTGTGAAAAAGTTTTTATTTTTTTATTATCAAATGTAAATGATTCAGATCATTTAAACATCTTGTATTACACAGTTTTTAAACAGTCATTTATTAAAGGGGAAAAATCTGTCCAATCCTTCCTGGCCCTATGTGATAGTTTTCACGGCTCTATCCTGAAGCTGAAAAACAGCCCCAGAACACTCCCACCACCAGAATGCTTGACAGTTTGTATGATGTTCTTTTTATGAAATGCTGTTAGTTTTACACCAGATGTAATGGGACACGTACCTTAGAAACCCTTGTTTACTTTTTCTCTCATCAGTCCATTGTGTTCTTTTTGGTCAGCAGTGGCTTTCGTGTTGGAACTCTCCCATGGTTGCTTCATTTTTTTTATTGTTAAATCATGAGCAATGTCCTTTACTGATGCAAGTGAGACCCACAGTTCTTTAGATGTTGTTCTGGGTTCTTTTATGAGCTCCTGGATAAGTTGTCTTGGTGCTTTTGGAGTAATTTCGGTAGGCTGGCCACTCCTGGGAAGGTTCACCACTGTTCCAAGTTTTCTCCATTTGTGGATAATGGCTCTCACCGTGGTCTACTGGAGTCCCAAAGCCTTAAAAATAGCTTTGTTACTCTTTTAAGACTGATGCATGTCGATTAATTTGTTTATCTGTTCTTGAATTTTTTTAAGATTGCTATATGATGTGTTGCTCTTAGAGATCTTTTAGTGTGCTTCGCTTTGTCAGACAGGTTCTATTTTAGTGATTTCTTGATTCAACAGGGCTGGATGTGGCAAGTGAAATTGAACTCATCTTTCCAAAAATCACGGCTGGTTCATTCATTATTTGATGAACGGTGCAATGACTTTTTCACATGGTACTAGATGAAATTAATGAAGTGTGACAAATACATATACCAAAGAAAAAAAAATCAGTTTTTTCATAGCAGTGTAGCTTTCATTTATTCTGTTCTTTAGGAATAAAACGTTTAAGAGACCTACCTGTAGCATAAGAATCTCTTTATGTTTTGAGTTCCAGAGAAAAGATGTCAGAGTTTGATATGTCCTGTGAGAAACATTTTGTAATACTGGGTCTCATTTATCAGTAGTTAAAAGTGTTTGTGTAATACTAGTCCTAAACCTTATACATCTGAAATGATGACTAAACAGCAGATGGACTTCCTCAGAAGATGGCTTGAAAATCCGTGCCAGTAAACTGTATATTATTTGATGTATACTGTATATCATAATTATTGTTCATCAGTGCATGAGAAGCTATATAATTTAACTGAATAAATACTTCTTTTTTTTTTTTATATATACTAATTACCTTTTTTTTCTCAATCTCTCTTCAGACATCAAGACTTTGAACCTGCCCCATTTCTCTCCTGGACAAATTCTGTCTTTGTCAGCACTTTTGTGTAATGCTTAATCAAAAAGACTATTATTCACATTTCAACAATAAAGAAATTAAAAGTATTTGCTTTCACCGTGTTCAATCTTCACATCTTTAAAGGTTAAGCACAGATTAAGGTTACAGGAGGTTGACGTTTGGGGGGTGAGATCTGTGAGCGCTGTTTTATGTTAGCAGTATAAACTGTCTGGCCAATAAAAGTCACACACTCCAGTGTTTAGTTTGGTTGCCCTGGTGCCTGTGCCATTAAGGAAGTAACAAATCCATAGGTGTGAAAACCTGGTCATTCAGGGACATCAGCTGACTTCATTTTACTGCCACATAATGTTGCTGAGCCTAGACCTGACCAACTGAAGCAACTCCACATCATAACACAGTTTAAAAAAAAAAATTTTTTTTATGTTTTTCCCTTTTTACCCTGACATGCACATAACTCTGGAAAAGGTTCAAACTGGACTCATCGGACCACATGACCTTTTAAAGTCAAATCTTTGTGCTCCAGAGTAAATTGAAGTCTTTACTTTATCCCGTGAGTTGGTCTTAATTCTTATCATTGATTCTGCACTGGACTGATTGATCTAAGCTGATAATTTAACCATTTTGAAACTGTGCCTCTATCGACGTTGTCTTGCAAAAGTATTCATACCCATTAAACTCTTTCAAATTTTGTCACACTACAACCACAGACGTAAAAATGTTTTTTATTGGGATTTTTGTGCGTGATGGATCAGCACAAAGTGGCACGCAACTGTGAAGTGGAAGGAAAATAATGAATAAAAAAAAAATTCTATAAAAAATCTGAAGTGTGTGGCATGCATTTGTATTCAGCCTCTTTTACTCCTAATTAAATTCCAGTCAAACCAATTGCCTTCAGAAGTCACCTAATTATTAAATAGAGTCCACCTTGTGTGAAATTTAATCTTTGGTAAATCCAGCTGTTATGTGAAGCCCTCAGAGGTTTGTTAGAAAACATTAGTGAACAAAAACCATCATGAAGCCCAAGGAACACACCAGGGATAAAGTTTAAAGCAGGGTTAGGTCATTAAAAAAATCCCAAGTTTTGAACATCTCATGGAGCACTGTTCAATCCATCAGCCAAAAATTTAAGTGTATAGCACGACTACAAACTACTACTAAGACGTGGCCGTCCACATAAACTAATACCCCTATCTCACCTATGCGGTTTCGCGCGGTGGCCATAAATACGGTTAATTATGATTCACCGCGATTTTTTGCCGTTGTGAGTACGTTTCCATCTTTCCACGCGAAAAATTAAACATGTTTAATTTTTTTGGCGGGCCTCGCGGAAGTTTGCGGACTTTGCGGAACGTCAGCGGGCAGTCGCGGCAACTCACGGTGCCCGACACCGCATCTCACCGTGAGTCAATCCGCACAGGTGAGATAGGGGTATAAGAGGCTGGACAAGGAGAGCATTAATCAGAGAAGCAGTGAAGAGACCCATGGTAACTCTGGAGGAGCTCAGGTGGGAGAATCGGGACAACTACAAGTCGTGCACGCCACGAACCTCACCTTAATGTGCGGGAAGAAGGATGCCGCTGTTGAAAGAAAGCCATAGGAAGTCCCTTATGCAGTTTGTGACAAACCATGTGGGGGGGGGGGGGACAGCAAACATGGTGAAGATGGTCTTCTAGTCAGATAAGACCAAAATTAACTATTTGGCCTAAATACAAAATCACATGCACATCACCCTGAACACACCAATTCCGCCGTGAAACATGGTGGTGGCAGCATCATGATGTTTTACTGCAGCAGAACAGGGAAGCTGGTGAAGGAAGATGGATGGAGCCAAATACAGGGCAATCATAGAAGATCTGCAAAAGATTTGAGACTACAACGGAATGATTTAGATCAAAGCATATTCATTTTTTAAAAAGTAGAATTTAATTACATTCATTTACGTTCTAATTTAAATGGTTTAATCTAATTTTCTTCTACTACTTAATATGCAAATCGTTCAAAGCGGATTTTTCATAAGTGTTTATGAACATCCTGTGTGTGTGTGTGTGTGTGTGTGTTGGATGTCTTGCTATACTGTATCATGTAAATGATAATTGCTTGGGGAGGGACACAGAGCAAAAAACTAAGCTGGTAGTGTTTGTGTGTGACTTTTATCCATTTGTTTCATGCAGTAGTGAACAGCACCAGTAGAGGGCACCTTGGTTTCTTTGCCTCAGCTTAGTGTGTGTGTGTGTAGCCCTGACTTTCTCTGGGTAGAGGTGTGCACTGAATATAAATGAGTTCTGTGGAAGAGCAAAGTATGTGTGTGTGTGTGTGTGTGTGTGTGTGTGTGTGGTTTCTCCAGAGGCCCAGGAAAGGGAGATAGACAGGAAGAAAGAAAACAAGAAGAGACATACAGGAAGAGTAAGAGAAAAGCGGTGAGACACAGGGAGACACGAGGACAGGAGACAGTCAAGGTGACACAGGACACAGGATGACTGTGAGGGAAACAGATACTGAGGACTGTCAGACCCCATCAATATGTATGAGGTGGGAGTGTCTGGGTTGACTCCACCCCTCCGGAGTGATGCCGCATTTGTCTGAATGCTCGTCTTTGTCGAAGATTCAAACACACACACACACACATTTGGGACACCTTACAAGCCGTCACACTTGTTCCTTTGCTCAGTCCCACACCATGAGAGCTGGACAAAACGTTGATTGTGCTGAAGCCGAGCAAACACACACATACACACACACACACACACACACACACACACACCTCTGCCTCTCATCTCTCTCTCTGCCTTTCTTTCCCTGGTTCCCTTCAGCAATACAACTATCTTCAGCAAATGGGTGTGTGTGTGTGTGTGTGTCAGGTGGGATTTGAGAAGTCTTCTTTTCTCTGTTTCAGCAATATCTTTTAGAAGTCCAACTACACTTACACTTAGGATTAAGGCATATTTAATATTCATTATTATCGCTATTATGTTAGGAGCAGAACAACCCTGCTGAGGCTCGTTTTTACTTTATATCCCCAGATTCCTTCCATCCGTCCATCCATCTTTTCATCTTCATGCCAACAGTACAATGTATTAATATAAAAAATTTTAACATTTAATTTAATACTTTTTTAATTATCCACCCAGTTAAATAACTCTTAAGGGAGATGTGTTTTTAGAATATAATTAGGAAAAATGTGTTTAATTAAAGGCGCCACAGTGGTTAGTGGTTACCTCCAGGGTCTAGGTTTCGATTCCCATCTCTGTGTACATGGAGTTCGCATGTTCTTAGTGGGTTTCCTCCGGGAACTCCAGTTTCCTCCCACAGTCCAAAGACATGCAGGTTAGGTTACTTGGTGTTCCCAAAATGACCAGTAGTGTGTGAATGAGTGTGTGTGTGTGTGTGTGTGTGTGTGTGTGTGTGTGTGTGCCCTGTGATGGATTGGCACCCTGTCCATGGTCTACCCCACCTCGTTATAGATATAGATGATGAGTGAGTGAGTGAGTGAGTGTTTAACGACCATCCAAGCTAACGGCTTTAAGATATTAAGGATGATGTAATGGTTTCCTTTAAGTCTACCAAATTTGAACTCGCTCTATCTCATCTCATCGTCTATACCTCTTTATCCTGTATATAGGAGACATAGGGCATGAGGCGGGGTGCCAATCCATCACAGGGCACACACACACACACACACACACACACACACACTCACATGATCGCTCACACACTACAGGAAATTTGTGAACACCAATTATCCTAATCCGCATGTCTTGGGAAACTGGAGTACTTGGAGGAAACCCACCACCAGTAGAGCGAAGATGCAAACTGTGAGCACACAGAGCCGACGTTGGAATCGAAATCCGATCGGAACTTTTTTCCTTCATGTAATCTTCAAGACATTCCAGTGATAAGACTTTCTGTTGAACATAGAATGTATTACAATATATTGAATACTTGAAATACAGCAAATATCAAATGTGAAGAGATCTTTTTGTTATCGATTTGTTGTTCTGGGACTGTTAATGATTGATTGATTGATTGATTTTTTTTTTTTACTTCAATCTGGTCATCCTGTTTTGAACCTGACCTTCTGGTGAACCCGCTGTGTTTACTCTGGCTGAGATTCTCTTGGTTGTTGACTTTGACACAGATCTGCCCGTGTTTATGACCTGGACAACTCTTGTGAATTGTTTAATCTTCACCAGGGTAAGAACTCACAGATGTTTTCCATGGTCTTCCGGCCGTTTTGGAGTTCCTGAGTTTACCCATGAGGTTTTATTTCTTTTTTTTTTTTTTTGAAAGAATGCACCAAATAGTCAATTTGGCACACATCTTTTTACTCTCTCTCTCTCTCTCTCTCTCTCTCTCTCTCTCTCTATTCACTGGCTGGGACAGCTCTTTGGATGTCACACTTGAAAATAATTCAAGACCTTTCTCTATTTTATCGCCTGTGAAATAATGAGGGGTTAAAAAGAGAAACAAACATCTAACCATGTAAACCCTAACCATGGCTGACCAGTCAATTCTCCTATTGGTCTCTTGAAAAGGAAGCGTTGACCTGCTTATACTGTTTGCCCAGTTTAAATGTAGTTCGGGGCAGTGGTGGCTCAGTGTGGTAAGTCTCTGAGTTACGAATCGGAAGATCGGCGGTTCGAACCCCAGCTCCGCCAGGATGCTGCTGTTTGGCCCTTGAGCAAGGCCCTTAACCCTGTCTGACCCTGAGCTCTGACCCCTGCCTACTAACAAGAAGCTGGGATATGCAAAGAATAAAAAATGTCACTGTGCAGTAATGTATGTGTGACGAATAAAGGCTGAACTTAAAAAACTTAGATACTCTCAAATTATTAAGTTCACATAGTTCTCATCTGCTAATGCTCCAGCTAAAATACCGCTCAAATATACTGCTTTTTTCCCCCTTCCTACTATAAACTCTCTTTTGATTTTACTCCTTCTCCAAATCTGGCAGTTTCAGTGTCTATGCAAATGAGTTACTCCTGAGCCACACCCCCACCAGAGAACAGTAAAGCTAAGTTAACCTGTGCATGTGAGGTCACAATATGGCAGCTCAAACTCCAGCCCATACAAAAATAGAAAAAGCAGGAAATGTTTTTACTACATTTTCGGAATGTAAAGGTTGAAATGCATGAGAAAGCCTAAAAAGTGAAGTTTGCATAATAGGTGACCTTTAATATTGGAGAAATGTTAAGAGGAGAATTTCTTCACTGTTTTCATATTGCAAAATTGCAAACATTTGAAAATTAGAGGTAAACATGACACTGATGGAATTTGTGTCTCAATGATTAGTCTCAAGGTGCTACTGCAACTGACTATAATTTCAAGTAGAGCGTTTCCTACTATAATTCAGCTATAAAAATCAGCAAACAGCGACACCTCTGCATATTAATTTAAGTTGGTTAGTGGCCAGCTCTTAAGGCAGATTATTTTCCAATTAAAAAAAAGAATGTAAATGCAGATAATCAATTCCAGCCAGCCAAACATATTACCAATTTTCAACACTATCTTTTGCATATAAAACAATTGAAATATTTAGGTGCTAAACTTATTCTTATCTTATCTTATTCGACTATTCTTATTAATTGTACATTTTTGATGCCACAGGCGGTCGTTTAAGCATTTCACTGCATATCGTACTGTGTAAGACTGTGTATGTGACAAATAAACTTTGAATATCAATTTGAATTTGAAGACACAAAAACTTTACTTAACCTTAATTTATGATTCCTCTTGGCACAGACTGCTTTAAAACCGAAACTGAAAGCAGCTTGCTTTTCTTCTTGTCACTGTTTTTGATAACATTCTTGGGACCCATGGTGCTATGTTTTCAGTAAATCTTGCACGAAATGCAAAAATACATGAAGTCACTTCGCTTGGCTTTTCACTGACACAAACACGTTTTGAACAGCTCCAGGAAAAAGTTCTTGCAAAATTTCAGTCCTTGAGGTGAAAATTCTTTAGGCGGAGCGTATGTATGCCAAGGTACCACGTTATTGTCTCCTGAGTGGCGCGGTGGTAAAGTGCTTGCCCTATCATCCGGAGATCACAAGTTTGATTCCTGGGTGCTGCTGCTGATCCATTGCTGGGAGCCTAGAGAGCAGATTGGGGAGGGGTGGCACTTATACTGCCACTTCGATCTTGGCGACACTCGCCAATCTTTGTTCCACAAGTGGAAGGGATCGAATAGTGCTCCAAGTGTGTTGTGCTGCTCCCCAACTCTGTATTAACTCTTGTCATGTGCATCAGAGGAAGCTATTCATCTTCACTCATTGGTAGTTGTCTCTGATGTGGGAATGCCCTAACACAATGGGTCTAAATTAGGTAGAAAATCAAGGGGGGAAGTGCATGTTATCAAGACAGTTTGACTGATCAAGTACTGATATGTGCACCATCCTTTTTGAAGTTGGGCCATGAACACAGCTTCATTATATTATATTCAGAGGTGTCAAGTAACGAAGTACAAATACTTCGTTACCTTACTTAAGTAGAACTTTTGGGTATCTCTACTTTACTGGAGTAATTATTTTTCAGCCGACTTTTTACTTCTACTCCTTACATTTTTAAGCAATTATCTGTACTTTCTACTCCTTACATTTTAAAAATAGCCTCGTTACTCTATTTTTATGATCAGAACGTGCCCACCCCACCCGTAGCATGATCAGAACGCGTGACCTTAATGCTTTGTTTCCCCCTCACGTTACGTTTACTGTTATACTTTAAGTAGTTTTGAAACCAGTACTTTTAAACTTTTACTTAAGTAAAAAGCTTGAGTTGATACTTCAACTTCTAAAGAAGTCTTTTTAAACCTTGGTATCTATACTTCTACTCAAGTAATGAATGTGAATACTTTTGACACCACTGATTATATTCTGCTGAGTTTATCACATAACTTGTAGCATTGCTTTAGCTAGCTGCACTAAATGAAAAAAAATTGTTGTTGTTGATACTTCAGCATTGTATAACCTTAAAAGCATAATTATTATACTTTTTTACAGTATTCCATCACAAACAGATCTTTATTGCGCTAGCTAGTTGAAACTAGCTACGGAAATCACCAGGGGCCAATTAATATAATATTATCACAATATTTAGGTGCTGATTTGATTTGTATTGTGATTCTGCAAGTATCCAGATTTTTATAAATATTCCAATTTATATTATACAGATTTTGTTAGAATTCTTTTTTCCCCCCGATTTTCTCCCTAATTTAGGCGTGTTCAATTCCTCCCCGTCACTAGGGGGCTCCCACATTAAGCTACAACTACCACTCAGTCAGGAGGGCCGAAGACTATGATGTATTTCCTCTGAACCACGTGACGCCAGACGATCGCATCTTTTTGAACTGCTCGCTCACGCACGGCGTAACACACTCAGAGGACAGCGCTATCCGCTACTTCCGCTTGAGTGAGCTCACAGACGACCCTGATTGGCTGTAGAGCCGTGATTAATGTGGGAGCACTAAGTACCTCTCATCCCTCCCCTCTGAGAGAACTCGGCCAATCAGCTCTCTCTCTAGACCTCTGGCTGCGAGAGGTTACAGCATCACCCGGGAATCGAACTCGTGATCTCCAGGTGATAGAGCAAAGCACTTTACCACCGGACAACTCTGAGGCTAGATTTTATTAGAATTCCAAACGAATGTAGCTGCCCGGCAGTGTGTGAGCAGTTTAGAGCTCTCCACCACCTGTAGGATTATGAAAGAACAGCAATGATTCATCACCTCAGCTCCAAATATGCTCTATAAACATTTAAAATAAAATTTACAAACTCAATTTTGGAGTCAGTGTGGCAATACATGAATCGATTTCCCCACCATCTCTAGTTGAAAATATAAAATCTTGCACCCCAGTGGAAAAAGAACCACCAACAACATGCCTCAGTATTTCCACTCAGTGTAGCATTGAGGAGGTTGGACCAGTTATTCACTTGTTTACTTATACATGAGAGGGTAAAGTTACACTTGTACTCGCCGGTTCCCTCACAACGTGTCCACAACGGCTCACTTTCTGACACGAGCTCAGTTAGAATTACACAAGCTGTGTGTGTGTGTGTGTGTGTGTGTGTGCATGCGCAAAGCACTGAGTAAGTGCAGTGTGTCAACAAACATCTTATATCGCACCAATTAGTGCAGTCGACATGGCTGTTAACTAACGAGAGGAGATTTGCAGAAGTGTTTGTGTCTCTCCTGATCAGGTTTAGAAAAACACATTTAAATTTAGGCATTTGGCAGATGCTCTTATCCTCTCATTACACAACTGAGGACTTGAGGGTTAAGAGCCTTGCTCAAGGGCCCAACACTGGCAACTTGGTGGTTGTGGGGTTGGAACCTGGGATCTTCCGAACCGTAGTCCAATGCCTTAACCACTGAGCTACCCATGGCCCCAAACACGACACATGGAGTAAAAGAAGAGATACAGTAGATGGATGGATGAATGGATGGATGGATGGATGGATGGGTATGTAGGGAGTTAGAATCTGAAATTTAAGGGATGTCTGTCTTACCTGGTCTTTCTACCTGACTATGTGTGTGTGTGGGTGTGGGTGTGTGTGTGTGTGTGTATGAAACATGAGGTGGTGTCTTATGCATCAGTGCACATAATGAATTTCCAGTGTGTCTCTCTGCATGTGAACCAATGAATTACCCTCAACTATGGGACTCTCTGTCTCTTTTTAATCTCCTCCAGTGTCCTGGTGTCTCTTTAAATTCTACAGCAATATCCTTCCCCTTGTGGTGTGTGCTTTCAAATCCAATTAAATTTGGATTTCTGCGTTATCCCTAGCACAAGATGTATTACTTAGCAGTATTGTGTAACTCTAACACGGTTTACTATTCCTCATTTATCATAACCAGTCATATCCTTGTAATTAGCTTTAGCTATAGCTCTTGGCTAGTGATCCTGAAATTTTGGTAGTTTAATTTGCATCCTTTTGGTCCATGGCACACTTGTACACGCAGTGTGCGGTGTTTCTCACATATTCTGGACATGTTTTATTCCCCCTGCAAAGAATTGGCGCCCCATGGATTGGTGGTTGTAAAGAGTGTGAATGTATGAGTTACTAAAACCTTCCTGGCACCTCAAATGGTGTTCTTTTCGCACCATTCTGTGTGAACTTGAATATTCAAACCAATCCATTACATTTACATTCACATTTGTGGCATTTGGCAGATGTCCTTATCCAGAACAACTTACATTACCAGTCAAAAGTTTGGACACAACTTATTATTCATAATAACACAGAGTTGTACACACAGTTTTTTCTTTATTAATAATGAAGACATTGAAATTATGACAGAACATATGAGAAATGATGGAGTCAACAAAAATGTGTTAAATACCCCTAAATAGGTTTTATATTTTTGATTCTTCAAAGTATCCACCATTTGCTTTGATGACAGCTTTGCACACTCTTGGCATTCTCTCTGTCAGCCAATGTTTTTCCAACAATGTTTAGTACTTATTAGCCGCTTTTTCGTCCATGTCATCTGATGCAGCACTTCATCACTCTCCATCTTGGACAAATAGCTCTTACATAACCTAGATGTGTTGTTTGGGGTCATTGTCCTATTCAAAAACAAATGATGGTCCCACTATGGTGCGAACCAGTTTGTATGGCATGTCGCTGCAAAATAATACTGTGGTAGCAATCCTGTGGTTTAAGTGTGTTCTCACCAGCAAAGCACCCACACACCATCACACCTTCTCCTCCATGCTTCATAGTGGGAACCACACATTCAGGAACCATCTGTTCACCCTCTAAGTCTAACGAAGACATGGCTGTTAGAACCAAAAATCTCAAATCAGACAAAACGACAGTTTAATCTTGTGTCGATTTCTTGTGGTTCTTGGGCCAAGGAATTCTCTCCTGGTCATTCTAATAAACTTATCCTCTGCAGCAGGGGTAGCTCTTTGCCATCCTTTGCTTGGATGATCCTCATGTGAGCCAGCGTTTGATGGTATTGGTGACTGCACTCAGGGATACAATAAAGTTCTTAAAACTTTTTGGATTTAAATTCTTAAAGTAATCACAGACTATCTTTTCTCCTTACTTAACTGAGTGTTTCTTGTCATAATATTTATTTGTTTGTACAGTAGTTGTAGTAGGACTTATAAGGTTATTAACTTTGTACCTAACCCCTTTCTCTGCACAAGCTCTGGTCTAATGGTCTAAAGAATATTAAGGGGGCAAATGTTACAAATTAACTCTTGACAAGGCACACTTGTGAATTGAAAACCATTCCAGGTGACTACCTAGTGAATCTGATGAGAGAATGCCATGCTGTCATCAAAGCTAAATGTAGCTTTTTTACTCCAAATGTAAAACATATTTGGGGATGTTTAACACTTTTTTTTATAGTCTGGATTTGAAAATAAGAATAAGAATAAAATAAAAAGAATAAAACTACTGGTGAAGTTGTGTCCAAACTTTTGACAGAAGTGTACATTTATCTCATTATACATCCAGGTAGTTGAAGGTAAAAGGCCTGTTCATGGGCCCAACAGTGGCAGTTTGGTGATGGTGGGGTTTGAACCTGTGAACTTCCAATAAAAAGTCAATTGTTGTAGCCACCATGCAACTTTTACACCCATTTAGTACCAACAATGATGCCATGGTTCAAACATAAGACTTTTTGTCTGCATTCTAATGTTCTAATATAAACATTACCTGGGTTGCTGTTAGTCTTTTCACTGCTCCCATCGAGGGGTCGCCACAGCGGACCATGCAATCCGCACAACAACTTGCCACACGTTTGCGCCAGAAGCCCTTCCATTTTATCCGGGCTTGGAAGCAGCGCTGCATTTCTGAATTGGGTGCGATTTAAGTTCTCCAGATTTTCAGCAATGATTTCCAATTAGGAAACCACAGATTGCCTTTTACAGACATCATTTAACAGACGAAGAGTCCTTGCATCATAATATTAATTTCTAACATATGGATTTTCTAAGTGGTAGACAACAAAGATACTCAGCCGCACTGAATATCCAACAGTCAAGGACTATACTTAATCAAAGACTAGATTTACATGTTGCTGCTAATGTAGTTATTTTCCTCTAACTAGACATAAATAAGGGGTTTTCAAGTCAAACCGGGACTTAAAACGCAGTTGATCGTGAATAACAGCGTCGGTGGAAAC
Source organism: Channallabes apus (assembly GCA_030522415.1). Lineage (NCBI taxonomy): Eukaryota > Metazoa > Chordata > Actinopteri > Siluriformes > Clariidae > Channallabes > Channallabes apus. The sequence goes on along the minus strand of CM060121.1, from coordinate 9,201,908 downwards.
TTGCGAACACCACTTGCACATTACAGAACCTCTACTGGGAGTTATTGCCACATCTCCTGTATAGTCTTGACCTCTCAAGTTTGAGCTGTTAAGGAGTTCCTGGGAGGCCAGTGTTTTAGACGTGAAGCAGGCAGGTTTATCACGGCTCCAAAGTACTGAGAAAACATTTTACCAAGCATTAGTGAAATGCTGGGATAAGTGCATTAATGCAACAGGGGATTATATAGAGAAATAAAGGTTTGACTCGAACACCCCTTGTATTATTTTCTGTAAAAGTACATTCATTATCTCTGAATGACACATTGCCATGGTTTGTTTTCATCCCAGTCACACTATACCATTAGAAGGTCAGTCCCTGTGAGCTCAGCTTGAGGAGGCGACATCACACAAGTCTTTTGAAAAACCTGCTGCAAATAAAACCACATGTCGGTATCTTTTCTTAGCTGTATTTTATTGTTTTTATTGTCGGCTTGATCTTTTCAACACAGTTAGGTGTTCCTAATACAGTGGCAGTGACTCACTAGTCTGAGTGATCTCGCCAGTCTCTCTTTTCTCTCTCTTACTTACTGTGTAAATAAGAAAAACTTGCAGCTTGTTACATATCTGAGAAACACCACCCTGGGCATTGTTAAAGTCACAACATCACCAATACCTGCTACTGGGGACTCATTCCATAAGCTAAATAAATAAATGTCTCTTTGCAGAAAACATTTCTATTTCAACAACTACATGTTTTTAATTGTATTTATATGGAGCATTTACCATAAATGTCTCTGTGTTACCGTGGTACTACTGTATGAAAGCAGTTGTTCAGAGTAAGCTGGACCAGACATTTACCTGGTCCAGAACATATACACTGAACAACATTGGAATTCAGCTCAATATTGTGTGGGTTCCCCTTGTGCCCCTTGAGGCATGACTCCACAAGACGTCTGGAGGTATGCTATGGTGTACATCACTGCAAAATGATTAGAGGATCCTTTGGGTGCTTTGGGTTTCCAGGTGGCGCCTCCTTGGATTGAAGTTGTCCAGCACATCACATGGATGAATTAGGATGCAGGATCAACAACCTTGAACTCTTTACCTGCTAAACTTTGTACACCGCTGAGCTAGAATGTTCTGATTAATATTCTAGAATAGCATAACAGACAATAGCTTTAAAGCCAAATCATAGGTTTATATTATATTGGCTATATATAGGGCAGCACAATGACTTAGGGGTTAGCACTGTCGCTTTGCAGCTCTAGAGTCCAGGCATGATTTCCAGCCAGGTTTGGTCATTGGTAGCTCATTGGTTAGGGCTTTGGACTATTGTTCAGAAGGTCTCAAGTTCAAAACCACAAAGTTGTCCCCCCAAGTTAACACTTAACTGCTCAGATGTATAATGAGATAAAAGTCGCTCTGGATAAAAGTGCCTGCCAAATGTCGTAATGTAAATTTTTGATTCCTGCCTCTGTGCCCGTGGAGTTTGCATGTTCTCCCCATGCTTGGTGGGTTTCCTCCGGGTACTCGGGTTTCCTCCCACAGTCCAAATACATGCAGAAAAGGCAAATTGGCCTTCTCAAGTTCCTCATAATGTGTGAATGAGTGTATGTGTACAGTATGAGGCGGGTGTATCCCGCCTCATGCCCTAAGTTTCCTGGGATAAGCTGCAGGTCACCTGCGACCCTTTATACAGGATAAAGCGGTAAAGACAATGAGACGACGACGATAATGATAAAATTGGGTCATTTCTGATATCATGAAAAAAAAAGTTGATTCAAAATGCAAAAGTATACTTTACCATGGGAAAAAGCAGACATACAGTAATTCAAAGGGTTCTTACCAAACTATACACTAAAATTCATGAGCAACTACACATGCTCATTGTAACTAAACTTTTACTTGGAGGCTACACAATAGAGCCGGATGCAGCAATATCAGCAATATGCACTGATTTAATCATTTCATAGTTAGTTTTTTTTTTTTTTTAGATTTTTTTCTCTATTTAAGTGTGTGTTCTATATATAGTTTGTAGAGGACTGATTCAGACACGTCGCACCCATTATGTGAAAATGTCACATCCATAACTCAGGTTTATTCGAAATCGTTTAGTCCAACACTTTTTTTATGTTAATTAGATTTTTTCATGGTACAAGTGTAATGCTTCCTGTAGCTGCCTTTAAAATTCAAAGAGTTTGTAAAAGATTTGTACGTCCTGTAACCTCTCTCTTAAAAGTTTATTCATTTAATGTCACATCTCGGCATGCTGGTGTACTGGATAGCACTGTGTCCTCTCACCTACAGGGTCGAGTCTGTATGCGTGGAGTTTGCATGTTACCTCTCATGGCTGTGTTCCCTTCTGGCTCGCCTCCCTTTTAGTTATGCTGTTATACTCAGTCCTGCCAGAGTCCCTGCTTACGCTCTGCACAAAATATACATTCTCCTTTTACATTACATGACTGTAACCATCCCGAACTGTTATCTCTCTTTCTCTCTCTGTCTCCCTCCCATCTCCCTGTCTCTCTGTCGAGCTACACATGCCATTCCTGAGCTGCCAGTGATCCAGACCTCCTCTGCCCTCTGGACCTGTCTGACTCGTCCTTCTGGTTGGAGATCTCATCGCATGGATGCCCACCGTGTTGTCTGCTTGGGACGCGTGTGGTGACTGGGGGACGGTTCCACTTGACCATGAAGACGGTCCTGGTCTCTAGTGATGCAGAAAGCTGTACTCTGAGGACTTTTAACTGGTTGCTTAATAGTCTGGAATGGAATTTCCTACAGTCTACCTGAGCCTCCAATAACGAACTGGACTCCATATTAACTTAAAGACATCAACTGTTATTTTGCAGACTGGAAGTTTAATAGAATTGTTTCTTCCTATTGCCATCTCAGGGAGGTTTTCCTCGCCACCGTCGGCCTCGGCTTGCTCACCAGGGACAATCTGATCATTTGGATTCTTGCATATTTTTCACATTTCATGCACATTTTCAGAATTTTCTTTGGATTCCGTAAAGCTGCTTTGCGATGATGACCATTTTGTTGAAAACGCTATACGAATAAAATTGGATTGAATGTTCTATCCCATGATTGGTAGGTTTCCTCCAGGAACTCTGCTTTCCTCAAATAGACATGCAAAGAGATGCAGATTAGGCTAATTGTACACAAATTGCCTGTAGTGTGTGAATGAATGTGTGTGTGTGTGTTTGTGTGTTTCTATGTGATGGATTGGCATCCTGTCCAGGGTGGACCCCATCTTCTGGGATAGTTTCCAGACCTCCTGTGAGCCGGTACAAGATAATCTGTATAGCGAATGAATGAATGAATAAATGTCACATCCAAGATATGCTCAGGAAATAAATGATCATTCATTCATTCATTTTCTATACCGCTTAATCCTGTGTTCAGGGTCGCGGAGGACCTGGAGCCTATCCCAGGAGACTTCGGGCACTAGGTGGGGTACACCCTGGACAGGGTGCCAATCCATCGCAGGGCACACACACATACACACACTCACACACCCAATCACACACTACGGGCAATTTAGGAACGCCAATTAGCCTAACCTGCATATCTTTGGACTGTGGGAGGAAACCGGGAATCGAACCCAGACCCTGGAGGTGCAAGGCGACAGTGCTAACCACTACACCACCGCGCCGCCTGTAACGCTTTATTATTTCAATATTTTTCTAGATAGTATCTAAGGTAAGATTGAAACCAGGTGTATGTTCATAGGTTTCTTTCTTGACCAAGGCTGCATTTTGCAAATTAAAGTAACACAGAACAGATAGCAAATAATGTTAAAAATGTTACTCGCCGGCATCCGTGCTAAAGGATTTTAAGACAATCTAATGATTCTTCTTTTTATTATTATTATTATTATTATTATTATATCATCAGTAATTTAAATGTAAGTAATATTAATGGATAGAAAACCTTTTGAACAGATCAGAACAGGCATCGGCTCAGACGTAGAGATCAGAAGAAGCACAAAACACACACACAGCAGTCAGAAGCCACACAGGAAACCCAAAGCGCCCGACTCAGGTTTAGTCATGCACTCAGGATGCAACGTGCTCGTGTCCACAAACAAACACAACAACACAAATGGATTTGCATATGTGACAGGTGTAAACATAAGGAAACCTTGATTTGTGTGTTTGCATGAGCGTGCATGTTATCTTCATCACAGAGCGTTTCGACGCTGCTGCACTGTTTTTCCTCCTTATTGCAAAAGGTGAGTGCAGCCGTTCCAGCTGGTGTGACAGATGTTGCCTTGGCAACAGCAGCCCAGGCTGGCAACCCACTGCGTCACAGTTCAGCGCGGCACTATGTGTGTGTGTGTGTGTGTGTGTGTGTGTGTGTATGTGCGAGGTCTGATGCATGGACGAGTCAGAAAAAATGTTAGATGATAAGAAATGCAGACAAATCAAATAATAATGAATAAATTAAATACAATAAGTTATATATGATAAATTGAAGCTAGTCAATGATGTATTACAGTATCCGGAAAAATCCCAAACAATAATGTACGAAACCTCATTTCTGTTTGAGAATGATCTGAAGAAGCTCTGATCAGCTAAAACTATTAAACGCAGCGTCTCCACGTCTTCACGTCACAGCGCTACAGTGTGGACGTCATATAACAGCATATTTCAGTCTGGATCCTGATTTGTTCATTCCTGCTCCAGACTCACTTCTGATCACAGCTTCTTATTAACACTGGTACATTTCAAACATGGCAGGGATACACTGCACAGTTTTAGACGAGGGTAAGAACACTCTGGAGGAATGTGTGACCTCACACGGTTGATGTCTCAGGTTACCTGCTACGCATACGGAGGCACGACATGACTGTACAAGCAACTGTCTCCCAATTTCACCCAGAAACCAAGAACACAGATCAGACGCTGAAACACTCACAGGTAGCTGAGATTTACACCAAATGTACACCTTTTGTAAGTGTTATAATACAGTAAAATACTGGACTACTTAGAATAGGAGTGGAAATAAAGGAAGTTAAAATATGCAGTTTACTGTATAACGCTGGACGTGCCCTTTAACACTTTGGAACGAGTTACACGCCAATGAGACTCGTTCCAAAATGTTAAAGGGCACGTCCAGAATTATTCAGACTTGGTGAACAAAAAGCCTCAGAGAATGGACAAGCTTAGTATCAGTAAATTAATTTGCATAACTTTTAACAATTCTTATGATCATTTATGGCGGCGCGGTGGTGTAGTGGTTAGCACTGTCGCCTTGCACCTCCAGGGTCCAGGATTCGATTCCCCGGCCAGGCTCGATTCCCGTCTCTGTGTGCATGGAGTTTGCATGTTCTCCCCGTGCTTGGTGGGTTTCCTCCGGATACTCCGGTTTCCTCCCACAGTCCAAAGATATGCAGGTTAGGCTAATTGGCGTTCCTAAATTGCCCGTAGTGTGTGATTGGGTGTGTGAGTGTGTGTATGTGTGTGTGCCCTGCGATGGATTGGCACCCTGTCCAGGGTGTACCCCGCCTAGTGCCCGAAGTCTCCTGGGATAGGCTCCAGGTCCCCCGCGACCCTGAACACAGGATTACGCGGTATAGAAGATGAATGAATGAATAAAGCGTTACAGTGGGGCGGCACGGTGGCGTAGTGGTTAGCACTATGACCTCGCACCTCAAGGGTGCGGGTTTGATTCCCGCCTCAGGTCTGAGTGCATGGCGTTCTCTCCGTGCTTGGTGGTTTCCTCTGGGTACTCTGGTTTCCTCCCACACTCCAAAGACACGCAGATTAGGGTAATTGGTGTTCCCAAATTGCCCATAGTGTGTGAATGAATGTGTGTGTCCTGTTCAGGGTGTACTCCTCCTCAAGTCTCCTGGGATAGGCTCCAGACCTCCCACCACCCTGTATATGGGATAAAGCGGTACAGATGATGAGCGAGTGAGTGAGCCCAGTCACTGTGCATGTTACTTCAGTTCATTTGTAACTACGATGCGAGGATGGTCCCATTTGTGATTTGCACAAAAGAAGAGCAGCATGCAGTGATTAGTTTTTTTGTTTTTTGTGGTCTGAGAGTAAATGACCAAGAAAAAGTTCAAAGGTCAACCATCAGGTGGAAAAATTGATGCTTACAGATTTCTAGAATTCTCAAGGGCCAGAACATTATCAGGAAAAAGGTCCAACAATCAACAGTGCTTGTTACATTGAGAGACTTATTGAGAGCTGAAGCCTGAACTTCTGATTAAATGCAGAGGACGGCTATCCAAGGGCGTTGTGATCTTTCATGACAATGCACATCCGCACACTTCTGCCCACACTGTCAACACTCTGCAAAAGTTTCCTTTAGAGGTGTTAAAGCAATCAGACAAAAAGGTTTCTACGTATTTGCAATGGAGCATAAAGATGAGTCCAGATTGACCCTTTTCCAGAGTTTTGAATTGGGCCATCAGAACTTGATCTTATGGCGCTTTTCCACTGCATAGTCCGGCACGACACGGTTCAGTTCAGCTCACTTTTGGGGGGTTTTCCACTGGGAACAGTACCTGGTACCTGGTCCTATTTTAGTACCACCTCAGCCGAGGTTCCAAGCGCGCCGAACCGTTACCAAAACGTGACGTGTAAACTCTGCTGGTCACCGATTGGCCGGAGAAAATCGTCATTACTGCGTCACCGAACTTGCGACACGAGACACAACAGAACCGCTATATTTAGAAACAGCCAGAGAAGGATCGGACGCACCTTTTGGTATTAACCAAAAATTTTCTTTGGCTGCCATCAGCCTCTTTTGAAACAAACTCCTTCGTCTCGCTGTTAAAAACATCCACATGTCGAGAATGAAGAACACCATGCCGTCGATATGCTCCATTGTTGTGTGTCTGTTTGTGGCGCGTTTACGATGACGTCACTGCAGTAGCGGCGCCGCAACTATAACGACACGTGAATATTCCCGCCCACTCTAAAGCGTTACTAAACTGCAGTGGAAGCGCAAACCGAGCCGACCTGAAGTGAGTTGAACTGAACCGTGTCGTGCCGTACTATGCAGTGGAAAAGAGGCATTATAGTCTTCCTTGACATACTGCACTGCAAATTATCTGACACTTGCCATGATTTAAAATCTGACTTTCAGACATGATAGATAATTTGCCTGGTTTTAAAAATTACTTACTTGTTTTTAATACTTGATTTTATATCATAATCTTAAACTGAGCATGAGTATACTGTATCATTTTGTCTTTATTAGTCCAGAAATCCTAAATTGGATAGAATAGCTCTTAAAATAAGCTAAATTAGTTATTTCACCAGACGTCTCACAAAATAAAACTTCTTTTAAGATTCTTTGACAAACTCAAAGATTTGTTTGCTCAGTTTGCTTGATTTAAAAATCTTATTTCAAGATTTCTTACCAAGTAAAATTTACTTGCTGCATGGACAGATAATTTCACTAGTTTTAGGTAATTTTTTTTATCAAATGTAGTAATTGTTTCTTATTTTTAGACTAACAATTTTTGCAGTGTGTACACTTGGGAAAAAAACGTGTATGAATGCCTTATCTATCCACAGATATTTCACTGGCATGTATCATTCATTTCATCCTTGAGGGTTACCTGATCATGTAGAAGATCAGAAGTAATACAGTATACCTTCCATCTTCATGAGGAAAATGATTCCTTGGAAATGACAAATAAAGTGGACGTCAGTCTTCAACATGCCTTGAACCACTCTGTGAGAACAAGGGGGGGGGGATGAATGAAATACCACATTGTCCTATTTGATTACGAATGTTGGCACACAAGGAGTTCTGGAGATGTAGCTTTATTTATAGTACTATTTTAAAATGCAATTCAGTCATGTGCTCATGCAGACGACCAAATCTTGTGTGTTATGTTTGCTGCAGTATTTACAGATAACATCGTGACCATCTTACTTTATCTTAGACACGCCGTTATCATTAGAGGTGTTCCTGCCGGAGTTGACTGTCCCCTTTGAAGACCATTTTAAAGACATAGCAAAGAAGAAGCCAGCAAGCACAAAAGGGCCAAACACCTCACTGGGCTGGTGGTGCACAGTACAGGAAGCAAGTTCTGGAGGACCAGCTCCAATTTCTGAAACTCCTAGGAGTAAATGGAGTACAGGGGAGACGAGCCACCAGAAACCTCCACGAGGAGGAGGAGAAGGCCTCACGTTGGCTGTGGATCCGGAGGAGGGCTAGGGGACCAGAGCGACACTAGGACACAAGTCAGGGGCTGACCACCCCAGGCTGGGTCACCCAGGCGAGGATGTGTGATGATTAAAGACACTAAACACTTCGTGACCCCGGGTTCATCTCTGAAGACGTGTCCTAGTAGCACCAGTAAGTGTATTTCAAAACAAACTCATATAAGAAGATCCACCCCCACCTCCCCCGGGGTGTTGCTCAGCTCTGCTATTCCCTGGTGGGGCATGGCTCAGCAGTAGCTCATTTACATCGACACTAAAACACCGCATTTGTAAGAAGATTTAAATGAAGGTACTTTGAGGTATAGAAACATGCATTATCTGAGCTGGAGCATTACAGACACACTTTAGGGGGGCTATGAGACCAGTTTTAGCTTGTTAAAGAAACAACAGTTTTGTGACATAGAGGTCATTGAAATGTTGTTTTTTTTCTGTGTTATTAAATTTAACTGTAATTACTGTATATGGAAAGAATATTAGCTGTGGTACAGTATGAGAGGCATAAACCATGTTCTGTTGTATGAAATATATTTTATTTCAATGATATCAATTGATTATTTTCCTATAAACGCACACTATATTGTGTTTCCTTTGATTATTGCTTATTGCTTATTATTGCTTTCTGGTGTAATTGTGACATAGTATGATTTCTTATATTATCCCAAAACAAACAGTCCTCGCAAATACAATGGAGGAGGAAATGGAATGCCTGAAACGATCGCTAGTATTTTTAAACCTGATGGAGTGTGTATTAGGCGTGTGCGAGTCATAGAGGTGGCATGTATGTGTGTGTGTGTGTGTAGATGTCCAGACGTGTAATCGAATAGATGCCCCATGTAGTTCAGCCTCAACAAATCCATTTCGCAGCTGGCAGTCTGATGGAGGGAGAGGGGGTTGAGAGAGAGAGAGAGAGGGAGAGAGAGAGAGAGAGTGACTATAATAATAGAGGTTGTCAGGAGCGAATAAAGCAGAGAACGGAAGTGGAAAAATGTTAATCGGCCCCTGTGCTGACAGCAAGAAGCAAATTATATATATTATTATATATATTATATATTATTTATGTACATAAATATGTCACTGGACAATTTTTAAAAATTTCAAACAGATACTTCAAGATATAATGTATATATTTTATAATAAATACAAGCAATAATATGCTGTATACATATAGTAAATATATACAATAATATATATTTATAAGAGAAAATATATGTGTGTGTGTGTGTGTGTGTGTGTGTGTGTGTGTGTGTGTGTGTGTGTGTGTGTGTGTTAGAGGGACAGAGGTCAGTTTGGTGAGTGCAGAGAGAGGGACAGGGTCCTGGGAACATGCAAGAATCCTTTGTGTGTCTGCAGGCTGAGAACAAACGACTTTGCATGACAAATGAACGTCTGGTTCACTCTCTCTCTCTCTCTCTCTCTCTCTCTCTCTTGCTTTCTTTCTCAAGCACCCCAACACACACAGACATTTTAACCTTTCTGTTCTGGAGTGATACTAAAAAAAATTTAATTAAACCCTTAGTTTCTAATGCAAAACCTTACATATTACTTTACTGTATGCATCACTACAGTCCATTTAATCGCCCTCCTCTACCCAAGTACATTACAAACATGGGTAAAGTCACTCAGAAACAAAATTTAAATCAGACTATAAAGGAAGTATCTGAATCAGAACCTAAATTAGAACCTCAATCCAATTCAGGATTTAAAATATGTAGGTTATGAACCAGAATCTTAATGAGAACTCAAGGTTGATTCTAGATTCAATCTAAATTTGATTTAATCAAAATCTGAATTTAAGTCCAATCTTACATCAGAGTGTAAATCAAAATCTAAATTGCCACCAAACTCTGAAATAGATCTTGAATCTTAGACAAAATCTGAATTGAATTACAATTTGAAATAGAATCTAAATAATAATAATCTGAATTAGGACCTAAATCCAAATTCGATCCTGATATCATAATTGTCAATATGAATTAGAATATACATTTAGAATCTACAGGTAGATCGGAATCTGAAATATTATCTAAATTAAAGATTATAAAATAAAAAGGTATAAATTTAAACTGTACCAGAACTGGAATGTGAACGTAAATCAGAATTTTAACTGACACTTGAATCTGAAAGTGAATCAATTTAAAGCTAGTAGCTGAATTACAATCTAAATTAGAATCTGAATCCAAATCTGAATTATAATCAAAACCAGAGTTGGAAATATAAACTGAAGCTGTACCCGAATTCTGAGTTAGAATGTAAATCTAAATCACAATTCTGAATTAGAATCCAAATCAGAATTTTAATTGACGCCTGAATAACAACATTAATCAAATTTAGAGCTCGAATTTGAATTACAATCTAAATTAGAATCTAGATCAAAATCTGAATTATGATTGAAATCAGAGTTGGAATTATAAACTGAAACAATACCAGAATCCCAATTAGAACATGAATCTCAGTCACCATTCTGAATTAAAATCTAAATTAGAATTTTAACTGGCACCTACCTGAACATGAGTTAATTTAGAACTTGATTCTGAATTACAATCTGAATTCGATTCTAAATCAGAATTCTAATTGCCATCTGAATCTGAGCCCTGAATCAATTTCGAATTTAAATCTGAATTAAAATCTGAATCAGAATCTAAATCAATCAAAATTGAATTAGGACCAGAAACTAAATCAATACAATATATCTTTATGAAATTTAAAATAGTCACATTGAAGAATAAACATTTAAATATTTTGAAACCTGCAAGGATTGAATAATGAAATTATGGAATTAACAACACTGCAGTTAGGATGTTGTGTGTGTGTGTGTCTGTGTGTGTGTGTCTGCACTGAGGCAGAATGGCCTACAGTTAACAATGCAGTACTATTTTTTTTCCCTCTGCGTGTTCGCTTTGTGCGAAAACCGAACACGTAGGCAGATTCCTGCACACACGCTCTACATTGTTGCTAATGCGTTTTTGTTTTTGCCTGGTGTTTTTGTACGTGACACTCACTGGAAAAAAAAAACAATGTAGACACCCTTCTGTGCAAGTGCAGCTGAATGAAGGATGACGTCACACATAGACTCTCAAGTTTCTCTTTGGCCTCATCATGTGTTTTAGCACTGACATGTGCTTTATATTATAGACTGATCATTGGGAACTACCTGACTAGCTGTGGTTTTTCGAACTTTTCATTTAGGAATTACACTGACAGGGTTTACCTGCTAGATATATTAAGTTGATTTTATGAAGCTGAATAAGATGTAAAAAAAAAAAAAAAAAAAAGTGTTTAATAGGTATGTAATGTAAGCTAACTGGCTTGACTACTTACCTAATGTGTTTTGATTCATTCTGATTTACAGCCTTTTCTTTCTTCGTTAATTGTTATGTTGCTGTGGCGGTTGATGCTGATGACGTCCGATTCCTGCCTCGGGGTCTGTGGGCATGGAGTTTGCATGTTCTACTCGTTTTTGGTAGGTTTCCTTCGGGTACTCTGGTTTCCTTCAAAGTATCCTGGGATAGGCTCAAGCCCACCCCGTGACCCTTTACAGGATACGGTATACACGATGAATGATCAAGAAACAAAACAGCTTGCATATGCAAAAACACACCTGATATTCTTTACTTCCTTTTAATGATCAAGGCCCATATTCACAAAGCTGCTTAAGCCTAAAAGTTGCTCCTACTGATGAAATTCTAAGAAGATTCTTAGAATTATGACATTTTCTTAGAATTTCCCCTAAAATTTAGGATTAAATATTAGTAAAGATAAAAATGATTCACGAAACATCTTAGCTCTAAAAACAGCTCCTAAGGTAAAAATGGTTAAGAGTAGAGAGGAGGACTTTTAAGAGGCTTAAGAGTTTCTATAGCAGAGGACAAAATAGCAGAAAGAAGAAATATTCTCCAAACACTGAACATAAAGCTAAAAGTAAACACTGTTCTTCTGTCCAATTTGGTTTTCTTGTTTTAATTTCTTCCAGAAGATTGTTGGCTACATACCATCCAAAAGTGCAACTTAAATACTGTAGACTGTCTGACAGTCATGTAAATTGGTAAAATGCTGAGCCATTTTGCCCCCATCAATCTGAAATGGATCACAAGTGATAAAATCATTAGGGTAAATAAATGTAAGAACTTAACTACTGTGTGGAAATTGTTTGCTTCAAAAGTAGACACATTTTCAACATTTGGCTGTTTTAATTAACTTTAAGATATCTAGCCTATAACAGAAACTTTGCGTGAAGTAGCCCGTAGTCGTAATTATATAATTCTTTATATACAAACATTATGATTTTATTGTCTATTATAGAGGGCACTGGTGGCTCAGTGGTAGGTGTTTCGCCTGCCATGCTGAAGGCACGGGTTCGATTCCCAGCCAGTGCCCACACCCCAGCCACTGGATGCAGTACCGGTCCCAAGCCCGGATAAAATGGGAGGGTTGCGTCAGGAAGGGCATCCGTCGTAAAACCTGTGCCAAGTTGTAGTGCGGACTGGATATTCCGCTGTGGCGACCCCTTGCCGGGATCAGCCGGAAGACCAACAACAACATAGTATAATATATACTATATTCAAGACCTTTGCAGAGGTCAGAGGTTATTTTTATCAACCAATCACAGTCCTTGAATTGTTGCATCATCCCTAGCAATGGGGTCAAACACACCTCCTCACTAAGATGAGTTTTTGTACTTTCCTTACTCAGAGTTGCTCTAAAAGGTTTTCTAAATCACTTTTAATCTAAGACTCCCAGCTAGGACTTTTTAGGCTAAGATAGGAGCTCTCTAAGAGAATTTTAAGAAGCTTTATGAATACGGGCCCAGGTCTTTATTGATTTCTGAAGCTAAACTAGTAGCATCACGTTTAGACATGTTTACATTTCACATTAACTGCTAAAAACACACACACTGCTGTGTAGGTTTGCAGCGAGAATGGGAAAGTGATTAACTATTAATGGAGCTGTTGGATGACTTGGTGGGTTTCCTCTGGGTACTCTGGTTTCCTTCCAGAGTCCAAAGACAAACAGATTGGAGTTTCCAAAATTGCTTGTAGTGTGTGAATGTGTGTGTTCAGTGATGGATTGGCACCCTGTCTAGGGCGGACTCCGCCTCATGCCTCAGGCTCCAGGCCCCCTGTGTCCATGTACAGAATAAGTGGTATAGAAAATGTAAATGAATTTATAATGTAACTCTGTAAATTTGTGAATGTGTATCTTATAATCTTAATTCGTACATGTTTATTTTATTTATTATTTTTTTCTTGGAAGTATTCCCTAGTATGATCTTTTTTTTTTGTAGTGAAATCCTTCTATTCTATCCTATCTTTCCATTTTATGTCACGGACAGTCATGTAAGTATTTGTCTGCATATCATTCATTCATTCATTCATTCATTCATTTTCTATACCGCTTAATCCTGTGTTCAGGGTCGCGGGGGACCTGGAGCCTATCCCAGGAGACTTCGGGCACTAGGCGGGGTACACCCTGGACAGGGTGCCAATCCATCGCAGGGCACACACACATACACACACTCACACACCCAATCACACACTACGGGCAATTTGGGAACGCCAATTAGCCTAACCTGCATATCTTTGGACTGCGGGAGGAAACCGGAGTATCCGGAGGAAACCCACCAAGCACGGGGAGAACATGCAAACTCCATGCACACAGAGACGGGAATCGAGCCTGGCCGGGGAATCGAACCCAGACCCTGGAGGTGCAAGGCGACAGTGCTAACCACTACACCACCGCGCCGCCTCTGCATATCATATTCCCTGTAATTTGAAGGACATAACTACCAACACTGTGGTTTCACTCTTAGTACACTCTAATAATAAATGTATGGTATGATATCCGGGTCAGGGTCACGCTGGATCCAGAGCTTTTCCCAAGAACACTGGGCATGAAATAGGAATACATCCAATTTTATTCAAACTATTGCAGGGCACAGGCATACACACACCCACACACCATGTTATTCACTTGAAATATTACTCATGCCACAACACATGTCTTTGGACTGTGGTGGGAAACCGGAGTACCCTGAGGAAACCGACAAAGGACGAGGAAGGCATGCGAACTCAATGCACACAAACCGGACACAAGATTCGATCCGCCAACGCTGGAGGTCTGAGGCAACAATGGTAACCGCTTGGCCACCATCCAATTTAGGTTTCATTTCAAGCTGAGAGTATAAAAATGTAGATGGAAATCCAACATATATTGGAACATAAATAGCAATGCTTCAAATGGAAGACAACTACAAGAAGAGATGCTTGTTTTCCATGTTTACTTCCTTCAGCTATAAATTAAGCACGGCTAACAAGAAGGTACGGATCAAATGTTCAATCGGTGTCAGGTGTAAGTATTAAATGTTGACCTGCCTCCAAACAATACACATATATGTTAGTAAGTTTGGCTTATATTTAACTTCATAGTCATTATAAATCCAGGTTTGCCTGATAAGGTGCAGCTTTATTGGCTCTTGAGTGAAATACATGGACACACATGGACACACACGGACACAAACACAGTGTTATCATATTGCGTTAGTCTCAGTTCAAGGTTACTAGGATTAAAGAATGTGTTTACACAATCTCGTGTAATGAATGCACAATATAGGTGATCTGATACAGCATGAGCAACATCACACTCATTTACTGTACTTACTCTAATCATCTACACTGCTTTATCCTGTATATATCGTCAAGGTGGGCCTGGAGCCTAGCCCAGGATACTTTGTAGTACTGTACTTCAAAAGTTTCACCAAATTCTGTTTTACATTATGTTGTGACAAATTCTGTCTGGATAGCCAGACAGACATAATATTTTCTGAGACTGGTTTCGGGCCATCCAATGTATGAAACGTAAAGATATAATTGAAAGAGCGAATTCTAACCAATGTACAAATAAAACCATTATTTCATCTATGTAGATTCTTGTCCACCATAGCTAATCCCACCATTCTGTGGTTTAATCAGAGAGCATAGCAGACTGCCAGTACCACAGTCCTGCAAGCTTGCCTCTAACCCCCCACAACCTGCACCTCTCTCTCTTCAGGCGTACGCCTTGCGCATGCGTTGGGTTATCGCGCATGCGCATTGCAGCTCGGGAAAAGAGTTGGTGGGGGGGACGGCGGTCGGGTAGTGACAGACAGATGCGATGCGAGTGAAGGAAATGGCGGCTGAGCAGGACAAGCGGTTCCCCTCCTAGATTCTGCAAAAGCGTTACATTCATATAGCCTTATCACCTGCTTTCATTTACTCTCTGCTGCACTTTAAAACTCTACGAGGTGGGTGAGTTGTGTGTTTTTTTTTTTTTTTTTTGCAATACGTGTTTTCGATTACATGCTTTTATATCGTCGTGTAAAATGCGCACGAGCGTCATCGTCTTAAAGCAGCTTAGGTTCTGCGAAGTATTTTTATAACCAGCCTAAACATTATTCAGTTTTATATTTGTGTGTGTGTAGTTTCATGAAGTTAAAATAGTTGTTCGGTAGTGCTAAGGACCCATTTTAGTCGGATATCTAGAGGAGTTTGGAGCAAAAACAAAGCCATAAAATAAGCCGAAGCGTTTCCTCCAGCACGCGCAGCATAGAAAGCTGCCGTTTGATTAGCATTAGCAAAGCTCTTGTTTAGCTTTAACTCACTTATGAGGCAGAGATTCTGTCCGAGATATTTAATATAGACTCAGTTTTTTTAATTTATTTTTTATTTTATTGATTTGAAGGTTTTAAACAAGGCAGTTTGTCTTGCTTAGCAAATCAGTTTTTTTGTTATTATTTTTCTTCGTAACAGCTGCCAGTGGCTAGTTAGGTTAACGTTACACGTTCGACCTCTGCATTTAATTGATGTAAAATACAAAGAAATGTGTATATTTACAAGTAAACAGTTTTGCTGGGTGGTTAAACAATACTTAATAATCTAATTTTATACTGTATAATTATTAAATGCAGGTACAGTGTTAAATAGTTTGCCCGGTTATTCGGTTATATAATTGAGTAGCTGATGTTCGTTAGCATTAGCTGTGTAACCTGACCTGTAAGTTACATTGGAAAGGAAATTGGACTGAAAATTAATTTCGATTTTATGTTTGAAAGAAAGTTAAAAACTGGACGATGTTGCGTTGTATGTACCTTGTGTAAGGTTATATTGACAATGGTTTGGCACAAGAGACTGTTTGGGGAGTTTAGCTTTGATGGAAATGCAAAAAAAAAGCTAGCATAACCGACTAACTAACGCAGCACGGGACCGAAAAGAAAAAAAAACATGCCAACGTCTTGTATATATATTTTTTCCTTCAAATTAATGAAAAATTACCGACAGACCATTTAATAATCGGTGTGTAATACAAGAATACAGTGTATAGCCGAGGGGAGGAAGAGAGTGCTGTTCTGAAAACCGTATCACTGAGTGTTTGCAGTGCACTACTCACGCCGGATTGCGACACTACATAGTGCACCTTCTAATATCTCTACATCTGATATTTCTGCATAACTCGGTGGTTTGATAATTAAACGTTATGGCCGCGCTCCAGAACAACGCTCGTCTCCGCCACAATAGGAATATGCACTGCGCAGTGCACGCTGGGGTGGAGAGCGGATTGGGACGCGGCGCGGTGGGGGAGGTGCGCGCGGCGCCTGGGTTTGTTTAAGGCTTTTTAACCCTTTCGCCTCCTGCGGAGTTACAACACTGTACTGGGGGCACCGGAAAGGTTAAACATTAATTCGTTTATTTTTTTCACGTATTACTTGTTTTCATACCTAGTGTTCGCGTTATTTTGATTTGCCAAGTTTTACTAGTAGGCAGAAATGTATCTTATGAATTTGGTCATCTAACTGAGATCAGTACGAGTCTGTGTTATGGTGAGATGTGCGGCTGCAACAAGGAGTCTAAGGACGTTTTCGCATTATGGCCGCGGGATCGCTTGTGAGAAGACTTGACCCCAAAGTCTGGTTTGTTTTTGATCATTGAGAATACGAGCCTTCCATACTCTGGAACTGTGCCCGAGTCTGTTTGAAGTCCACCCCGCAGTCGGGCATGGATCGTATCATGTGTGGAAGCCAGTCGTACCTGTGCACGGAAGTAGGTCGCTGTTTAGACGTGTTGTCGTCAGTGCTGTTGGTCTCCTCTGGAATTTCTTTGGGCGCATAGCATGTGCCAGTCTCATCCTCTGACCAACACAGCCATAGTTGAAAAAGTAGGAAGCCGTGCGAGAGCATTGCTTGACATTTTTTTTTTTTTTTAAATAGATCACTATTCATTAGGGATAGCGCAATGGTTAAGTTCCTCCTTCTCTTTTTTTCTTGTGTTCAATGGCAGCTTACAAACCAAGTAGATGCATCACCTGCTGTATCGTAGAGTGTAAATATCAAAGTGTACCCGAGTATGGAGAACAAAAAACAATGTGAATGCTGGCCAGCGAGGGGGTGGGCAGGGGGGTGAAATTGTTCCCGGGTACGGTGCAATTCAATCATGACTAGTGTGAAAATGTCCAAAAAATATCACTGTTCCGCAATATGACAGTGTTGTGATGTTTTCACCTCAGGGCCCTGGGATCGCTTCTGAGACCCCAAAATCGATTTATACTGACTCCAAAATCTATTATTTTTTTAAACTACTTTTTAATGTATGTAATTTTGCATTTGAAGTGGTAAAATGTTGCCATTTTTCTGTTATTCTGCATGGGGATCAAAGCTGGCAGACAGTACAGCTTTCCATGTGGAACAAATTATTTGATAAATTTGTTTAGAAGTGCAATGACATCTGGGGGGAAAAAAGCATAGCGAAGCAGGGTATTTATAAGATTGTGATGCCTACAGTATTACAATACAAATTCACCTAGGAGTAGTAGTAATGTATCATGTGAATCTCTGAGATTCCTGTCTCTTGTGTGAAAGTGAGCCAAGTCATGTTTCTGCAGGTTGTTTGTTATACTTCTAATTGATACGCCCAGGATAAGCAATCTCTCTATAAACAAAAAGGGATTTATTTTATAAGGGACGAATTATGCAGCATCCTTACGCTAAAAATTCCAGCGCGTTCTACATTTCAACTTAAGTTACATCTTTATTCTGATTAGTGCTTTGGTGGTCTGTCTGGGCAATGCTGTACAGAAAGTGAAAGAATTCACCTATATGTTTGTTTAACTTAGACCCAATTTTTACACAGCACTTAACCCGTAAGTCACTCAGCCTTGTAAGTCACATTATTGTTACATGTATTTATACCATAGCTGTGGTAGGAGCTCAATAACCTACTAAACCCTCCCGAAAAAGTCTCCTTTTAAATGTTGTTTTAAATTTAAGTTGGTTTCAGTGTGGCGCAGTGGAAAGTGTTTTTGCTGAAGAAAACATGCAAAACCTTTCTTCCCAGAACAGATGATAGTCTTCGTGTAATTTGGGGAAAAAATGTGTGACTCCGGGTTCTTTTTACTTATTTTCTATACTGTAAAACCTGCCATTGTCATTACAGACACATGCACACACAGAAGGAAAGAAAAAATAACATGATGGATTTGGATGCGACTACAATCACAGATCAAGCGCACTATTGATTTAAGTGGAGAAAAAAGTTTGTAGAAATAGCTGGTCTTAGTGGTGTTAGGATCCTTTCCCATTTGTGATTTTGTTAACCAGATGTGATTCAGAGTGAAAAACAACAACAAAAAAAAAAAACTTTGGATTATTGGTGTGCGGAAGCGATAGGATTCACCAGGGACGATTTTATGAATATCCCAATTAGAATCTTTTAGATTTTGTTATAATTCTAAACAAGCTTGGCAGATAATTTTACTCATATCACACATGGGATGCTGTGCTGCTAAAAATGTGTGAATAGTTTTGAGGACGCCATCTGTAGGATTTTAGCGGAACGGAAAACTATTTATCTCCTGAAAATACAAACATAAAAATTAAGAAAAATAAAAAACAATTTTGGAGTCAATGTAGCCACAGTTGATCTGGGTTTCATTGATATCTGAAGCTGAACTCGTGGCACAACACGGTATGTTAGTTACCCATCAACTGGCACTGAGCTAAATCTTAGAAAGGTTAGTAGTGGATTTTTTTTTTTATTGCTTGTTTTGGATGTAAAATGTTTACATTTCACATTAACAGCTAAAAACACACTGTTGTGTAGGCTGGCAGTGAGAACAGGAAAAAGTGACTAACTATTAATGGAGCTTTTGGCCGACATCCAAATGGCTCCCTGTTCGATTAGCAGCGCGCTCTGAAGGGTGCCGAAGCCATTATTTTACACCTCGTGTAGGACACCTCATGTTATTGCCCATTTGGGAGCACTGATTCAGACTGCATGTTGTACCACAGGTTTCAGTCGGAACTTTTAAGTCAGTTGTTTAGGTTAGATTACATTTGGGCAGGTTAAACAAATCAGTCATATGAGTTGTGTTTAAACTATGATTAAAACTCAATTTTAACCATGTTTCTTTCTCTTTTGTTTAGAGAATTGGATGCTGTTGTCACCAAAGACGTTGACAAAAGAAACAGGTTAGTTTCCACCTGATTGTGTGACCATGTGTGCGTGCGCGTTTCTCGTTTATTCCAATTCAAACCTCGTCTACAATGCCGCTTCAGTGAGCCTGCTAGCGTAAGCAAAGGGGTTCAGAGTGCTGTATAAGCTTTACTGTTTTAAATGCTAAATGGGTGTGTGTGTGTGTGTGAGACAGAGAGCATGGTTTTCACTGATGTCAGAGTTGTAGAATAACAATTCTCATTTTACATGATTGAAATCAAGTTTATAAGGCAATGGGTCTATTTTCTGGAGACAAAATGTAGAACCACAATAGACATGCACATCACCCGTATCTCTGCTTGCTAACATAACATGACATAGAAAGAGAAATTAAGAAAGAGAAACATGTATGTGTTGAGTATTTATTGTAGCACAAATAGTGTTCAAGTGTGTGTTGTGTTTTTTTCTTCTTTTTTTCCCCTTTAAATTAACGTGTTCAAGCTAAAGTCAGTCTACAGTCAGCCAAGATCTGATTGAGATTGTGTAGTGCACTGTGTAGATACACTGTTGTTCGTGCAAAGGAAAATACAACAGAAGAAGTGAAAATGAAAGGAAGTAGCGGTGGGGTTTCTTTCTTTATTTGTTGCACATACTTCATACGTATAATAATAAAAACAAACACATTGCCTCCGGAAATCTGCTTTTTACTGATTTTATTCTCTGCCGTACCTAAAAGCCTACCCAAGTCTGCAACTCAAGATTTCCATAAAAAAAAAAAAAAAAACAATTTCTTAGCTCCTTTCAATTTGTGCTACTGATGAGTAAAGCTCAGAGAATGTGTCTAGTCGAGCTGATATAAATCTTCTGAATGCATGACCGTTTAATCGGGTAAATCTCACCGTCTTCCTGTTTTAAAATTAGACTAGCAGTAACCAGGCTGCTTTGAAAAAGGCACTGTGTTGCTATTGTCCAAGCTCCCTCTCTAGTCACGAGTGGACATTGAAGTCAGGTTTAAGACTCTTAAAAGGCCAGGTTTGAACGCCTGTCCGTCTCTGCTGACCACTCGTCAGCTGATTGCATTCCACATGTTAATGCCAGGTGTAAATGGTGGCCCTGAACCCGGAAAAATGAGCGTCCTCCCCATGCAGAGCGTCTGTGTGTTTGCTGCAATCCCTGTGTGTTGGATGAGCTTAAAGGGTGGGGGAGTAAACAGAAAGCAATGGCTGTTGAGACAAAATGGCTGTGTGCTTTGATGTAGATTAGGTTGTTTTCTGTCACAGTAGTGTTATCTCAGGACAGCAATACAGAGTGAGAAAGGAGGGAAGGTGTGTGTTTTTTTATTTATTTATTTTGTGTGTATGCATAACACACTATTATACATAAAATTATAGTGTGTTGTGTAAAATGCTTGTATTGATCCTCTCCAACTTGTCTTTATTTTTTGCATTCTTACTGTAATTATTGCATTAGAATATATATGTAATTTTAAAGCGCCAAACCTTTGACAATGAATATAATTCGTGCTAGTTTAAGCAGCCCAATCTGTCCTCCCATCCTGGGAATGACTCGTCGTTACTTTTCTTAAGAATCCGACCAAAGGTTTTCCCAAAATTGCTGTATTTTTCCCCGACTCTGGACTGAAGTTAGGAAATGCTGTTAATTGGGACCCTCACAAAACACCATTGTTCCTGTAACTCCAAGCTTGCTTGTTTTGGGTCCACTTTGAAAATTAGACAAATAATGTTGAAGAGCTTAAATCTCTACTACTCTAAAAATAGAATTTCTAATAAAAATAACCAACCCCTTCGAATATGGTCCAGAAATCACCACAAACTTGAACTATAAAGAATAAACTGCGTTTTACAGTGAAGAGGCAGTGAAGCTACAAAAAGCATCCTCAGTCTTTTTCATGCTGATGCTCACTCGATTTTGCACACACACCCACAGAATATACCAGAGAGCCAGGTCTTCTGCTATGTTCAGTTTTTAAATCATGGAGACTGGTCAAACTCTTTGGAAGTTATCATGGTGTGTTTGGGACCTGACAAAAAATAGATCTTCACATAGGAATTCATACATTTTTCACTGACTTATTTTCACAATAAATAAGCAAGCAAATCCTCTGAACAGCCCACAAATGTGTAAAACTGTATTCTCTTAAACAGTCCAAGAATCAAAGCTCTCGTCCCTACACTTCCCCAGATATAAATGAGTACCATAAGCACAGGACTGCTGTCGCCATTCAGGTTAATGCAAGATATTAGGTTACGTTTTCTGTGTCTGAGTTTGCTGTTCAAGGTAAGCTGTAATGGGACCAAACCACGCACCTCCACTCATGCTTGCTGTACTCAAGACCAGACCATGTGGGCTAAGGAGACGACGTTTTTGGCAAGGAATAGGAGTGTACCATTGCACCCCTGTTTTCCTCAGGAATCGTCTAGTCAAAATTTTTACTTGAATGGAAGTACAAATAAATCAGTACTAAAAAAATAGTGTTAACTAGTACTTAAACTGTTTTTTTTTTTTGAGATTATGTATCTGAGCTGTCAGTTTATCATACACAGATGGCTGGCAAATAAAAATATTTATAATACAGGGTTGTTTTTTTAAGAGAGAGAATTAAAAACTTTTTTTGCTAAGAGTATTAACTAGTTAAACTGGATGCAAGATGGTGTTTTCATTATTAGTAACATTGATCTGGGAACTGTGACCAATCCATTACAGTTTACAGTAAAAACACCACGTTTGAACATTCCATTGCGAGAAAATGAAAACGCGAGCTGTAGTCAAATAATGGGCAAACAAGGCAGGTCAAAAAGTAAACTGGAAAGTGTTTATTATTGTAATTTTTTTGTAACCGGTCCTACTTCAAGAAGAGCTATCCAGAAAGGTTACATCATTATTTATTTTGGTCACTTATGGTATGTACGCAGTCATTTATTTTCCGCAACGGTCAAGAGTTTATGGACTGGAGAGCGAAACCAAAGAAACAAAGGTTATTGCTTTTGATGAGACATGACATTTACAGTTACACATCAACGAAGTTTTCAGTACGTCAAAACCTGTAAGAAATACATCTGTTTGAGGCAAATCTGACTAGACATTAGTGTGATTCAGTCGAATCGAAAATTGTAAAGCACAAAAATCTAATTGAATCAAGTTGGCCATGTACCTCTGATTCACAGCTCTAATGACCAGATGTTAGTGTTTCGTCTTATTATTTATAATAATAAATTACGCAGGCAGCATTGCTTACACATCTGAACTCGGCTAGGCTTATTATAAAAGTAAAGCAAATTATCAGGATGATTCATATGTTAAAGAGCAGCTGAATCGCTTAAGGATTTTGTCCAGATTATCGCCCTGCTTACTGTTGTGCCTAGATTACATATGTTATGAGATGTTGCTGCTGACTTGACATCATCTAACTTGGCATCCAAGATGTTGTTTTTAATGTACATCTTTGTTTTTATGGAGGTGTTTGAATTTTCAGCACCTTTATCAAATTGTACTGACCTCCACAATCAGGAAGTAGACTGTGCTTGGATTGGATACAGTGCCATTAGGAGCAGGATCCTGGATCGTTTTGGATGTACTGGCGTCTAAGCTCGAGAGAAACTGCTCTGATTATCATCAGCTGCTTGTGTTCAGGAATCTGAAAAAGAATTAAGCTTTGTATGTTCTTTGTTATTGAATCAGTGCATCAGCTTAATTTTATTATTTGTGTCTGAAGCCTTTGGTTGAAATAATTCAGTAGGGATGTTTGTATTTAATTTATTTAAATATAATAATAAAATTCCCAAATCTGAACAATAGTAAAATATCACAGGAGTGAGTTTCTATAATTTTGTTGTTGTCTGGCCGGATGTTTGCATAAATGCGTCATTAGATACGACACTCCCAGTGACACTAGTTATTTATAGGAGACTGGAGTTGATGATTTTGCTGATAAATGAATCAGGTAATGCTAGCCACCGTAAAGGCTCCTTAAATCAGCCTGTGGTATCTTACCTAGTTTTACTATTTTTTTCCCTTTGCGTGGTTTTCCCACAATATTGAAACGTACAGTAAGTTGCAGTGATTCTTCTTGTTTGTTTTTGTTTTTTTTCCCCCTCTGTGCGACTTAAAAGGTGTTTTAAAATATATAACAACTTATATCTGGGGAGGTTCACTGATGCTCAGACACGACACAGTACTAGATACAGCACAGTACTAGATACTAGAGGCAACATCTGTCCTGAGGCAACATCTGTCATCAAAAATCTGTCCTGTCAACCTGATGTGACTAAAATTATTAGACAAGTGCTGAGTTTGGAGAATTTGTTCTAGAATGATGGAGGGAAAAACACCAACATGGTTGATCTGAACAGAAGTAAAATCATAAAATGCCTCCTGAAATATTAAAACATTTCACTCAGACCTTTTGTGTAAAATAAATCCTGTCAGAGTTAGGGCTGCACGATATTAGGAAAATATGCGATATTGTTGTTGAATACTGCGATAACGATATTTCTTGCGATATAACATTTCCCTAGAGAAATACATTTTTTTATTATTATTGCCGATTTTTATTTAATTATTTATTTATATGTAATGATGATACTAAAATAAACAGGTAATAGATATTCGTCTGCTGTAATTAAATCTAATTCAGGCTAAAAAGAAACTATATGTCAAGGAAGTTGCAAATATTTAGACTTCAAAACGCTATGAATGACTTAAAACCCCTCAGCAGATATTCTGACTTCTGGTTTGCTGTTACTATAAACCTGGCAACACAATATAAATTACTTTCAAACATTACTTTATATTTACATGTAACCATACACTCATCAATAGTGTCTTAAAACAAGAGCATCTTTTAAACTAAATATTCTCTTTGGCTTGCCTGTTTTTTTTTATTTAAATAAAAATAGATATTATTAAACAAAATACTATTTGTCACACGCACACACACGCGCTCCGCGACCGGCACTAGGACCCGGAAGTAATGCGGGCGCGAACCCGGAAGTATAATGGCGCTTTTCCACTGCATAGTACGGCACGACACGGTTCAGCTAAATTTTGGGGGGGTTTTCCACTGGGAACAGTACATGGTACCTGGTCCTTTTTTTAGTACCACCTCAGCCGAGGTTCCAAGCGCACCGAACCGTTACCAAAACGTGACTTGTAAACTCTGCTGGTCACCGATTGGCCGTAGAAAATCGTCATTACTGCGTCACCGAACTTGCGACACGAGACCCAACAGAACCGCTATATTTAGAACAGCCAGAGAAGGATCGGATGCACCATTCTGTCAAAGAAAATTTTTGGTTAATACAAAAAAAGAAGTATAAAGATATAAATAATATATATAAAAGATATAAGCGGGTATAAACATAGTAAGGGCCCATCTGATTGGTCAAATTTGGACACACAAATGCTTGGCAAATAAAGTATTCATCGCAACTCTTTGCGATATGATTATCGCGCATGCCATTATCGTGATAACGATATTTTCTCGATATATCGTGCAGCCCTACTCAGAGTACATTTATTTAGATGAATAATTATATAATAGTTAAAATTTACATTAACATTTAATTAAATTGAATGATGTAGAGAACAGTTTAAGATGAATTGATTTGTTTGCCCAGTAAACAAGTGAGGGGAATAACTAACATTTTATTAGCTGACTATGTTTATAATAGTTAAATACGTGACCTTCAAAATATTACGTAAATAATCTTATGTCTCTAACACATCGAGTCCCAGAACTCCTCCAAAAGTCTGTGTTAATTCTCCAGCTAATACACCCCTCAGGCAGTGCATTTTTCATGCCTCAGACTTTTCACCCTCCACCAATATACGCTTTAGTGTCTGTGTAAATAAGCTACTGTTGGGCCACGCCTCACCAGAGAGCAAGGTGGGGGGCGGGCTGGGGGTGTGTGCAACGGATCTTAAGATCAAATGTGGCTGTCGATGAGACCACAACAGCGCAGTAACAGTTGCTACATCAAACATCGCTAACCCGAATATCTGTTGATCCTCAGGCTTATTTTGGTTACAAATGCTTTAGTAACGTCAGGAAAACGAAACCGAGATTTACTACATGTTCGCCTTCCTGTTTAGAGGCACTACGGGTTGCTCTGGTGACAACACTTGCTCTGGCAATCCCTTCTCTCGCTTTGCACAAGACGTGGGCATGCCTTGTATATCTAACCAGTCTTTGAGGGTCTGTGTTTTTGATGGTTAAATAGACTGTTTTAATTTCAAGGTGAGTTTAAGCCTCAGGCAGTCAGCTTTGAAAACAAATGAGCAAACAAATACTGCCCTTAATCTTCATAAATATTTATATGTAAGAAATAATGTATAAAATGATATTGGGTTTTGAGCATTGCATTAGCTGTTTGTTTAGAGCGGTGTAATTTACTGCTCTGATCCCGTAAGTAGATTATGCTAAGCTTTCTCTCACACACTTCCCCGTTACCACATCGCTCATTTCTCGGGGCTAAAATGAAACTGGCAGTAGAGCTTTTTGTATATAGGGAAATCAAAATGGAAAAGTGTGGGCATTTTATGGCAGGAAGAAAAGTCTAAAGGATGATGAGAGCGCAGAGATCGGTGTAAGGTTACTGAGATCAGGGTCGTGATCCTGTTTAATGTTGGAGACGCTATATGTTGGACACAAGTAGTCTTTTACGTTGGAGGAGGAAGAAAAGTGCAGAAGGAAGAAAATTGGTTCATGTTTGTGAGATTCTTGCAAAAAAAAACTTGGGTGACTCATCAATTGCTTGACAGGCACTACAGTAGCATATTAATCACATCTTTAATGACACAGACAGAAGTTGTTAAGGTGTATTTTATGCCATGCTCCAAAGTTATTTTTGTTTGTTGGGGGGGGGGGTTCTTCAAGCAGCAGATACCACACTGGTCCCCACTGATGCTCAAAACCTTCTTGGACTTGATTTCAACCATACACTACACTTCTAACCATACACTACAGAGATCTGTACTGCCGTCCTGCCCTAGACAATCCTCACACTAGCCATGTTGCGTTTACCGTCCTATTTTTACTTCAGTGGTTAATGGAAAGTCTGATGATTCAGAATTTTATCTCTTGACCTTGCCTTTATTTGCTTTGCATGCAGATTCAACCTCCAGGGAAAAGAAAACTTTGTTGTATTTTACAACTTAAGTAAGCTTGTAACGCTTGGATTAATATTAAACCGTTTGTTACAAGATTACGGATTCGGGAATCTAAATACGGGCTGGTAAACCACACTTCCGGTATTGCGCAATCGCGGCGGGACAATATACGACGCGACACAAAAGCGTGTAGTGAAATAAACCAGTGTATTGTACAAACTAAACCAACAAACAAACAAGGTGCACCAAAACCAATATATACAAATATAATACAACTATAAACAAAGTGTATGGTGTATGCAGGGGTGTGTGTGTGTGTATGAATGGAAGTCCAGGGTGAGTGCTATGGTGGTGAATGATATGGTGTACGGGAGAGACTTTTCTCGACCTCACCGGAAAAGATGACAACTCCGGGGGCACGAGTAACAGAACGAGAGGTGAATTGTGATTGTCCTTGAGGAATAATCCGACCATGGAAAAGTACTCAGACTCGACAAACAATCTCTCTCTCAATAATCAGCGCGCTGTGGGTAGTCTCCCCGTGCCGGCTTCTTCGCCGGTTCCGGCTTTATGCCGGCACATGTGATCCGATTCACATCCGGGTTCCCTCGCGTCGCGATCGCGCATGCGCGTGGGAGCTTGCCCGGTGACCAACACTGTCAAAAGGGGAAAAAGGAAACCGCTAGGACACAGGGGAGCAGCATTAGCTCTTCAATCCTTTCCCTGTTAGTGAAAATGTCCCTTTGTGGCCGCGCTACAAGCTGCAGTATAGTGGAGCAGTGAACAACCTAAAGTCGATGTGCATCAAATTAGTCCTAGCGTCATTTACATTTACAGTGAATAGAAGAGGTTGTCTGTTCTGCAGCGTTTATCTAACGGCCACGTGGACGTCCTGCTTTGAAAGGACTTAACAAAATGTTAACTCCAGAGTTGTGGCCAAACAGCATTGTAACATCAGTAAGGCTGAAGGGTGTTTATTTATTTAAAAAGAAATAAAATTATTTTGAATAAACTTCACCACAGACAGAAATGGCCATGAAGACAAAACATAATACTAAATCATCATTCCGTGATGATGCACCTGATGACTGCTTATGATGATGGAACCATTACATCTGACTGGAGGGTTTTAGTGGTTCACACTACTTGTATGCACTACAATGTTTTGAAATTCTTGTGCTTTTCACCACAATGTATAAAATACATTTAATTTTGCTTTTGGAATTTTAGATTTCTTCAGCTAAACAGAAATAAAAAGCATCATAGTTTTTACTGTAAAACATAAAAAAAAAACATATACTTTTACTTTGTAAATGAGCTATTAGTCAGAGAAAGCAGCGAGTGGTTTTAACTGCATGTTGCTTCTGCTCCGGACATCTCAAGTGGTTTTAAAAAGGCTTGTGACATTTCTCGATCTAGTGTGGACTGAAACTGCATGCAAGTTATGTTCAGAATTTTTTTTTTCCTGACCACATGATTGACTGTAGTTTGTGATGATATAAAGATTTGTCTCTGTTAAAATGGCTAAATAAATAATAAAAAAATTAATTGTATATTCCGTGGTGGAGGCATTGTTTTGTTCCAAGTTCTCATTAGTGTGATATCCCAAGAACTAGTGGTTGAACCGGTGTAGAACTTGTGTAGAATTTCTAACCATCGGATTAATTAGGTCTTGGATAAATTTCCAAACAGGGTAAAAAGCACCCCAAGGTCACGTGACTCTAAAATATTTTTTTGTTAGAAGCTTCCTTGCTGCAGATTGACTTAAGGACGCGACAGAACATGTCATTAAGGCCACGCCATTCAATATCCACTTAAATCTAAACTAATAGATGTTTGTGATATTTTGGTACCTTTCCCTTGGTATTCTGGAAACCAGTGCAACTATATACATCTGTTTTGTCTTTATACACTGTCAGAGTTTTGTTTGGGTTTAATCATTAACCAGAGAAGACAACACAGATGTCAGATGTGTTAAGCTTTGATTAATTACAGATAAATCATCTTTGAACCTATCATGCTGTCTTGAATGCAGCTGTCTTAGTGTGTTGAAGTGCTTAACTGACCATCATTCTGACTTCCTTTCTAAAAGGAAATACTTGAAATTATGACAATAAATCAGCTCTCAGGCCATTCAGTATAGACTGTAAATTGACTATTTTTTTCAGAGCTGATTTATACTGTCTGTGTGAAGATATTCAGGTGCCTGGTGCAGACGTCTTCAGGGGTGTCACACAGCGATTAAGAATCTGTCGTTGCACTACTCAACTTTTAAATTTTTTTATTTTTAGAAATAGCAGCATTATAAATAGCCGAGATTCTAGGAAAAACCCGAAACAGACCGGAGTTCTAACATTCGTTTCTTAACCACAATTTTTTATTTATTTTTGCATCATAGTGCCAGAATATACGGAGTCCAGTTCCTGCCAGCCTCAGTCTACCGATTGCAAACAGCACCACCTCTGGAAAACCTGCGCCATCAGCAATGCCAACTGGCCCAGAGACCGCCAACGTCCGCCACATCTCAGCTGGAAGCAACTGCTGAAAGTTTAGTGCCGTACCGCGGCCCTCGCCGCCATCCTGGGAACTCAAGTGCAGCTCACGTCCATCCACAGAGGGAAGCAAAACGCCGAGGGGCCTGAAGGATACTGCACCAAAGCTCACCTCTCAGGTATTTATTACCTTTTGGACTTTTATTTTACTCGCAGTGCTCCGGTGTGGTGTTTTTAGACATTACACTACTTGTACATTAAATACGTTGACTGGATGTTCAGCTCAGTGGTTCTTCCTCTTATCTGTTTACCTAGCAGCTGCTGAATGACATGCTCTTGTTTAACACGTTTATTAATGATGGTTACTTTCAAATTTGTTTAGTAAATAATAATCAGTAACGGAGGCAATAAATGTGATTAAGTTGACACAGGTTGATAACCAAATGGGTCCCTTATTGCAAAGTTGTTATACACTGACAGAGTACAGTGGTAGAAATTAGGCTTGTGTACAAAGAGGGCGTAATTGCATATCTGTGATGATTGATGTGACGATTAAATGTGAATGTTTGACTCATGATGATCATCATCACTTGGTCTGTGCGGGGGAAAAGAACTGATGAAGATCCTTAACAGTTTTTGTATGGAAATGTGATGCTTAAGATCACAACAATGGCTCACGCCGCAGCATGCCGTAGCCATAACAAGGTGTAGCCAGTGTAAACTTGACGACGGAAACAAACACCGGTATCAGTGCGTTTGCTCCATCCTGATTGTGTTCATTCTCTTCACATAGATTGCACTGATATGAATAACATTAATGATCTTGCTATAGTGCTGCCTGTCAGTGGGTGGGATATCAAGTTAAACAATCACTTCTCAAAGTTGATGTGTTAGAAGTAGGACAAATGGGCAAGCGTAAGGATTTGAGTGACTTTAGCAAATGGCTTGGTCTGAAGCATCTTTTATTTTATTTATTAATTTATTTAAACATCATGTGGAAGCCTGGTTGCGTGTGCATCGCTTACCCGGAGAAGAGACACTATGGGAGGAAGGCAATCCAGTAAAGAGGCAGTGTGATTATCTAAGCAGTGTCCTGCTCGGAAACCTTGAATCTTGACATCCATGTGCAACTTGAGAGACTTAAACAAGCTTCCTGGTGTAGTGCCTTAGTGCAAGATACAACAGAACACCTTCAGAGGTCTTGTGGAGTCCATTGAGGTCTTGTGGAGCATATTATCCATACAATTTAGGCTTTGAAAGAGATTAGCTGGGTTGTAAACTTATCTGAATGGCATTGTGGGCGCACCTGTTGTTTTTGGTACTGTCAAATGCTGTGCTAGTTGCAGGTTGGTGAGAACTTTGTCAAACTCTCAACGTGGCTAGTAAACTACATCAGAGAGCCACAGATTTGTCTAGGACTTGTATATTGGAATGTGGATTTGATGTTTGAGTCTTGACCTTTTTCCCATTGGACAAGTTTACAGTTAATGTCAGTCAGCTATATGTACTTGGATGTCGCTGAAAAATATAGGCAAGAAATGTTTAAAAATCTCACATGGTTATTTTATTGAGCTCAACTTTCTTCCTTTTACTGCATACACAAAAAACAGTCATTTGTCAGGCATTTGCATATGAGGGCTTTAGTTGAATAAAGGCTTATGCTTTCACCATTGAGTGTTTAATAGCACTTGGCCTCACTCTTCCCTCCAACCAAGTTTGAGCACAGTCAAATAAAAATGGAGGATCTGAGTGCAAAATAAATGTAAAAAATTGGTCGGCTTTGCCAAGAAATGAATGCAGCACTTTTAACATATTAGAAAGCTGTTTTCAACTTGTCAATGGAAAAACCATTGAATTCTTCATTATGAAACGTGTAATATAAAATGTTAGTTTCAGTGTGGTACTCCTGAATGGTTATATGTAGGTCTAAAAATGTGATGATGCATTCAGGTGCTCTAAAGCTTTATCATGTTACCTAGATTTAATTATTTTTAACATTTATCTCTCGCATATATTTGCACTTCAATTCAGCACTCGACACTAGTCTTTTGGGGCCTCCTATATAAAATCTGCTGTCATCCCTGTAGTGAAGTATTGGTATATTAGTATTTCACAGTATATTTCTGTTGTTTCTTAGGCATGGCTCCCATTCGGGACTCGGTCAGCCACTCCCCTAACCAAACAGGTGACGCTTTTTTGTTAGTTGCTAATTGTATTGTGCTTTTCTGGTGTGTTTGTGTGCATGTGCTGGGGGTGTGTTTGTACCCCTGCTGATTTTAAATTTTTTTCCCAGGATCGAGAGTGTAATTACATGCAT
Source organism: Channallabes apus (assembly GCA_030522415.1). Lineage (NCBI taxonomy): Eukaryota > Metazoa > Chordata > Actinopteri > Siluriformes > Clariidae > Channallabes > Channallabes apus. Next base: position 9,170,338 of record CM060121.1, on the reverse strand, counting down.
AAACTTTAATAAGCAGTGCATAAACTTTAATTATTTACCAATTATTTTTGCTTATCATCAAAATCAATATAGGATTGATCTTGCTGTTAGGGTCAGCCCAGTTTTTTATTTATTTACTTTTTTTTGTAACCTCTATCTGCAACTGCGGAGAGTAAATAAAGTTCCTAAGGAAAATCAAAAATCAGCTTGGTTTCTGCCAAGTAATAAATGGATTTCTGCTGTTTTATTTATTAACTGTAATGCAGCTTAAAAGGCACCCAACAATAATTTCAAATGTCTCCTGTATATTTTTATTTTTGCCTCTGTTCCCACATCCTTTGCTTAAAATGGTCTAAGTTTTAAGGGATGCCATTTTTAACGTCTTGCTTTGGTACCACTTTTAAAAAACGCGCTTTCTCAGCTTAAGCAACAGGAAAATAAAATAAATTTGCTTGCTATAAAAGCCAATTCAGTGTAGGAGAAAAGATATGGAACATGATTTCTTTTTTTTTCATGTTTGTTCTTAATTGTCACTTTGACCTGAATTTCCTGATTTTGGACCACAGAAAACAATATTCAAAATAAAATGCAGCTGCATTTCAGTCATTTTCCTCATTGCATACCTATAGTTTCTTTAACAAAATCACACTTGCAAGAAAAAAAATATCTGTTTGGATCTCAGTGGAGGGAACTTATATAAAATTTCTGTAGGAAATGGTTCTTTCAGGAGTAAATGTTCTGGATAGAATGTGTAGAATTTTTTAATTTTTTTTTTAGGTATTTTTATGTATAGAGTTTTATCAAAGTTTCTGCTGTTTTTCTTTGTGTACTGGTTGCATAAATTATATGCTAATGTCCCAGCTATTTCTTTCATGTCTTTAGCATTTGGTTTAGGGACCAAGCAAATTTCGGTGATACCAGGTCAATGACATGCTGGCTGTTTAGGGTTGTTCAGCAGATATGATTAGTGTATTTGTAGTGACGGTTCAATACGTCTTGTGAACACTTCATTTATTTATTTTGAAAATGTATGATTGCAGAGTAGTATAGATTTAGCTGTATAAGTAATTAAATTTGACATTCTGGTTATCTGATTATATGAAATAGAAATGGTTTATGCATTAAATAATACACTAATAATAGTGAATATTGTAGGTTTTAACAGCAGTTATTTTATTTTTATTCATGTTCAAAAACATTACAGAAGAATTTTGCCAAGTTGAATTATTGATTTCTGGTATTTTTCCGATTATTTTAACTGTAACGCAGCCTGAAACCCACCCAACAACTATTTCAAAATGTCTGCTTGTATTTTTATTTTGCCTCCGTCTGTTGCTAACCCACTTGGTGAGAACAACCTCAGACTTGGCAAGTGCAGCTCTTCAGTGAGATTTGGCAGCCTTTTTTGGAGTAGCAAGCACAGACTAGCAACAATAACTGCTGGAAAAAAAGAGTGGAATGCTGAACATTCAATTGTTTGGTTTGAACTTGCATACTATTGTCACCTTGTCTTGCTGTCCGGTGTTAGGGTTTTTTTTTTTTTTTTTTTTTTTTTTTCCCCCTCTCCCCCATCATTTATCCACATACCCTCAAATATAGTTTGTAACACCCCCCCCCCCCCCCCCCATTTTTCTCTCTGTCGTTTACACACTGTCTGATCCTCTGTCATGCTGCAGCGTCACGCTGCTTTAACAAAATGGTGGACGCTGTGCTTCTTTTCATCCAAACTGGAAAGAGACGCTTCCCGTGGCGTGAAATGTCTGCCAGTTTAATGTGTAATATGGCATAGTACCAGAGTCTGGGTCACTAAACATTTTTGGTTCATCAGCTTTTCGGTATATTCAAATGCCTGTTGTCTTGGTGGTTTGTTTTATTATAATTTTTTTTATTTATTATAAGACATTTTCAAGCACTTTCCCAAACACCAATATTGACACATGATCAGATGAGTGAAGAGGCAAAATGCTAGAATTAGCCACTCATGTGGTATGTGTCAGGAAGGGCTGGGCGATAGCAGATGAAAAAAAAATTAATATTGAACATTATTTTTTGCATATTGACCAATATCGATAGTATTGTGTATGTATGTATAATTGTGATTAATATTGCTAATTTGAGTATCCTGATTATAACTAAAGCATGAAGAAATTTTTTCATCAGTTAGACATAGAATGAAATTTATATAGAATAAAAATAAATGTTATTCTAGTTAGATTTATAAACTTATAATTCAACATGCATCTGTTATCTGCCTCATGTTTGCCTTTAAGTAATGTCATTAAAGCTTAAAGCTTGTTGCCTGTAACAAGTTTCTTAGTCGGGCCAATTTTCTAAGTAAAAACCTGTGTAAAAAGTGCAACCCAGAAGAGAGCTGTGCCATATTTTCATAATTTGTATATATAATATATGTGTACATGTTAACCTTTCCTTTATAGTACAGTCTTTACTAAATTATTTTTACTATAGTTGTCCATTACCTTGTTGCATTTCTAAGTAAATGGTTAAATGTATTCTGTTGGCTAGGTTTTTGTAAGCATGCTGTTCTATTATAATAACTCCTTTGAATCGATTGTTTTATGACGTTTTAAAAAAAAAAGTTTTTCCAATTGTGTTTTCAGGTTTGGATCACGCTGGTCTGGACTCTCAGTATGAGAATTCACCCTGGAGCACTGGCTCACCCTGCAGTGACTCAAACAGTAACTGGAACAAAGTGATTGTAGACAGCTGTGATAAGGGAGCCTGGCCACCCATCACTGGTAGTGACACAGAGCTGTCCTCAGAATGTATGGATGCTGAGTCTGGCTCCAGCTCCGGGTCACAGAAAAACCTCTGTATGATGGCGTCTGGGATCGCTGGTGGAGACAGCAATGGCAATAGGCAATGCAGCAATCAAGGTTCTCATTTCATTGTTGGTAATGGCAGCAATAATGTGACTAATGGGAGTGTTAAGGGTCCTTGGGGCTCAGTGCTAAGCACATGTCAAGGTTCCGGAGAGAGCTCCAGTGACAAGCTGGCAGAAGGTGGTCATGGAAAAATAAATGCATGGGGTACCCAAGGTCCCTCAACTAATGGAGGTGTAAATCCAAGCACTTTGAACCCAAATGCCAACCATGGTGCCTGGCCTGTTCTGCAGAACGCTGGTCCAAACTCCCATGGGCCTTTGGGCAATGGGAACGGGGGCACCAACACTCAACGAAGCACCATAGGTCAAGTGCCCAACATGCAGAGTGTTAACTCTAAGATGTCCTGGGGAAGCCTGCAGGATAAGGTGGTTGAATCTGAAGTCAATGGTACAAGCAAGGTTCTAAGTGGGCAGCCTCAAAACCTTAACACTGAATTTAATGGACCAAATAACACTACTAACCCTATGACCTCTAGTTTACCAAACTCTACAGGTTCAATGCAGATGAATGAACGACCCTGGCCTGTGAGCACAGGGGGCTCCCCTCAGCTCCAAACTTCTCCTGTCTCCAATGGCACTTCCATTTCTCAGCATGGCAACAGTGAGGGGATGAACAGCGGGTCCTACGGTACAGCATGGGGTGCTCCGCCCAGCACTACTTACCCTGGAGACAAATGTTCTGTCCCAAAAGGCCAAGCTGTGGTCGACACTGTGAATGCAACTCTAATGCAGTCTGGAGCTAATGGATCTTCTGTGAGTGCTGCTTCTTTCAAAAATAATAATGGCATGGTCAGTTGTGGAGGAGGCTGGGAGTCTCAGTCCACTGCCTCTCAAAGTTTGACTTGGGGAGCAGGTAACAGCATGGGTGCTGCTGGAGCCTCTTGTCCCTGGGGTAGCACCTCCTCTTCCTCGTCATCCTCCTCAACGTCTTCAAACACTGGCACTAAAGTCTCGAGTGGGGAGTGGGGCGCATTGCCCAGCAACAATCAGCATTCCAACGATGGCACAAACGGGAGCAGGAAGGGAACAAATGGGTGGAAGTCCTTGGAAGATGACGCTCTTGGGCTAGGGAGCGGTGGTCAGTCGTCTCAAGGCAGTACTTGGAACAAATCCACAGGCAGTGAAGGAAGTGGGGAAAGCTCGGGAAATAATAGTGAAAAGGATGGACAACGTAATGGCAACCGTAGGAGAGGCAACCAGCAAACTTCGATACAAGCTCTCTCTAGAACCGATGTGGACCCACGGGTGCTATCTAACCAAGGTTGGGGACAGACCCCAGTCCGGCAAAACACTGCCTGGGATGTATCCAACTCTGAAAAGAAAGCTGGAAATGGGTCACAAGGATGGGGTAGTGCTTCCCCCCAGACATCAAGCTCCCAGAGTGGTTGGGGAGATGCACCAAGCACCAACACTAACAATTCTGTTGCATCTGGTTGGAGCGAGCCAAAGCCCACCTCTCGTTGGGGGGAGACCAAAGCTCAAAATGGCTGGGAAGACTCTTCAGCCGGAACAAACAAGGGTAGTTCATCTTGGGGTAACTGCAAGGATGACAAATCCTCTTCCTGGAATAATGGGCAAAAGACAAAACAGGGTTGGGGTGACTCTTCTGGCGAAGGATGGGCTGGTGAAGGGTCAAGAGGGAGCCACTGGGGGGAGCCGCAGAAGTCTGGATCTGGAGGTTGGGATAGCGACAGCGACCGCTCCGGTTCAGGATGGAGTGAGCCAGGACGTTGTAATACAAACAACAATTGGGGTGGAAGTGGAGGGACTAGCACTCCTGATCAAGGTGGTCAATCAACTGGGTGGGGAGATTCTGGGAAGTCTAACAATCAGAAACAAGGCTGGGGAGAGCCAATCAAACAAAGTCACTCCAACCCAGCCTGGGGTGAAACTACAAAATCCAGCAACCAGTCAGAGTGGGGAAAAGGCCAGGATAGCAACGTTGGAACCTTCAGGGCATCAAATGTCTCTCAAGCTGGAGGCAAAAACAAACCCACTGGATGGCGCGGGGGTCCGATGCCTGCTGCCCTGAAAGAAGAAGAGCCATCAGGTTGGGAAGAGCCGTCTCCTGAATCCATCCGGCGTCGGATGGAGATTGATGATGGCACTTCAGCATGGGGTGATCCAAGCAAGTACAAGTACAGCAATGTGAACATGTGGAACAAAAATAACTCTACAGAACAGGATATTCCACAGCAGCAACCACTTCCACCGGCCTCAAGCTCCATGGCGCAAAAGGAGAAGAGCTGTAGTTCAGGTAATGGCGCCTCTGTATTCACCCCCCACCCTGTGTGCACTGCCAGTGACTCACAGTCTGTATTTACTGCTCTGAAGTAATGACTTAGGAATTCTCTGCACACTTTCCTCCTGCCTACATGCACACTCTGTCCTACTTTTCCTTCCCCCTTCATCCTATTTTTCAGAACTTAAGCTAGCTGACAAAGCCTTAATGTCATATTAGGTTCTTGTCGTCTTTGACATGCATACTTGCAGTGTAATGAAATTTTACAACATTTCTGGTTAGTATAACCAGAGAACCGCTTACTTTAAAGATCAAGCTGTATGAGGCCTTTTATTGAGAGTTTCTCATTGTTTAAAAAGAGGATACTTTGGGAGCAGCCCAGCAAACATTATTCAGAGTGTTTCTTATTCACAATGGAAACAGAGCAAGCAAAGGTTAAACAAGTCGAATTAAGTATTTACTAGTGATCAATTATTATTTTTCTCAAAAAACTCATTTTAAGGAGCAGAAAAATCATAACGACAAATAGGATATGTGAGGGTTGTATTGTATTGAGTGGATACATTGGCTAGTTATAGCATACAGATGGGCTGCAGATTTTACTATAGCCCTGTGTTTTTTCTTTCCCGTTGTAACTTAAATTATTTTGATCCTGATGCGAATAATCTAACGTCTCAACTGTGCGGTCAAGCGGTGCGTCGTACATGTGCGTGTGGTGCAGATTTGTACTACAGCTGTAGCTTTTGCTTTGAAAGGTCAGCATGATGCTTCCCTGGACAGGCTTAGCTGTACTTGGGGAGAAACAGGTTAAGGTTACAGTCATATGCTAGCAACTTGAGCTGGGGCACGCTGAACTGCGCTATTTCTGTCGGAGGAATGCCGGACATGCGCTGAACGGTGAAAGTGCAGGAACCCCAGTGGTCAGATGCAAACTGATCCAATCAGCAGCACTGGAGAGTAAACACGGCTTACATAAGTGTATTTATAATGGGCAGGGGAAGGAGGTTGTGCAGGTCTGTAGTGCAGGCTGGTGCTGGAAAACAGTGCTGTATAAAAACATGATTCATTACTGTTAATTGTATGAAGATCCATGTAATTCTTGGATGCAAGGGCCATATTTCTTCAGTCAGAGATCTGTTGCAAATAAATAAGCATTTGCTTTGTAACTTTACGATAATAAGTGATAGGGCTGCACGATATATCGAAAAAATATCGTTATCGCGATAATGGCATGCGCGATAACCATATCGCAAAGAGTTGCGATAAATACTTTATTTGCCAAGCATTTGTGTGTCCAAATTTGACCAATCAGATGGGCTCTTACTACGTTTATACCCACTTATATCTTTTATTTATATGTATCTTTATACTTCATTCTGTCGCGAACTAAGCCCGGATGATCAGAAGACTTAGCGATTAGCCGTTAGCCCCTTGTAGCGTGGACGGTAAACCCAAACGTGGAAGCAAGCGAGTCGGCAGGATAACCACGCGAATTAGTTTAAGGACTCTCACAGAAGGGGAGCAAGGGAAAAACACACATTTAACCCGCGTCCTATAAACACACACTCGAATCAGAAAGTAAACAATCTGAACCAACATGGCGAACTCGGTGACTAAGCTGTATGCGGTTTGTTTACTCCTCTTATACTTCCGGGTTCGCGCCTGCATTACTTTCGGGTCCTAGTGCCGGTCGCGGAGCGCGTGTGTTTGTGTGTGACACACAGTTTTTTTTTTTAAATAAAAATGAATATTATTAAACAAAAATTAAATAAAAAAAATAACAGGCAAACCAAAGAGAATATTTTGTTTAAAAGATGCTCTTGTTTTAAGACACTATTGATGAGTGTATGGTTACATGTAAATATAAAGTAATGTTTGAAAGTAATTCATATTGTGTTGACAGCAAACCAGAAGTCAGAATATCTGCTGAGGGTTTTAAGTCATTCATAGTGTTTTGAAGTCTAAATATTTGCAACGTCCTTGACATATAGTTTCTTTTTAGCCTGAATTAGATTTAATTACATCAGACGAATATCTATTACCTGTTTTAGTATGATCATTACATATAAATAAATAATAAATAAAATAGCCAATAATAAAAAAATGCATTTCTCTAGGGAAATGTTGTATCGCAAGAAATATCGTTATCGCAGTATTCAACAATATCGCATATTTTCCTAATATCGTGCAGCCCTAATAAGGGCCACAGTTCTGTCAATTATCTTTTCAATTCACGATACATGATTTCCAAAATCTGGTCCATTCGGGGGGGGGAATAAACCAAAAGCCCTCGATGCTGCAAGATTGCAGTCCATACTTTTATAAATGCATTGTGTTTGTTCAAGAAATACTGTGTAAAAACTGTATTTTTGATGTGCCACGCGTGTGTAGGATGGGGAGAGCCGTATACAGGGCCTCAAAAGGGAGAGTCGTCGTCATCATGGGCAGAGCCTGCGGCGGATATTGGCACGTCTGCGTGGGGAAAGCCAGTGGATTCTGGCTCAGGCTGGGACGACCCAGGAAGAGAGAACACAGGAAATGGGTGGGGCACCCAATCACAGCACAAATCTGGTGAGACTGAAAAGTATCAGTAATATTAATTACTAATAATATATATGTTAGTGGTTTGACGTATCAAACACCTTTATTATATGGCCGTTATTCAAACCTTCTTTAAAGCTTTTCATAAAGGATGTGTTTTCTCCTTCTATTGTAAGTTTCTTACCGCGTTTTGTCTTCGTGCTGCAGGACCGAAGCCTGTGCAGAATACCTGGGATGGTGAGATGGCCATGCCTGCTCCCTCTAACTGGGGGGAGGAAGAGGAGGAGGTGGAGATCGGCATGTGGAATAATAACACGCCACAGGAAGTGAATCAGTCAGGAAACTGGTCCTATTCGAAAAAGGTCCCTCCTAAGGTAACTGCATGAGGCGGTGTGTCTGACCTTTGTGTTTATTAGCCTCGTACTGGGCATCAAAGAACCCTATTTCACATTCCGTTTTAGTTGCAGTATAAAGAGTCAGTTAACCCTCCTAGTAAAAGGTAGTATCTTAGTAATCATAAAAAGCCACTTATAAAATGTATAAAAGAATTAATGTCCAAGCTGAGCATCGCGGTGGACCTGTAGTGAATATTATGGTGAACTTCTCCCAAACCAAACCTACTATTCACTATAAAGACTAGTGTTTTGCACGGTTATTTGTGTGTATAAAAAGGAGGTACAACTTGACTTATCTGAATAGTGTGTACATATGAAATACCTATTTGTGTTAATCCATTTGTACGTTATTTATACAAATTTTTTTATCTTTTTTCTTTCAGATTAACAAAGGCCCTGGGAAACCTGACGATCCCTGGATGAACCAGTTTGTAAAGCAGTTCAACGGCATGAATTTCCCGGTAAGCATGTTTTCTTTTAAAATGGTTGTAAATCATTGTAAAACTTGTAAAGTCTCACATACCAGATTCTGCCTCACACTTCCAGCTTGTTTTTTTTTTTTTTTTTTTTTTTGTTCATTGTGTTCAGACACCGTGAAAGGAAATGACGTACCACATGTGTAATGAAGACTCGTTAAGTGTCATCAGTAGCGTAGATGATTGTCTTTTTGGCTGTTATGGTTTAGCGCTGCAAGTAATGACTGTGTTTATAGTAACGGTAGCTTAAAGGTAAAAGCAGGCAATTATAGCAGATAAGTTGTGTGGTGCCAGGGGACATGGTCTTCCATCGCTCTGTGTCCTTTCATATTTACCAGATTCTCACACTCTTTACAGACACAGGTTTTTTTCCCCTAAGATGCTTGTGACTGTTTTGGTGAAATGCTCCCACACAGGTTTTTACACATGAAGGTGTTGCCATTACGCTGTTCACTTCATTCCAGTAAGCCTAATGTCTACGTGTCAGTATTCAGAGTCAGGGTAAAAAAAACACTTAATGTCTCCAACCAATTGTTGGCAGGTAATTTGGTCATTGATTATTCTTGGCACCTTTTGTACGGTCAAGAAATAAGATTTTCTTGCCCTTTTGCTTAGTCGAGACAGATTTAAGGCAGATTGCGGCAGCAAAAATATACAGTGCTTAATAGAGAACGCTGGAAATTTGACAACTTTTCCATGAATATAATTTCTTCTGTTTCTGGTCTGTTTTTAGTTAATAACATGAACTAATTCGATTTGTCTTTTCGTTTATGCTATTTGCAGAGGGATTCTGAAGACTCCCTCAAGAGCAATAAGATGGACATGTCTGCAGGTAGAACATTTTTTCTTGCCTTTTTTAATCTAATTGGAAAATATTTTCAACATGAACATTTTATTGTAAAAACAAAATTGTAAAATTTCTGTTCCTTACATAAGATTCGGTTTGCCCTGTGTTAGTCTTTTAAAACAGATGTATTCATGAGTTGTGGAGTGTATCTCTTCCTAGCATAAATAAAACCATAAACATAATTTCACTTGTATACAGATAGTTATGTAGCCAAAATATCAGTAAAATAAATTAAACCAAGGTCCAAAAATGAAATGTACAAGATTTTAACAGCAAAAAAAGTCATTGTGACTTGCCATTTAAAAGCTGTTATGTAGAGTATGTATAATTGTGGCAGGTTGTTGATCCCTTTACTAGTGACACAAAAAAAAAAAACAGCAGCAGCTTGGGGCACAAGAACCATTATTGATTACATTCATTGGCAAATACTTGCCAAATGAGAGAACCTATTAGAATTAGAAAAAACCTATAATGAACATACTAAAAGACGATAGCTCAGATACAGACTTGACACTTACTCTGGGCTGAGTAGTCCAAAGGGCATTTATTTTATCATTGATGTCTTTAAGTTTGGGCCAGAATAACATTTTATTCTTATTAAAAAAAAGCCATTTAATTAGGAAGAAATGCAATACTCTGTTAGAAATACAGGGTACAGTATATGCAATAAAAGTAAATTATTGACATGACAATTGATTTAAATGAGCATTTATCTAATTTCTATAGCTGTAGCTGCAGTGTTTGCTGCAGAAAGGGATGCGTTCTGTTTACATAGTCACATTTACTTCTTAGGAATGATGGATAAGAGGATGGATGTGGATAAACACAGTGTTAACATGGCTTCAGTCTCGCGTCACCCCATTCACAAAGATCCACCGCCCATCGATCGCAATTCGTACATGGAGAAGGTCAGTGAGCTCTTAAATTCAAAACACCCGGGTCCTTTTTCCTCCGCTTCTCCGACCAGCTTACTGCACTCTGTAGCACCCTCTGCTGTAGGTCATGAGCTTCACCATAATGTCTCCTGCTGCTAGACCTTCAGTCCTATTCAGGACTAATTAGCATTTACATTTGTGGGGTTTTTATGCCGTTGCGTTTTTGTCCTACACTGTGTTAAGTTAATTGACATGTTGAGTATATGATAGAAAGCGGCTATTGGGATATAGATAGTCATGAAAGTTTGAGTGATGCATACCACATTGTTTAATCTGCATTTTGATTTGGACGTTTCAACCCAATGCAGCAGTTCAGAACAGATTTAATGTGTAAGGCAGCATAAAAGGCATTTTGCCTAAAACCATTTTGGGTAAACCTTTAATTTATTAATGAATAGACATTTAAAAAAAAAAAATTTTTTTTGGAAGCACTAATATATCCGCACCACCAGCTTGGCACTAACTCTCCGCTTTCTCTTCTTTGTTGCTGCTTTCCTCTTGCCTTTTTCCCCTCTCTTTGCCTGTGTCTTTATCTGTGTTTGCCTTCAGCTCTCACTGCCCTACGATAACACTGTAGTGGAAGAGCAACAAAATGCACAAAGCTTGAGCTTCCCCCCCTCTAACCCTACTTCAGGCAGGCAGGTGAGTTGCCCCTACGCTCAGGCTGAAGTGTGGGAGTTCTGACCATCGACTGGTCTGAGAGTTCGTTCGTGGCTTGTGTGTGTGTTATTTATTATTATTATTTTTACATTTGGTATGTTAAAGCTGTTTCCTTCTCATGTTTTGCAGAACGTTAACATGTACGGCGGTGGAAATGCAGCAGCACAAGGCCGAAACTCCCAGCAGCCTCCAGCACAACCTCTGATCTCGACTCCGTCCAATTTACGCAACCAAGTGCCTCCTCCACTGCTCCCCTCTCAGGTTTGTAAATATTATAATAATAATTATTTTTTTTTAAACAATGCTGCTGTTTCCAGCACTCCATATACTCTCATGACACTACTGCGTCGGTGTTCCTGCTGCTCTGGGATGGTCCACAACTTAAACACGTAGCTGATTTTAATTAAAATTAGCGGAAACTTGTATCACATGCTCTCTATTTACCCCTTTTTTTTTCTCCCCCCTTCTCTCTGTCACTTAAGGTCCCTCCTTCGCTGTTGAAGTATCCACCCAATAATGCAGGACTGAATACAATTTTTGGCCCTCAACAGATGGCTATGCTCAATCAGCTTTCCCAACTCAACCAGCTCTCTCAGCTCAATCAAATAAATCAGCTGCAGGTAAGCAAACTTGACCTCTTGAAACACTTATCAAGCATTTTGGTTGAGGACAATCTTTTTAGTGGAGTGTAAACTACGAATGAAGATTAAATAATGAGATTAAAACAAGTTAAGTAGCTCGTAGTGTAATATGCTTATATTATATAGTGAAACGTTGTTAAAGATATTGTGAATATCCGTTGTGATTATTCTCCTGAGCTCAACTCGTCTCTTCTGCACGTTGCAGCGTCTTCTCATTCAGCAGAAAGCTCAGAATCAGAGAGTCATGACTGGCAACAACCGCCAAACTCAAGAACAGCAGGTGAGACACCGTGATTCCACATTGACTCCTCAGTCAGTAATTAAAATCTAATAAAACTTTTAATTTTATTAAAAGTTAGCATGCTCTTACTTTTTAGTCAAGTAGCATGGCCATGTTTCCTTATAGCGTTTGAAAAATGTAGAGACTAATTTTCATTTCATTCCTCAATTTTTTTTTTTTATAATAGCTAAGATGATCCATGACTGTACTGTATTATCCTTATGCAGTTATTACACTGGCAGTGTTTCAGCTTATCTTGTTACACAAATGTCCAAAACACATGTATTGCAAATATTGTCTTATAAATGTTAGGAAGACACTTTGAAGTGCTGCTGATAATCCGTATATGTAGCGTATTACATTACTGTTTTTATGGGTTTGAGATTGTATTATACAAATGGTAAAATATAATTGCCTTCTGTGCCCACATGCATATGAAAATTAGCCTTGTTAGTTTTTAATTATGAGTGGTACAAAGTTGCGTAGCGATTAAGTAGTGTGCAGTATCAGTACAGAGATGGTGCAGTAATGAAGTGGTTTTTAAGCCTCGATCAGATGTTAAATATGGAAACAACCACGGGGGGAAATGCTGTTTTTCAGTGTACTTGTGCAGGCGCTGAGGCACCTGTAATTCCTGCCCAATGGGATTAGAGTAAATGGTTCATCAATAGGACGAGAGACATCTTTGAGGATGCATTTACTCTCTCCAAGCAGGGTTTTTTGATACTTATTTTGCACTCAGTGTTACTGAATCACAACTAATAGTAATGAGTTCATTAAATAAAGCCCAACGGAGCTTTAATTATTCATGATGTTTTCTCGCAGGTCCGTGGTTTTCCTGCAGGTGCCATGGTCCCGCCTCCCCGCCATGTGGATCCTCCTCTGATAAAGCAACACTCCCCACCACAGCCTGCGACACTGCACCAGCCCAAACCCTACATGGACAACTTCATGGGCCTGAACACATCTGACCTGCACAAAGAACAACACGCACTCAACTCTTTCCCCAACTTTCCTTTAGGTAGGTGACCCTGTGCAGGCAAGCAGCCTGGTTAAAAGCAACTGCTATAGCAGAGCGTGTTACACACTATGCAATTTCACACGTGCCCCAAACTTCTCTCTGTCTATAGGCTTGGCCTCAAACTTGAATGCGAACAATTCTGATATTGGTAGTGTTGGGTATAAAGAGCCACAGTCCCGTCTCAAGAAGTGGACCGCCATGGATGTTTCCCTTAACTCGCCACTCGATCAAAACCCCAGCAAACCTGGTGAGTTGAAATGCTCAGCTTTGATGGTATTTGTCTCAAATAGTGATTGACTAGTTCTGCATCATGTCATGCATGCTCTGATGAAAGAAATAGTTCCCAAATCAATTCAATAACTCTTTATTTTGTGTAACAATACAAGGACTGTACAGAAGAACTAAACACTACCAGGCTTTCAATCCAGACATTGTGCATAGATGCTTAGAATAACACAGGCATGACGCAGTAAGTATTAAGCATTAATGATTATATTGTGTCCCACAGGTGCTATGTCCTCTTTGAGGATTGACGACCCTCCCTTTGGTCCGTATGACTTTATAAACTCCAGTAATTCTCCCATCAGCCCCCCTGGTTCAGTGGGGGATGGCTGGCCCACTCGTGCCAAATCACCTCATGCGTCCTCTGTCAACTGGCCACCAGGTTTGGATGCCATCTTGTTGTGGCTTGTTATTTATATATTTATTTCACTATGCTTTATTCTTGATTTTATCTGTCCATACATGAATACATTTTTACACTACACTCAGTCAGATCTATATAATAATGTACAGGTCCACTTGCAGTGCTAACATGCTTACTCTTGATGTAGCAAGATGGAAGAACAAAACAATTGGTATAAAATGTGTTGGGGGTAGAGATATAGTTGAATAAAAGTATACATTCTCTGGTAGCTTCAACAAGGAGGTTTATAGCAATGACTAAGCAATTTACCATGTATGTATTACCATGTATGTATTGTAAGGGTATGTGAATGTACGGTTTGCAGAGTTTCGTCCCGGTGAGCCATGGAAAGGTTACCCGAACATCGACCCTGAGACTGACCCGTTCGTCACTCCTGGCAGTGTGATTAACAACCTCTCTATTAACACAGTGCGGGATGTTGATCACCTCAGGGATAGGAACAATGGTAAGCACCAACAAAATGCAGAATGCAGTCATGTGCAATAAACTGCCTTCCCTTTTTGAAACTCGAAACCTAAGGCTTTTAAACCTTAAGTCCTCTTATTGTTTGATTGTTGTTTAATGTTAATGTTTAAACAAATATGCCATGCTTAGCTAGTAGGAATTAGACTGGTAGACGTGGAACCCTGTGAATCAATGTTTATCTGCAGTGCCTTTTTCTTTTATACATAATGTTGTGAAATTCTCCCTAGATCATTTTCCATCAGTTTTTTAAAAAAAATCAAAGAATTTCCTCGTTTGAGCACTATGTATTTATTTATTTTTTTAATTTAAGGTATGCCCAGTTAATAAAAAGGAGCATTATTTAAATTTCCTTCGTTTATACAAAACCGTGTGTGGTGTGAGATGACGTCCAAGTCTCTAAAGGGCATTTGTAGCCCCCCCCCCCCCCAATTCTGCATACAAGATTCTATGAACACTTTGTGACGTACATGATGAACACAACTAACTATGAGAAACAGTACATATGTGAGGGCCGTTCATGTCAAACTGGCACTATTGAAGAAAGACAACAGTTTTATTAGAGTAAAAACTCCCATTATTTTTCTATATAATCCCCTCCTACACTAATGCACTTATCCCAGCTATTACTGGTGTGTGGATACCATCAAAGTAGTAAGCGGTTCTCAGTCCGTACACAGGATCAATGATCAGACTGCAGACTTCAGGTTTGAATGCCTCCTTTAATGCCGCAAACATGAGGAAGTGTCTTGTACCGCCCATGAATGAGGGGAATTCCAGTCCTGGTGCCCCACTGTAGTCGTTCCTATGAACATTCAGTGACTGACGATCATGTTAGGAACAAGCACCGAATGTTCATAGGAACGACTACAGTGGCGCAACTCGACTGGAATACCCATTCGTGGGCGGTACAGGCTGTTTAAAAAAAAATTTCCTCATCCAGATGTTTAACTGAGTTTAAAAGCCTAGTCACCAAACTAAGCTTGAAGTATTCTGTAAATGTTACTGTTTTATGTCTTCGTTCTTGAGAAATTTCATCACAAGTTCCGGTTTGACTTCATACAAATTACGACACCTCAGAAATCCAACTCCTCTCGCTTGTAATGCTTGACATTAAATATAATTTAGGAATATTATGAGTTAAGAGGTTGACATTCTTGATCTAAAAGTGGATTGTGAATAAAAGCAGTCTGTCATTACTTGCAGCAGTAATTGTGTCTTGAATGAAGATCTAAATTTCTAAGTGATGATTAACTATTCACAGACTTGCTTGTGCATGTTCATCCTTAACACATTTTATATCTTTGCACAGGGCCATCCTCATCTCTAAACACCACGCTGCCTTCCAACAGTGCCTGGACATCCATTCGTGCCTCCAACCACAGTAGTTCCCTCAGCAGTACAGCACAAAGCACTTCAGGTAGAAAAAAATTTTTTGATTTAAATAAACGATGGATTAAAAGCCTTTTTTTGCTTGTAAACTGGTTATAGCTGTGTTTTATTGCTAAATGTCAATGATGGACCCATCCATGAGAACCATTACTATTGTGGTGTTTCTTTTAATTGACAAGTTTTACAGCTCCACCTAGTGGCTCTTCCATTTCTTGGCCATGATGGTTATTATCAAGTGTTGCTTGCCACAGTGATGATTGTTTAAGGGTCAAACTTAGCTTGAATTAATGAAATTAGAAAACTAGTAGGCAGCACTGCGGATAATATAAACATTTATGTATTTTATACCTAAAGGGCTAAAGAAGCGTGCTTTGTGGACTTGAAAAAAATGTATATTAAAAACACACACTGGGTTTTTATTATTCTCACACACTGTATTTAACCCTTTAATCCTCAGTTTACAGGTTTAAAAAATCTGAGAGAATTCGAAAGGCACAATAAAATGAAAATATAGATTTATTTATTTATTTTTATTTTTTTTTTAGATATTTCTTAGTGTTGTAATGAATGCATTTTTTTTTCTGTCTCTGTTTCCTGCAGCCAGAAGCAGTGACTCTAAATGGTCTCCTGGTTCAGTGTCTAACTCTTCTTTAGCTCATGAGCTGTGGAAGGTTCCTCTGTCATCTAAAGGCGTCTCGGCTCCGTCCCGTCCCCCACCTGGCCTCTCAGGCCCGAAACAGCCCTCCTCCTGGGGCACTGGTACAATGAGACTTGGTGCCTGGGGCAACTCTGAACCCAGATACACCCCGGGTCAGTGGAACACACACACACACACACACACACACACACACACACGCACTTAATTCTTGATGCTTAAATAAAATATTCACACACTTGTCGTTCAGAAACAGATGCACATCTCAAGTCTAAACAAACCTGTTTTTAAATTTCGCACTGTCAATTTTGTCTTTCTAAATGCCATGTAACTGCATCCTTTGTCTTCTTGTCGGATATATTATTTGTATTAAAAGTGTAAACAACAATACATAGATATTATGCATGGAACCTTGCAGCCCTTGTCAAAACCCTGTCAAAATGATGATCGTTTTACATCATAAAAATTTTAACTATTGATTTAATCCTCAGTGGTTTTCCCATGTAACCCGACCTAAATACTGCCATTCTGAGCACCATGTTAAAATACATTTTAACAAATATATTTAGTATAAACAAAACCATAAGCTAAAATAAATATGATAAAATATTAGGTTTGTTTGGGCAACATTAAGACTGATTCAGTATGTGATGTTTTCTTGGAAATATTCTCAAATATATATATATACGGGTTTTTTTAAAAAATAATTTTGTTTTAAAGACTTGTGTGCACCTTGTGGCTGTGTTAGATCATTAATGATTATTAAACTATTAAATAATTGCGTGGATATTTTAGAATGCACTGGTTTAAAGGCTTTTTTCCCCCTTAAACAGCACATTAAAAATGTGTGAATGTTTTTGTTTCACAGGCTCCAGTTGGGGTGAAAGCAGCTCAGGGAGAACCAACTGGCTCGTTCTCAAAAATCTCACACCTCAGGTGAGGCTTATGAATGTCAGAAATGGGAAGATAATCATCAGTAAATAAAGAGAGATTTTAGTTCTCTAAAATCTCACAATTATTTTTGCATTTGTTTGCAAGTCTGACATTATTCTCTTAATACGATGTTGAACATCCATGAAATAATGATTTTTAGCAACAGCCAAATAAATATTTTCTTATGGAAGTGTCCTCCATGCAAGTCCCTGTACAACGTGCTACAATAAAAATGCATTAGAAGAAACATTTGCAGCCCGAACTGTCATCACTATTGATATAGGAATTTAATTGACAGTTTGGGTTTGATTTAGAATTGGCAGCACTGTGGAATAATTGATATCCAACACACATCATGATGTCCTGGTTAAAGCTTGTGCTTAACATGATCGCTCCCACCCTGTGATGTGTGTTATACAGAACGATTAAATTTTAAACAGAAGAGAACAGCGAACTAAAATGTGTCCGGTGTGTGTATGTACATTTGTTTTGATCCATGTTCACACGTTGCAGATCGATGGCTCCACCCTGCGTACTCTGTGCATGCAGCACGGTCCACTCATCACATTCCACCTGAATCTGCCACATGGAAATGCTCTCGTCTGCTACAGCTCAAAGGAGGAGGCGGCCAAGGCTCAGAAATCACTGCACACGTCAGTAAAGCCTAATTTCACATTTATTTAATCTTTCCGGTTGCTGCTCAAGTGTAGCGTGACTCGCTTGTTTCCCCCCCCCCCCCCCTTTTTTTTTCAGGTGCGTGTTGGGGAACACTACTATTCTGGCTGACTTTGCAAGCGAGGAGGAGATAAATCGTTTTTTTGCACAAGGCCAGCCGATGAGCGTGTCCACGGGCTGGCAGGCGCTAGCGTCCTCTCAGAGCCGACTCTCATCAGATGCCTTTTCTAGCGGCAGCGGCGGGGGCGAGCTGCACTCGTCCTCCTCGCTGTGGGGGGCACCAAGCTATTCCAGCAGCCTGTGGGGATCCGGCGCCTGCCATGAGGGGGGCAATCGGCTCAGCAGCCCCTCACCCATCGGCTCCTACCTGCCGGTGGATCACATGACAGGAAGTGGTGACTCCATGTAATGCATCAAAACACAACACAAAAAAAAAACCCTGTGACCTCAGCGCGGCATAGCTCATCCGAATCATGACTATATAGATTCTTTATGGAGAAAAAGAAAAAATCTAAAGGCACTAGTTTCTTCACTTACAAGCGTAATAATATTAATCATAATAAGGCGGGGTCAACCTGTGGAAGTAAGTTACGACTTTGTTTTTGATTTTTTTTGTTTTTTGTTTTTTTTTCCTCTGCACATATGTCCACTTTGTTTTAGCCCAAAAACAAAAACATATCAGTGTGAATACTTGAATCATGCAGGCCAATACGATAATGTGAAAGGATGCGTTTTAAACCTTCCAGGTCGTGCTCTTCATGCAGACATACAGGAAAAACAAAATCTTTCAGCTTATTCATGTTTATCTGAATTCCAGTTCTTTTATTTTTTTTGTGTGTTTGTTTGCTGACAATGTTTGAGCTTTTTTTCCTTTTTTTTTTTTTTTTTTTTAACTTTGCACTGAATGTGGTTTTTCTCAGTATATAACTCTGCAATATCGAGGGAGCCGACAGTTCCAGTGTAGATGTTTACTCAAGGATGTTCTTAAAATGCGTATGTGAGTGATTGCGTGTTTGTGTGCGTGTATGTGTGTGTGTACGCATGCATGTGTGTGTGCGCTCTACTATGCCTTGACGTACGCCTACCTTATCGTGGTATTGTGGAGTCTGAGATCAAGATAAGATGCTGACCTTTAGGATTACCTGATGGTGATATTACACGTTAAATGAGTATTGCACCGATTTATCTTTCTTTTTTTTTTTGTGTGTGTGTTTTAAAAGAAAACTAAAGAATTTAGCATTCTGCAGTCTAAAGAAACTGTAGCCACAGCTGTGACTCGCAAAAAACAGCACTTTGAAGATAGGCTTTCGATTACTTTGGTCTTTTTTGGAGGTGCCGCATTGGGCTCCTCTTGTTTACAGACTTTTGAGGGGGGAAACGTACGCTCATTCTTCCTTCATTTTAAATGAAAAACAACAAAAAAAATGCACAAAAACCTTTAAAAAGTATAAAAAAAAAGAAAATACCTAAAAAAAAAATTTAAAATAAAGTTTAATGGAAAAAAAAAAAAAAGTAAAAAAATAAATAAATACAGAAACCGTTGTGGATGAAGACGATGCGGTGTATCTCTGGGAAATACTGATCAGTGTTCGGCCATGCCGTCGGTTATTCGATGTATTCCTGTCGTCTGCTCAATAACCAGCATGGTTCTCAGGAAATATAGCCAGTTTTTCCCCCCTCTGATAATACAAATAAACTCCTAATTGTAGGAAAAATCAACTTTTAGCACTGAAACGACTACTTGGAGCCGAGTGCGTTTATTTCTCTGCCAAATACCTGCTTTAAGCTGGAGACATTCTACACACCGCGCTCATCAACTGCCCCACTCACTTCCTTTCTTTAATTCTTCTTCCTTTTCTACTCCTCTTCGATTTTACCCAGTATCCTTGTTATTTTTATTTTTTTTTTTAAACTATTTGGTTTCTTAATGTTTTTCATCTCCTGTTCGTTTTTTTTTTGTTTTTTTACTCCTCGTGTGTTTCATTCTTTCTCATGTTTCCTGCACCTTTGCCCAGACTATTTGACCCAACTTTTATTCCTGTTTGTTTTGTTCTTTTTCTCTTTGAAGTGTGTGTCTGAGTGCGGTTTAAAAGGAAAGAAAAAGCAGAAACTATGCATTTCCTGTAGCTCTGTGACGGAATCGCTTTTTCTTTTTTTAAGCTGAAGTTTTCTCAAAAGGCTTTTTTTTTGTTTTTCTTCAAAAGCTGACTGTAAATTAGCCTTTATTATTTTTTTCCATCATTGCCACAAATGGCAGTGTTCGTTTAACTTTTAATCGTCATCATCATCTACATTTCATTAAACGTATAAATATTATTATTATTATTTCCCCCCTCCCCCCCCACCCGCAGATGATGCAACACCATGGCTTTTTAACTGTTTACAAATCGAGTATGATTGTAACATGTACAGGTCTCTGAAGTTCTTTTACCATATGGATCAATCTGGCTGCTCGTGTCATTACTATTTTCATCATTATCATTATTATTATTATTAGAATTATTATTGTGTTTTTCCTTTGGTTTCTCAGCGCTGGTGTGTCGGTGTGTGAACAGCTGGAGCCTCTGATTGCGCCCTCAGAGGGGAATGTAACCTAAACACACGCGTTAGACATGTACATGTACCATATATCGCATTGTTGATGCACAGAGATGTCAGCATTAGGCGAAGCCATGGACCTTAATGTGTGTGTAAGCTGTTTATGCTCCCTATTTTGTGTGAGAGAGAGAGTGAGCGATCCATGTTTAAACCCATGAGTATTAGCCTTTATTTTGCAACTTTATGCTGCGTGTACCAGTATTGAACCGTTTTAATAACCGCTTTACCAAATCAACTTTAATCAAAAGCTTCTTTGCTGTACGATTCCACATTTCCATTATAAAAAAAAAAAAAAAAACTTGAAAAAAAAAAAATCCTAAAATGCCTTGCAATTGCACTTGGTGTGTACAGTCACTGATTAAAGTGTTTGTCCACACGGAGTGTATGCTGTAGAGACTAAGAGGAGGGTTATACTCTGTGTGTGTGTGTGTGTGTGTGTGTGTGTGTGTGTGTGTGTGTGTGTGTCTCCATTACACTTTAACTGTACCCCACCATTTACATACTTTTACTTTTGTGTTGCTCATCAACTGTGTGTCCAGTCTCTGGACCCTTCTTTGATGTGTTGTGCTGCAAAAGCTGTGTGTGTCCACAATGCCCATTACACCTCCCCCAAAAGTGTCCATAACTACAGTACTCTTTAGTGTCTTGTAAATCCTTGTGTGTGTGTGTGGTGGGGGGGGAGAGGAATGCTCAATACCACCATACATCTGCCTAGGGAGGGCATTTCTGTGTTTTTTTTTTTTTTTTTTTTTTTTTTTTTTTCCTCTCCTTACAATCATGCAGACTTAATGCTTGAGTGTTGGTGCTGGTTTGATCAGGTTGTGCATGTTTGTTCGCATCATCGTTTTGACCGATTTTGTGTTTTTGTAAAAAAAAAAAAATTCTCAGTCCGTCAGTGTTAGTTTCATGTCACGTGTACATTTCAGCACGTGCTTTGTTTCGTGGCTTCTATCCACATCCTCATCACGTCCGTATGAATGAACAGTTATGGATCCTATACATACACTTCCTTTAATGCGTGGTGTTCTTTTGTGTGTTACAGCAGTCTCCGTTACACTCTTAACTACATGTGTCCATTGCTACACTGCTGTTTATCCACCTAGTACATTGTGTGTGTGTGTGTGTTATTGTGGAGAAAAATCGTCTGAGCTTTATCAATGGTTCTGAGTTGCGCTCATTTCCCCCTACAACTTCCTGACTGAAATAGAAGACGGGGGAGTTGAGGCTTTAGCCACTGAGTTTCTCTCATTTTCATTTTCATCCTCTTGTATATGTGGTGTTTGTGTGAACAAAGAAAAAAAAAACAGTTCTGTAATCCACTGTCATGCCAAATCTAGGGAGGGCAGTACATGAGGAAAGAGATTACTCTTTAAAAGCTTGGAAAATGTATGCGTGTGTTTTATGCTAACTGGATGGCAACGTACAATCCCCATAATGCATAATGGCAGCCGGGTAGAAGAGGGGTGGGAAGGGGTGTAATCTGGCATTGACATTCTACTTTTGTACTGAATTATTTGTTTCTAATTGATCCTGTGAGCGAATCATCGCAGTGTGTGCTGTTTTTATTTTTGTCCTTTTTTTAAAAAAAAAATCGTTCCTACTGTTTGCAATTTTCGACTTTAAACTGTGAGAACGTCTCGCCGTCGGTTGTCGTTGTTCCGATTCTCGATTGACAAAACCCTAAAAGCTTTAGAAAAAAACCAGCACAAAGGCAGAACGAGAAACACTTCCACCCTGGAGAACATTCGGAGAACGTCTATGCAGCGAAGGATGAGGCTTCCATTAGAATTAATCTGTGTTTATGCTTAATAATAAAAAATAAATAAAATAAAATAATTCCAAGTGGAATTTTTTTTTTAAGTTAATAAATAAAATCTTTTAAACGCATGTGCCATGACTGACATCCGTTTTTTTTTCTCTCTCTCTCGTGTTTTCTTTTTCAAATATAAAGCGGGCCAGTTGTAGCAGACTTTGGAGCATTATTCATGTTAGATATTAATTCAGTGACTTCATGACACTCCTCAGCAGTGAAAATATACACAAAAAAATCATGAAAAAAAAGTTTCTAAACTGAAAATACACCATTCTGGTTTTATGCTCTCACAATGCGCGTATCCTCGATATGCACACTGCTTCGCTAGGACTGTTTTTGAAAAATACAAAGATTTAAAAAGAAAAAAAAAAGAAGCTGAAATGACGATCGAGCAGGAGGTCTCCTCAGCATTCCTGCTGTCGTCTTTCGCATCAGTGTGTTTAGCTTGGGGGGAACTGCACTTTTTGAAGGACAATCCTTATTTGTAACGGTCATTAACAATATTTAGTCAAAGAATAATAATGAGAACACAAGGTAGAAATTCTTGTAGTCATGAATGTTTCCTCTAATGCTGTTTTTAATTTGAATTTTTGTTGCTTGGTTTTCAATTTTAGTGCCCGATTTAAGTGGAATAAAGCCGTAGAATAGGTTTTTAGCTCTTTATTTTTTTGGTGTTGTTGCCTCTACTTGTAGACTGATTTAACTGTTTGTAACGTTCTGATCTTAATATCAGAATACAAAGCTGTATAAACCTGGGTGCAACCCGCAATAAATAAATAAAAAGTCTAATGTTGTATGGTGTCTCTCTTTTCTTTCCACATGCAAATTTTTTTGGCTTTGAATATTGAAAGTTTCTATCAAATTTAAATCCAAATCGATTTCGACAACTACATCATGCACTCGACCAGCTAAAGTTTTTGTTAGCTTGCAAGTGCAAGGTCAAGGCTAGTCATGTACAATATATTTTTGGTTTGTAGCTAACTAGGTAAATTCACTTGAATTGTGACCGTTCACATTGGTTGCAATCTACTCATTTTATTTGCACTCTGCACCACCCTTAACTGTATATCTTTGTGTTAAATACAGTAAAACGATAACATTTGAAACACTATATATACTGTACATGTACTGTGAGTTGCAAGGTGGGGCCTCCATGGGTTTTTCCACGTTTTTCCAGCACATCCCACAGACGCTTGATTGGATTGAGATCTGGAAAGTTTGGAGGCCAAATCACCTCGAGCTTGTGTACACAAACTTTCTTCCTTAGTTTTTCCAGTGTCATAGATCATCCTACTGGCCTGTAGGAGTCCAAAATCGATGTCTTAACACAGTTCGGTTTGATTCTCGTCTCTGTGTGCATGGAGTTTGCATGTTTTCCCCGTGCTTGGTGGGTTTCCTCCCAAAGTCATGCAGATTAGACTAACTGGTGTTCCCAAATTGCCCTTAGTGTTTGAATGAGTTTGTATGTGTGTGCCCTGCGATGGATTTCCCTGCCTTGTGCCGTAAATCTCCTGGGATAGGCTCCAAGGCCCCCCGCAACCCTGAGTACAAGGAAAATAACATACTGCCATTATTGTTAAAATAGCTGGCAGCAAGTCACATGTCCTATTCATCGTGTTAATGTGTTTGTCAGCAGAGTACTTGTTATGCCTCTTTTCCACTGCATAGTACGGCACAGCACGGTTCAGTACAGTTCACTTCGGTTTGGCTCGGTTTGCGCTTCCACTGCAGACGATTTTCTCCGGCCAATCAGTGACCAGCAGAGTTTACACACCACGTTTTGGTAACGGTTCGGCGCACTTGGAACCTCGGCTGAGGTGGTACTAAAAAAAGGACCAGGTACCAGGTACTGTTCCCAGTGGAAAACCCCCCAAAAGTGAGTTGAACTGAACTGTGTCGTGCCGTACTATGCAGTGGGCACCGTGGGCTGCTGCGAGTGACCGCCCGATGTTCCGCGAAATTCTGCAAGATGATGGTAGAATAATTATAACTGTCTTGACAAACAACATTCAGGAGGAATCACTAAGGAGTTTAAATTTTTTGCAATGGAAAAGTACTTGAACTAGTTATTTTTATCAGAAAGTAATGCTGTAATGTAACTGATTACTTTTTAATGACAGTAATTTTATAATGTAGTTACTTTAAAAAGTAACGTCCCCCAATACTGATCGTCAGTGGCCAAGTCTCCAGACCGAGTAGCTGTGTACTATTGAGTACCTGTGGGGCGTCCTCAAGCGGCAAATCGGCATGTGTGTAACATCCAGCAGCTCAGTGATATCATTATGGAGGAGTGGAAGAGGATCCCAGCAACGACATGTGGAGCTCTGGTGAATTCCAGGTCCAAGAGGATTAAAGCTGAGCTAGATAACAGACACTTTGGAAGCAGTTTTGACATGTTCACTTTTGGTGTACTCATTTTCGTTGCCAGTTATTTAGACACAGTCTGCATATTTTTAGAGGACTGTAAATCTATACAGCTATAGAAGCAAAATCTATCCAATTTTCAATTCTATAGTATTGTCTGTTGAGAACATATAATAAAGTGGTTGCTGAAATGTGAGGGCACATTTTAGACTTGTCATGTAAGACAAACCCCATTACTGGTGACTGCGACGTGATGTCTTCAGCAAATTAAAACTCGTTAAACACTATGTGCTCTAAAGTGAGCCAGAAAACCCTCAGTGGTTTAAAGTTTATAGTTTTAAACAAGTTTTATTCCACTGAGGGAAAACTGGTCCAAATCCTGGACTTTATTAGAGACTTTAATGGAGTTTAATTTGGACCTAAACAATAATAAGTAGACACAAGATGTAAAGATGATTATGATTAAAATAATGTGGGTTGCAGTGCAGCGTGCAAAGAATCCAAGGCAGCTGATCCTGAGCTCCCAGTGAGGATCCCCTATGGGATGCGCCTGACAAGCAACTCTGATCCACGGAGGATCCACCCAACAACCCACAGCATCCAAAGCATCTGCTGCCAACCCGCTGGTGCCAGCACATCCCCAGAGGTCCTGCAGAGTCCATGCCCCAAGGAGTCAGGAGTATGTTTTGCACAAGGCAAAAGGGGAACATAAAACCTAGATGGGTGCAATAAAATGTTTAATGTTATGGCTAGTTGGTGTATATAAAATTTTTTATAATAAGTTTATTTTATATAGCGCCTTTCAAGAGACTTAAGGCCGCTTTACAATAACAGAAGTATTTATACATAGTTATTTAGTAAAAAAAACAGCAAAAACAAAATGTAGATAAACATGAAACCCATAACATTTATCTAATCATAAATTCCAAGATTGGGAAAACAGGATGAGAAAAGATATGTTTTAAGCTGGGTTTTGAAATCCTGTTGTGAAGAAAGATCACGGATGTGTTTGGGAATAGATTTCCAGAGTGTAGGGGCGGAAATACTAAATGCTCGTCCTCCAAATGATGCTAATCTATGGTGAGAAATTAACAGTAGACCATCATCTGCAGATCGGAGTGTGCGAACAGGGGAAAAAGTATGAATAAGATCAGAAATATATGGGGGGGGGGCAAGACCATGGAGTGCTTTGAAGGTTATAAGAAGAATCTTGTATTGAATGCGGGAGCGAATAGGTAGCCAATGAAGTTTGTGTAGGATGGGAGTGATGTGGGAGGATTTCTTTGAATAAGTGAGGACCCTAGCAGCAGAGTTCTGAATGTATTGGAGCTTATTTAATGTTGTATTTGGTAGGCCATAAAAAAGAGAATTACAGTAATCAAGTCGAGAAGTAATGAAAGCGTGAACTCAGCATCCTTGATGTCTAAGAAGGGCCGTAGACGAGCTATATTACAGGAGGTGATAGAAGGCAGATTTAGTAAGTGAGGAAATGTGAGGTAGAAAGGAAAGATAGGTTATACCCAGATTTTTTACGATGGTGGAAGGTCTAACCATGGTCCCGGAAATGTTAACAGTATCAATACAAAAAAAGCTAAGTTTTTAGGTGAACCAACAAGTAATAAATCTGTTTTATCAGTATTGAGCTTGAGAAAGTTACTGGTCATCCAAGCATTTATGTCATCAACACAAGCTGAAATGGAGTTAGTGGGAAAAGAATGGTAGTTTCGAAAACTGATAGAGTTGAGTGTCGTCTGCATAACGGTGGAAATTGAAACAATGACGGCGGATGATTTTACCTAGATGAAGCATGTAGATAATGAACAGCAGTGGGCCAAGAACAGAACCCTGCAGAACACCATGAGAAATGGGAGCGGTAGAGGATTTAGCCTGGCGGATAATAATACAGTGTTGACGGTCAGACAAATAAGAAGCGAACCAGGATAAGGCAGTTCCAGAAATACCAAGAGCAGAGAGTCGTTGATAGATGTGCCTATCTGCCTTCGGGTGACTGCCGGCCACTTCTTCAATGTAGCATCTAGAGAAGACAAAAATAATAAGACTATAATAATAATAAATGATTATTTATTAAAACTTCAGACGACAACAATTAGTGCCACGAGGTTATTTGCAACACTATATGTTTGGCGTTTGATATACTCTGTTTAACTGAAACATGGGTTAAACAGGACGAGTATGTAGCTCTAAATGAAGCTAGTCCTCCTGGATACAGCTACATACACCAGCCTCGGTTAACTGGTAGAGGAGGAGGCGTCGCAGTTATTCATAATGATAACCTGTCTATCGTACAAAAACACAGACACAAATTTAACTCATTTGAAATTCTCTATAGTAACATAAGTGTATTTAAGTATATTAAATCAGCTCAGTCGATTCCACTAATTATAATTTACAGACCTCCAGGGCTGTATTCTGAATTTCTTAGTGAATTTGCAGATTTCATCTCAGACCTGGTCATTTCTGTAGACAAAGTGTTAATTGCTGGAGATTTTAACATTCATTTTGAGAATCCAGAAGACCCTCTGAGAACAGCATTTATATCCATACTGGACTCCGTAGGTGTAAATCAGTGTGTAGTAGGACCCACTCATAAAGCAGGTCACACTTTAGATTTAGTAATATTCTTCGGATTAACTATAAGAAATGTGTTCACAATTCCACTGTCTGAAATTATCTCAGATCACTATCTTGTCTCCATTCAAGTGTCTCACAGTGATAATGTACGCACAGTACCGCGCTACCGTATTAAACGTACATTCACATCAACTACCACACAGAGTTTTATCAGTAATCTCCCAGAGTTACCAACTTCGATTAGGCCACCGTCTGACCCCACAGAACTTGATCAGGCGACTGAATATTTAGAGTCGACACTTCGTTGTACCTTAGATAATGTAGCTCCAGCTAAAAGAAAAATTATTAGAGATAAGAAACTCGCTCCCTGGTATAACGATCACACGCGCACTTTAAAACAGACTGCTCGGAAATTAGAGCGTAAATGGCGTCAAACTAAATTGTTGGTATTTCAAATAGCATGGAAAGAGAGCATCCTGAACTATAGGAAAGCTCTTAGTGTAGCTAGATCAACGTATCTCTCCACTCTTATAGACGAAAATAAAAATAATCCTAGATTTTTATTTAATACCGTAGCCAAATTAACCAGAAATAAGACCACTACAGAAATCTCCACAACAACATCATGCAATAGTGAGGACTTCATGAACTTTTTTAATAATAAAATTGTAAATATCAGGCATAAAATTGAGGCTTTGAAACCAAACAATGTAATTGATACTGATGTTAACCTAGCCATGTCAGATTCAAACCTAGAATACTTTACTCCTCTTGAAGAGAATGAACTAATTTCACTCATCTCTTCTGCAAATTCATCAACCTGTATATTAGATCCTATACCGACACATTTTCTTAAACAGATAGCACCAGTAATAACAGAACCGATGTTGAGAATAATTAATTCCTCACTCAGCATTGGTTATGTTCCAAAATCTTTTAAAGTAGCAGTTATTAAACCAATAATTAAGAAACCTGACCTCGACCCCTGTCAGCTGTCCAATTACAGGCCAATATCAAACCTCCCCTTTATCTCTAAGATTCTGGAAAAGATAGTAGCGGAGCAGCTATGCTCATATCTACATAGAAATGGCATACATGAACTGTATCAGTCAGGATTTAGGCCTCATCACAGCACAGAAACAGCACTCGTTAAAGTAGTAAATGACCTCCTATTGGCCTCTGATCAGGGTTGTGTAACTATGCTTGTATTACTCGACCTCAGTGCAGCTTTTGACACTATTGATCATGCTATTCTTCTTCACAGATTAGAAAATTTAGTAGGAATTAAGGGTACAACCCTCTCCTGGCTCAGATCCTATTTGACAGATCGTTATCAGTATGTAGACTTAAATGGTGATTATTCTGCATGTTCTCTAGTGGAGTTTGGCGTTCCGCAGGGTTCAGTTTTAGGCCCACTGCTTTTTTCCCTTTACATGCTTCCTCTGGGCAACATAATCCGTAAGCATGGTATTAGTTTTCATTGTTATGCTGACGACACACAGTTATATGTCTCAACAAAACCTGATGAGAAAAACCATCTTACTAAAGTTGAGCAATGTGTTCAGGACATAAGAAATTGGATGCTAATTAACTTCCTTCTGCTTAATCCGGATAAGACAGAAGTTCTAGTCATAGGACCGCATACAGCTAGAAGTAAAATCTTAGATCACACCGTAACTTTAGATGGCCTTTCTGTTCCGTCAAGTGCAACAGTAAAAGACCTCGGCGTGATTATAGATTCCAGCCTTTCATTTGAAGCTCATGTAGATAATATCACCAGGATAGCATTCTTTCACCTTAGAAATATCGCCAAAATAAGAAATATATTGTCGCTAAATGATGCAGAAAAACTAGTTCATGCTTTTATCACTTCTAGGTTGGACTATTGTAATGCCTTACTGTCTGGTTGTTCAGTTAGGTGCATAAACAAGCTTCAGCTAGTCCAAAATGCAGCAGCGAGAGTCCTCACTAGAACCAGAAGATATGAGCACATCACCCCTATCCTATCTTCACTGCATTGGCTCCCTGTGAAATTTCGCATTGATTTTAAAATACTACTCTTGACATATAAGGCATTAAATGGTCTCGCGCCGCAGTATCTGAGCGAACTGCTAGTGTCTTACGATCCGCCACGCCTACTTCGGTCAAAGGATGCAGGCTGCTTATCAGTACCGCGTATTATGAAAACTACAGCTGGGGGCAGAGCTTTTTCTTACAAAGCCCCAAAATTATGGAATAGTCTTCCAAATAGTGTTCGGGACTCAGACACAGTCTCAGTGTTTAAGTCTAGGCTAAAAACCTATTTATTTAGCCAAGCATTTTTATAAATAGATTTGCCATAAGGTAAAGGAGCAGATCTGGGGGACTCATGGACGTAGAGTATTATGGTGAACTGGTATGTTTTAGATGCTGTCTTCCTCAGTCTCATTTGATCACTCAGGTTTGTTGACGGTGAGGTGATTGTTTGCTTTACATCTCAGGGAGCCCTCATGTTTGTGTTTCCTTCTGGCTCTCCCTTTTAGTTATGCTGTCATAGTTAGTCCTGCCGGAGTCCCTGCTTGCACTCTACAGTAAATATACATTCACATTAGACATTGTGACTGTGACCATACCTAATTGCAATCTCTCCTCCTCTTCTCTTCCTCCCCCTCTTTCTCTTTCCTC
This sequence comes from Channallabes apus, assembly GCA_030522415.1. NCBI lineage: Eukaryota > Metazoa > Chordata > Actinopteri > Siluriformes > Clariidae > Channallabes > Channallabes apus. Next base: position 9,140,565 of record CM060121.1, on the reverse strand, counting down.
TCTCCCCCTGTCTCCCCCTTTCACTCTTTCTCTCTCTCTCTCTGTCGAGCTACACATGTGGTTCCTGAGCTGCCAGTGATCCAGACTCCCACTGCCCTCCGGACCTGTCTGATCCATCCTGGTGCCCGGTTTCTGGTTGGAGGTCTCATCGCATGGATGCCCCGTGTGTCTCTTTAGGATGCGTCTGGTGTCTGGGGATGATTCTCTATACTTAGAAGATGGTTCTGGCCTCGACTGGTGTTGTCAGCTGTTTCTCTGAGGACTTGACAATTCGATAGTTCAGGACTGGAACTTTCTACAAGTCTATCTGAGTCTCGAATAACTACTGGACTCCATTTTACATCAAGTATTATAACATCAATTAACATCAACTATTATAGCTGAACCTAACACTTAACACTGTATAAATGCAGATCATTTCCTGCTATCTGTTTCACCCAGATGAGGATGGGTTCCCTGTCGAGTCTGGTTCCTCTCAAGGTTTCTTCCTATTACCGTCTCAGGGAGTTTTTCCTTGCCACTGTCGCCCTCGGGCTTGCTCGCCAGGGAATATCTGAACATTTTGATTCATACATATTCACATTCCATACAAACGTAAATAATTCTTTTGATTGTGTAAAGCTGTTTTGAGACAATGTCAATTGTTAAAAGCGCTATACAAATAAAACTGAATTGAATTGAATTGAATTGAATATGTTCTACAAAATAGAGGACTACACACCCTACAGCGCAATACCCCAGAAATGTGGCTTTAGAAGAGGAAAGGTAGGATTAAGAAGTGAGCAAGCGATGAATTAGTATTATAGGTCCCAAGCAGATACAGTAACAATAATGAGTGCCCTACCTTATGCAGTCTCCATTGATGGCTAATAAACATTGATACAAGTAGGCTATGGTTAAAGTGGTGAACTTATAAAGTCTTAAATGTTTCGTTTTCCCTTCTCAACGCATTATGCATTTACTCACCAATATTGGCTACCTTTTTAATTTGGTCAAGTCTCCAAGTCAAAGGTGCCCAGCAGCAGATTTCGTACCATGGCAGTAGCAGAGGTGGCAAGGCGGGCTGCTCTCCACGCTTCTGCCTGGCAAAACACCCCAGAGCCCTTTATAACTTCAATCTGAAAAATAATTTCACATCACAATATTAATTTATTGGCAACTTTTAGAAACTTTTCATGTTTCATACTGATTATGTTTAGCTTTCCAATAGTTAATAGGATTTTATGTATAATTGCAGATTAATGATAAAGATACATGCAGGGTAAAACTGCAACAGGAACAGTACAAAATAAAAACTGAAAAAACACAGACATTCAGAGTAAAACAGTGCAAGATTAAAAAAAAAAACTGTACAAAACATACATGCAGGGTAAGCATTGGTTGGAGCAATGTCCAAGCAGTGTAGAGAAATATTTCTGTACGGCTTCATTGTTTTGTGCTGTGTAGTATAGTATTGTAATAGCTGATCAGAGTGATCAACTCCCCATGTGCTGGTTGTACGCAGTCACAGGAAATGTCTTTGTAGTCCACGTACCTTGTAATTTCACCCTCATCTTCACGGCGTCTACTGTATAAGCAGAATGGATGGTACAACATGTAGATACTTCTCGTGTGTCCATCCACTTCACAAATGCAAGAGGTCCATCTGAACGGAGCTTGCGTGTCCTGATGTGAAGGCGAAGGTGAAGGCAAGGGTGATGCCGACACATTCCTAAAAACAAATAAATAAAAAAATGTTAGCTTATACTGTTCAGAGTAAATGGATGTGCAATTAATATGGATGCACAATATATACAGTACAGAGATGACCAAAAAAATTTATCCACACTTCAACATGAAAAATATACACCTCTCTTCTGTAGGTCACATGACAGCATCAATGATGGTGATAGATAATACTACATACTGCTGCCATAATTCAATTTGAGTTTTAAAAAACACCATCCATTGGACATTACACACATATTGAACACATTCTAAACAATTACATCTTATCAGGCATTTGTAAATACACGCTAAACAAAAGGGATTATATACATTTACACCAAAGAAATATTCATAAGCATCACTTAGCTACATAAGGCAGTATTTTAGCCACCTGGAACTAGCTTGTTTGTGCTAAATAACATTACTGATAGCAGTGTTATAAGCTAACCAAAATGGAGCCAAATACATATTAGCAACCATAATCTAAAGCTATCCAAAACAAGGTGAAATACATTAGAACATTTATAAACATCTGTAAACTCCATAAGGCATTAGCTTAGCCACCGGGAAATATCATGTTTGTGCTACATGAGGCAGCATGTTAGCATGATTTACCTAAACTATATAAATGGCATTGAAAGCCAATGTGTCACACAAGCTGACACGAGCTAGCTGTAGTGAGCAGAGGTGGAAAGAGTAATAAAATTTTGTACTCAAGTACAAGTACTGTTACTTCAGTGAAATTTTACTTAAGTACAAGTAAAGTTACCATTATAAAAATCTACTCAAGTAAAAGTAAAAAGTAGCTCATTAAAAAATTTACTCAGAGTAAAAGTTACCGAGTTACTTTTTTATTTTAATTTTTTTTAACAGCGGCGGTGGGTTGAGGCATAGTTCAAAAAAAGATGAGCAGATAAATCTCAAACTAGTTGTTTTTAACTGAAGGAACACCTTTGCATAATAAAGCTGTTGTCTTTCTTGTGCTTGAAAATCAAAGTGGTCACTTAAATATGGTGTTACGTCCCAGTCTAGGGTCATAGAGCAAAAGAATGGTTCAGGGTTCTATTTTAAACTGTATGGAAATGGTGGTATATGGCAGAAAGAACTAGATCCAATCATTAACTGATGAAATAATGTTTCTATCTATCTATCTATCTATCTATCTATCTATCTATCTATCTATCTATCTATCTATATCTATATCTCTCTCTCTATATATATATATATGTATATATACACACACACATACATACACACACACACAAGGAGGAGGAGGATCAGATTCAGCGTGGACCCAGGCCAAAATAATAAACAAAATGGTATTTATATTTAGTTATTTAGTAATATTTAGTTATATTTTTTATTTTTTGCAGATTACCTGCAAAAAATAGAAAAACAAAAATACAGGTACCTTCCCGGACTCCCTAAACCAAAAACAGTGAAATTATCTATAAATATATACAAAGACCAACCAAACCAAAGGGACAAAGCAATAATCAAAGTCAATGGGAGGCAAAAAGTCAAAACCAGAATACACAACCAAATATCAAAACGCCAAAATCACAACCTCTTTCATCTTTCCCGCGTCTCTCTCTGGTTAATAAATGGTCGCGCTAGTCGATGACGTCACTCAGGGCGGAAGCGACCGTGTGGAAGGTCAGGTAGATGCCGATGTCAGAAAACCTGGAGTGGAGTCTGGAGCGGCGCGCGACCAGGACATGATACACACACGCGAGCGAAACGGAGCATTTATACACAGCATAATATTTTTTTATTATTTTAGCATTTTCATTCATTTATTTTTTACTCAGTAGCGAATATGATTTAAAATGTAGCGAATTACAATACTTCAAACAAAACGTACTTAAGTAAAAGTAAAATTACAGATTTTTAAAACTACTTAAAAAAGTAGAAATACACAAAAAAGCTACTCAATTACAGTAACGCGAGTAAATGTAATTCGTTACTTTCCACCTCTGGTAGTGAGGAAAATATTTACTAATATTAGTTTAATATTATCAGAATAAGAGTTATATAAGACTTAATAACTTACCCAGTGTAGCATGGGTCTATTCTCTGTTCAAAATGCTCCTGTTCGGCGTCGGAGTCACCTCAGTCTTCTTCTGAGGTAAATGTAAACTCCTCCCACTTTCCAGGACATTCTTAAGAGTTTCCTCGGATGTGTAAGCGCGTGCCATCTTCCTAAATGTGCAGAAAACTCACTGAATCTGAGTGTTTTCAAGCCTGTCTCTCTCTGTGTGTGTGTGTGTGTGTGTGTTGATCAGGATGGTGTTCCTAATTAAGACCTGGCTAAGTTGGTTCTTCGAGCACACCTGTTGTTGATGATTAGTATGGCCGGATTGAGTTGTCTAGGATTATTGCGCGTTCGTGCGTTGGTTTAAAAGTAGAAACAGTAGAAACACTGATCACAAGCCCTTTGATTGGTTGACGAAATGACAAAAGAACAAACTCAATTTTTTTTGTAACACCTGTTATGTGCTGAAATGCTCCCCCTCCCTCCCACGTGTTATGCACTGAAATGCTTCCCTGCCATGGATCCCCCCCTCCCCACACACACACATAATCGCTATCAAATATTATATAAGAACATAATATGCAAACTGTTTTACAAATTACATGAGAAAATAAAATAAAATAAGAAATATGAAAATAAATATGTTGTATATGGAATAATAGAAATATGAATATTATTTTCAAAAACATGTATACTTTTATATTGTTTACTTTATAATAAAATTAGTTTTGTCCAATTTTTCATTATAATTTTTTTTAATTATATATAAATATTTATTTGCATATTCATGACGAACCCCTGAAAAATAAATGTGTTAGAAAATAAACATTATACAAGAATTTGAAATAATGGTCTTGAGGGCTGTCTCATGCATAGAGTTTATTATAATAACAAAAAACCTATGAATTTATGTTCTAATATAATATTTGATAGCAATTATATATACAGTGGTGTGAAAAACTATTTGCCCCCCTCCTGATTTCTTATTCTTTTGCATGTTTGTCACAATTAAATGTTTCTGATCATCAAACACATTTAACTATTAGTCAAAGATAACAGAAGTAAACACAAAATGCAGTTTTTAAATGAGGGGGTTTTATTATTTAGGGAGAAAAAAAATCCAAACCTACATGGCCCTGTGTGAAAAAGTAATTGCCCCCTGAACCTAATAACTGGTTGGGCCACCCTTAGCAGCAATAACTGCAATCAAGCGTTTGCGATAACTTGCAACGAGTCTTTTACAGCGCTCTGGAGGAATTTTGGCCCACTCATCTTTGCAGAATTGTTGTAATTCAGCTTTATTTGAGGGTTTTCTAGCATGAACCGCCTTTTTAAGGTCATGCCACAACATCTCAATAGGATTCAGGTCAGGACTTTGACTAGGCCACTCCAAAGTCTTCATTTTGTTTTTCTTCAGCCATTCAGAGGTGGATTTGCTGGTGTGTTTGGGGTCATTGTCCTGCTGCAGCACCCAAGATCGCTTCAGCTTGAGTTGACGAACAGATGGCCGGACATTCTCCTTCAGGATTTTTTGGTAGACAGTAGAATTCATGGTTCCATCTATCACAGCAAGCCTTCCAGGTCCTGAAGCAGCAAAACAACCCCAGACCATCACACTACCACCACCATATTTTACTGTTGGCATGATGTTCTTTTTCTGAAATGCTGTGTTACTTTTACGGCAGATGTTACAGGACACGCACCTTCCAAAAAGTTCAACTTTTGTCTCGTCGGTCCACAAGGTATTTTCCCAAAAGTCTTGGCAATCATTGAGATGTTTTTTAGCAAAATTGAGACGAGCCTTAATGTTCTTTTTGCTTAAAAGTGGTTTGCGCCTTGGAAATCTGCTATGCAGGCCGTTTTTGCCCAGTCTCTTTCTTATGGTGGAGTCGTGAACACTGACCTTAATTGAGGCAAGTGAGGCCTGCAGTTCTTTAGATGTTGTCCTGGGGTCTTTTGTGGCCTCTCGGATGAGTTGTCTCTGCACTCTTGGGGTAATTTTGGTCGGCCGGCCACTCCTGGGAAGGTTCACCACTGTTCCATGTTTTTGCCATTTGTGGATAATGGCTCTCACTGTGGTTTGCTGGAGTCCCAAAGCTTTAGAAATGGCTTTATAACCTTTACCAGACTGATAGATCTCAATTACTTTTGTTCTCATTTGTTCCTGAATTTCTCTGGATCTTGGCATGATGTCTAGCTTTTGAGGTGCTTTTGGTCTACTTCTCTGTGTCAGGTAGCTCCTAATATAAGTGATTTCTTGATTGAAACAGGTGTGGCAGTAATCAGGCCTGGGGGTGACTACAGAAATTGAACTCAGGTGTGATAAACCACAGTTAAGTTATTTTTTAACAAGGGGGGCAATCACTTTTTCACACAGGGCCATGTAGATTTGGAGTTTTTTTTCTCCCTTAATAATGTAAACCTTCATTTAAAAACTGCATTTTGTGTTCAATTATGTTATCTTTGACTAATAGTTAACGGTTTTTGATGAGCAGAAACATTTAAGTGTGACAAACATGCAAAAGAATAAGAAATCAGGAAGGGGGCAAATAGTTTTTCACACCACTGTATATGCATGCAAGATACTTTTCTTTCCCCACGTGAGTCAGTCCACGTCAGTCATGCACTTTAACCAATCAGATGTGACCTCACCATTTCAACCAATCATAACCCGGCAAGAGCGCAGCCTTAATCCTGTTTACATGAAATAAACCTGCTACCGAGCAGGTTCAAGCTTACGGACATGTTGCTATGACAGCAAATGCGAGATGAGCATCGAAGAACGAAACAATCCAAGATCAGGACAAATCCACAACAATCAAATCCAGCTAACTGAGTTAGCGACGTACGAAGAACACCCCCCAGGCCGGTGTCTGGGGGCGTGGCCTAGTATGTAAATTACCCGGACTGATTTCCGTGTGATTGGCGTGTGGGCGTGTCCTGCCTCGGGTCATTAGCATATAAGTGTGACAGAAATTCTGTGCCTCTCCTTGCTTTCATACGGATTATATAAACTGAGAATATTTGTTTTCAATGTGACTTGCATCATTTAAAAGTAGACACTTTAAGTTTTATATAAATATATTTCTCATTTCTCATTTCAGTTAATTTTAGTGACGTGTTTCAAAAAGATTTTCACGGAGACTGAGGTTTCATATATGTGCATATATCCTCATATACTGTATGTGGGCAATTTGGATACCAATTTCATGTGTTCGCACATTTTTTTTTTGCATTTTTGTTTTTAAAGTTAGTTCTTAGTTATTGCCTTGATAATAGACAATATGAGCTAGGCATCATGTATGACAGTTGCCAAAGTGAGATATGAGCTAAAATGACCAGATCCTGCCATAGGAGACATATCTTGTATGTACATATACAGTAGGGCTTATATGTGGATATAAAGAAGCAATACAGGAGACCTATATGGCCTGTATATGCACATATATGCACCTCAATGTTGCCTACATGTGGCATATATACGCATATATGCAGCATATATATTATCATATATATGCATATATACTGCGTATAGGTTTCATATATGCGTATATATCCTCATATAGGTTCTTTCCATGTGGGGTGAAATGAGAATACTGTGAGAGATAGTATCAAATGCAAAAGAAAGATCTAAAAGAATCAAAATGCTAACAGAGCCAGCATCAGAGGCCATAAGAAGGTCATTGACAATCTTAAGAAGTCTCGGTACTGTGGTGAGGGCGAAAACCGGATTGAAAACATTCATACAGATTCATACGAGTAATTTCATGCAGATCATTTTTCACCCAGGTGAGGATGGGTTCCTTGTTAAGTCTGGTTCCATTCAAGGTTTCTTCCTATCACTCCTATCAGGGAGTTTTTCCTTGCCACTGTCGCCCTCAGCTTGCTCATCAGGGACAAACTGACCATTTTGATTCATACGCATTCACATTCCATACAATCTTAAATAATTCTTTTGATTGTGTAAAGCTGCTTTGAGACAATGTCAATTGCTAAAAGCGCTATACAAATAAAATTGAATTGATTTGAATTATGAGATGACAAATAGGACTGTAGTTGAACAGCAACAACGTTTTCAGTATTTTTGAGAGTAGCGGAAGATTTGAAATTGGTCGGTAGTTGACCATATCAGCTGGGTCAAGGCCAGGTTTCTTTAAGACTGGTGTGACAGCTGCAGTTTTTAATTCAAGAGGAACAACACCAGTTTTTAGAAATGAGCAGTGAAATAGGCCGTGAAATAACAGGTGCAGAGTATTTGAGCAGGGACGTAGGGGCAGGATCAAGGTGACAGAAAGAAGGATTGACTTTACTGAGTAACTCAGAAATAAAAGCAGGAGTTGGAGGATCGAAATCAGTAAAAATACCAGATGCAACCAGCAACTCCGTAGAGTCCGTAGGGAAGTCATTTGAGTGAATAGGGGAGTACACTGTTGAAAAGAGAGCATGTATACGAGTTATTTTATTTTGGAAGTAATGTAAGAATGACTCACAGAGATCTACAGAGTTGGTCATAACAGGGACAGGAGGGCTAGTGAGTTTGTTACCTACAGAAAACTGTTTTAGGACGGGAAGATGCATTTGTGATGAGAGTAGAATAATAGCTGGAGCGTGCAGTATTTAAAGCCAATTTATATAGCTGAATACGATCCTTGTATGCCAGTTTTCCTGTAAAGACGTTCCAGGCGACGACCAGTGGTTTTCAATTTGCGAAGTGAGGGGGTAAACCAGGGTGATGTATGTGTAGAAGGTACGATTCTGCATTTGAGTGGGGCGTGGATATTAAGGGCGGTAGTTCATGTCAGAGCACAAACCAAGCATGAAGTCCAAGGAATTGTCTGTAGACCACTGAGACACGATTGTCTCAAGGCACAGATCTGGGGAAAGTTACAGAAACATTTTTGCAGCATTGAAGAGGCCAATGACCTTCCAGAAGAACAACCATCTCTGCAGCACTCCACCAATCAGGCCACCTGGGACCATATTCACAAAGCTTCTTAAGCCTAAGAGTGACTCCTAGTGATGAAATTCCAAGAAATTTCCCTTTAAATTTATAACTAAATCCTAGTAAAGATAGAAATGATTCACAAAACATCTTAGCCCTAAAAACGGCTCATAAGGTATAAATTGTTAAGAGTAGAGAGGAGGACTTTTAAGAGGCTTAAGAGTTTCAGAGAGCAGAGGACAAAATGGCGTAAAGAAGAAATATTCTCCAAACGCTAAAGCTAAAAGTAATCACTTCTCTTCTGTCCAAGCTGGATTTCTTCTTCTGTTACTTCCTTCCATCTCTCTTGGATTGTTGGCCAAATACCATCCAAAAGTGCAACTTAAACCGAACTTTACTGCGATCATGTAAATTGGTAAAAGCCACAAGAGTTATTTTGCTGCCATCAATCTGAAATGGATTACAAGTAATAAAATCATGATAAATAAATGTAAGAACTTTAATATGGTAACTACAGTGGAACCTCGGATTACGAGTAACGCGGTTTACGAGTGTTCCGCAAGACGAGCAAAGATTTTTAATAAATTTTGACTTGAAAAACGAGCATTGTCTTGGTTTATGAGTATCATGTATCACGCTTGCGCTTCTTGTTTTGACACCGAGTGTCACGTCATCACAACTGAGCCAACGGTTTTTCTCTCTCTTGCGCTGTGGAATTGTAGGTAATCGTCTCCCCTGCTGGGTCTTAGTGCCTGCAGAGTTTCTGAGTGTGCGTGTGTTTGTGTGCGTGTGTGTGTGTGTCTGTGTAAGGCAGAGAGTGTGTGTTTGTTTGGGAACCTGAGAGGAGGGGGGCTGTAAAGGCGTGTGTGTGTGTGTGTGTGTGTGTGTGTGTGTGTGTGTGTGTGCACTCATTCACTTACACCAACACACACACACATACACACACTCTCTCGGCTTTACACCCCCCCCTCCTCTCGGCTTCAAACACAAACACACTGAAACTCTGCTCTGTCGTGATTGTTTTCAAAGGTAAGGAGCTGGTTAATTTGTTTTTGTTGTTGTTATTGTTGTTTTACGTTACAGCATTGATTCCGCTAGTATGCGCTCACACGAATGTGACTAGCGACGTTCCTTGCTAATTTTTAAACGGTTAATTTTTAAATAAATTTTTTATGCAGTCTAAACCTGAATAGTTTAATAGAACCCTTCCGTGGCAAATCAGTAAACAAGCAGAGTTCGTAAACTATTTCAATTTCAACCACAAAAACACAAATGATGGCATTTGTACCCCCTTTTTTGCACTAGAGCACTTGCTCCAGGTGTTTTAGTTTCTGCTTCCTACAGATATGCAGTATGGTGTAACTGGCATGTCCAAGTTGACCGTAGCATATGATGTGTGTGTGTGTATGATCGTACCCTCTGATAAGATACTCCAGGTGACAGTGCTAATCACCAAGTTCTTTAAGGAAGTTAACTTCCTTACGGTAGACATGATATAACCAAATCATGATTTTTCCTCACAAGTTTGTTCCGGAATTCATCCGATTTTCTCTGACCACCACTGATGAATGAAATATATAATACATAGACATTTTTACATCAGGCAGCATCTGATCTTTACATGTTCCAAGCAGGCTTAGGTGTAGGATAAAGAAGAATAAAAGACAGTTAACACCAATGGTTTTTTTACGCATCTCCAGTACTATGGATTCGGTTTATTAAGCTTAAAGCAGGTAAGCAGTACAAGCGAGTACGGGTCTAAAATACAGGAGTCGAATCTTCACCAGAAGTCTGATGCCTTTACAATCACATTTATGGATTTTATGCATATTTTAAGCATAACAATACTCACTGATGTTTTTCACTGCACATAACATTGTATTATTTCTTGATTAGCATACACCAATTATTGCTCAACATGTTTCATTTCCAGCTTCATCAATTCTAGTTGAACACTTTTTTTCTTCTGAGACTGCCGTCTTCGTTTCTTGATTCCTCGGACGCTTTCCTTCACCTTGTTTGGATTCATTCTTGCCACCTTTTTTTACACAGTATTTCACAATACTATTTAACATATTTGTTGTTTTGATATCAGGGAATGCAACTCTGTTTTCGCTTTTTGAAATTTACAATTTCACATTATCTGCTATATAGTGAACCTTCAGTCATTTATGGGCCAAGTTTAAAGAATAAAATAACCTTGAATAGCATCACAGAGGAAAACAAACTAATAAAGAGATGTGTTTCCTGCCTCAAGTCTCGTCCTGATGGTGCAGCAGAAAAACATAAAACCTATTTATTCTACCAGAGAAAACAAGACTATGCGGTGTATTAATAACTAGGGATGGAATCACCCAATACAATGTTATCACGAGACCTAGATGCTGCTTTGATTTGTATCATGATTTTATAAACATCCTGCTTTAATGTAATTTTTTTTCTTTAGATTTTATTACAATTTCACAAATAACGTGTTTCTACCACACTGGGTGCTGTGCCGTGTGAATGGGTTTAGAGCACATCACCTAAAGGATTATGCAGGAACAGCAACAATTTAGCACGTTAAATTCAAACATAGATGAATTAAAAATTTATTATTTTAGAATGGATTTTTTGGAGTCAATGTGGCAAAACATGAATCATCACACACAGGTTTTATGATACACAAGTAGATAAATTATTCCCATGACCATGTAATTTCTACAAACCATCAAAAATATTTGTCAAATCGGTCTCAAAACATGCTAATCATCCTTTCAAAAACTCCATCTATATCTGCTTCATGCATCATTTTAGAAAACAAGAGGAAGTCTACAGCAATGACTTGTTCCTTATCCAACACCCTTATAAAACTTAATACTTTTTAAAAGTCATTGACATTAAAGAAAATAGTCTTTTTTTAAGCAAAATATCTTTAATATAAATCACAAATGTCACGGAATTCAAATAACTGATCAATGGAGGCAAGTTACTTGAAATTTTGCTTGATTTTATTACCTTAAACAAAACTTTTCTGGTAAGTTTAAATTAAGCATCAGGAGAACGTGATGTAAAATAAAAAACAAAAACTCAAAAGTAGAGGAAATATTCACAGTGCAAACATTTCTGAAGCAGAGCATTGCATGCTGTGCGTGCCGCCCGTGCTATATCCAGTTAGAACAGTATCAGGATTAATAATACCGTCACAATTAATGATCAGAATCCTCAGATTAAAGGAATAAAAAGGGCATGTTCATGTTCACATTTCTAAAGTGCCTGGTTTATGGCCTCTACATAGTTAAAGGGATAGTCGATTTGTTTTCAAGTCTGTCTTAAATCAAAATTGAGGTGCACACACCAATCAGCAATAACATTATGATTAACTGCTTAATATTGACTGGATGCCCTTTTGTGTCCCGACATTTCTACCTGAATGAGTATGGTTCATCTTTTGAGCAATTAGAGCTGTGCACGTGTAGTGCAATCCATTACAAGAGCTACTGTATCAGTTAATGCTGGTTCTGATAGAAAGATGACAGAACACAATGCACCACTTCTGGTGACAGAAGATTTGAGTGGACGACCTACTCATTACTCAGTGGCAGTCAATTTTATTGCTGAATTATGACCTAAGACAGACTAGAAAAAAACCCAAACCATCCCTTTAATACCAAAAACAACCGAAAAACAATTCTCAGATCCAAAATATGCACATAAATTCAGAGCAAATTATTACACCAGCCTTCACTGTTAAAGGACACTCCCCTCTCTTCATGTGGCAGATATTAGCATGGTTAATTTATTCATTTATATGGAAAAACAAAGTAATTAGCTTGGACAGTAGTCTTTAGAATCTGCAGAAATGTCTATGTTGCTGTACCACAGAGCTTTAGAAAAGTCACATAACTTAAACTGGTGCGTCATTTTGTTCGTCTTTCGTCTTGTCTTTCTCGTCCCGCTCTTTGGCTTTTTCCTCCTTGTCCTTATCTTTATTCTTTTTTGATTTCTTTTTCTTATGCTTGTGTTTTTGTCCCTTGGCGTCAGATTCTGATTCGTTGCCTGCATGCTTCTTGTGTTTTTTGTGTTTCTTGTGTTTTTTGTGCTTCTTCTTTTCCTTCTTCTCCTTTTTATCTTTCTTCTTTTTCTTGCTGTCCTGACTGCCTGGCGAGCTCGGGCTGCTGCTGTGAGCATGGCTTCCGGTGGGGCTGGCGCTCCTACTGTGGACAGGGCTCACACTGCTGTCCTGTCCCTTTTCCTTGGACTCCACCTTATCTGGATCTGAGCCTTCGCTGTCACTCTCGCTGTAGTCTGGGACAAATGCAGCCTCGTCCGTCTCCCGGGTCAAGTCTGAGGACAGACGTGTGGACTGGGAGGAAGGAGGTTTCACTCGAGCGTCACTTCTCTCAACGTCACTCTTGGTCTCCATTAACGTGTTACTTTGGTTCACTTTGTGTTGCTCTTTGTCCTTTGCTATGCGTGTATCAGAGTGCTTTGCTCCTTCTCGGTGTACCGCCTTGTCTAAAGCTTTAGTGTCCTCAGAAGCAGCCCTTTTGGACTCGCGAGACACTATCTTCCTGTCTGCAGGAGGACTATGTTCAAACATCTTGGTCTCCTGGGACGCAGTAGGCACCCTTTTCATGGTGTCTGTGGACAATTTCGAGGGGGGAGGTGGTGAATCTTTCTTTCTGAGCTGATCTTTTGATTTTGTGTCTTTCTGTTGGAAATCCGTGTGGTCTTTTGTGCTGCTGCGATGGTCCGGTTTCTTGTCACCAACACTCGCACTGTTTTCCCTACTCGATGGCTTCCTTGATGTTGATGCAGTCCTATCAGTTAATCTGTCTCTGGATGACTGCGATGAAGTGCTTCTCTCACTTCCATGGTCACTTCCCCTCTCCTGCGCTCGCTCCCGGTCCTGATTTAACGGAACAGGTTTCTTTCTGTCCGAGACATCGCGGTCGAAGTTGCTTCTGTCTCGTTCCTTGGCCCTTTCGCGCTCCCTTTCGCACTCGCTATCTTTCTCCTTATCACTTGATAGGTCTTTTGTAGGTTTAGCCTCAGAATGAATATCTTTAAAATCGTGGAGTGTTTTATTAGTGTCTTTGTCACTAGGTTTTAAAGCAGTCGGAGGTGGAGCAGCAGCAGGATTAGTTGCGGGAGCGTTACCAGTTCCAGAAGAGGCTTTTGCGACCTTGGAGTCATCCTCCTCGGAGTCGAAGTCTTCGTTCTCCCATTTGGAGCGAGGTACCTGGATGAGGACTATTTCATCCTCCGCGAGTGTTGAGCTGTCGTTGGTGTATTCCTCCAGTGTTTTTACAACGGTCTTCCTCAGGTCTGGTTTCTCCTCGTGCCTTTTGATGGGACTTCCACCGGTCGAGCTGGTGCTGTCAAAAGCACAACACAAGTATGCAGAAGTCATTATTTTTAATATATTAAGAGGTGAATGAGGGGGATCAGGGTTCACGAACATTTACTATGTAATAACGACTAGTTTGTTTGTAAATAATTATTTGTAAAAGTGTGTTCTTAAAGGCAGAAACAACGGGAATATGTTGATTTGCATATGGTAAACAAAAACACAGTGGTTGAGAAAAAAAAATAAAAATACACGCCGCAAAAAGATGAACATGGTAAGCTTATGTTGCTAAAATATGCACAGATTATTTCTCTCATAACCAAATCTCAAATAAAAAGGAAAAAAAAAATTGTGGAGACAACTATAAGGGAGGTCGAAGGCTACTGTCTTCTGCCTTCGAGACAAGTGACTCCAGTGGTCATCATTTCGCACCATAAATGCCATCTGTGTTAGCCTGGGGGTGCCCATGATCGGTACGAGTGCTCAAATATGACTCAAATATGGTTTCTAATTTTTTAATGGCTAATCAAGCTGAAAACTGGCTGATGTTGGTCACTGGACGATTGATTGGCGTGTCTTTGTAATAAACTACATGTAGCTTTACATTCATTGGTTCCTTAATTTCACCCTGTAATTGACCTTTTTGGGGTAAATTCATTACATTCCAGTCAAGCAGAACCATAATAATAATAAAAATCTGCCTAATTTGATTACGCTTTGCTTACTAGAGCATGACGCGGTTCCTCTCGATGTACATACCACCTTAAGTAAACATACAAATTAAACTGAGTCTCTTAAATCTACTGCAGTAAACCCAGACAATATATTTTAAAAGCACTGCGTGCATGTCTAGAACTTCTAAAGAATAGCTTCATCTTTACCTGGTGTAATCGACCAATGTGGACCCAGACCGGTCCGTGCCATGAACCTGGCGTCGTAACTTGAGCTTTGACTTCTGGTCTAGTCTGTTCTTCCCAGCACCAGTTTCCTCGGAAAAAATCCGCTCAGTACTCACAATCCTCTTCCCACTCTCACGATTGAGTTTAATCTTTCTAACGGGTTCGGGCTTAATATCCATCAGAGAAGGAATGGCAGGCTTGTCCTTCGGTATCGGCTTCTCGCTCTCCACTTTTGGTCTGGGTTTGGGTGAAACATTGGCCATCTCAGCAACCTCAAGCCTCGGAGATTTGTTTTGTGAGAACTCTGGCTCCTTCACAAGAGGCTTCTCCTCTTTTCGCTTGCGTTTCTCAACCTTCATCTCACTTGCTTTGAGGGGTTTCTCTTCAGTTTTGATGGGCTTTTCCAACTTGAGTTTTACATCTTTGGCAGGAGGTTTCTCAACCTTAGTTGAGTCTTTGACCAGTTCTTTTTTAACTTTAGGTTCATCTTTGACAGCTTTTTGCTCTTGGTGTTGCTTGAACGGTCTAGACGGCATCAGTTTGCGAGGAAGCATGGCTTTTTCAGATAATTGTTTGCCTACTTCAGTCTTCTGAGAAGAATCTTCTTTGATCCTTTTAATGGGTGGTTCGGTGGAAGCGACCCTTTCACGCACTGCGTCTACTTCCTTTTCTCTGGTGGGCTTGGTGCCTTTTGGCAGAGGTTCTTTCTTTTGTGAACTACTCTCAGGCTTGCGTTTAGGTTTTTCAGTCTTGCTTTTGGGTTTCTCTTTTTTCTCCTTGTCTGAAGCACTCTTATAGGGCACAGAGGTGTTATCCATGGGCTCATCCCTGACGGGTGTGGCATCATCACGACTCGAATTCATCAGCATTGAGTCTCCCTTCCGTTCGTCTTTCTTGGTTTCATCCATAGAGTCAGAATGACTAAAGATGTCTCCCTCCTCCCCTTTTCTCTTTTTCCTATGTTTCTTGTGTTTCAGACCCTTTGAGTCCACAGCAGTGCTTGTGGTTGGTTCTCGCTCTTTGGTGGGTTTCAGGATTTCTTTGCTTATTCCTCTTCCAACTGCCACATTGTTGACATGCAGGTGGCCATACTTTTCTGCGCACCTTTCCTGATACGTCATTGTACGATTTCTTGGTGGGATGCTGTGTGGTGGATATTCCTCCCGGCGCCCCCGTCCATACGGCGAGTTCTCTCTTGGCCTCTGAGGTGCAAAACGTTCTGGAGAATATGCATCTCGGCCACCAGGGGCACGGCCTCTGATCTGTCCACCTTGTGTCCCTTCGTAATTCTTGAAGTACTTGTCATACCACTCTCTGTACTCTCTCTCCCATTCTCGGTACCGTTCCCTTTCATAGGGGTCGCTCTGATCAACCTCGCGGCCATAGTAAGCTTTGGCATCATATGGAGGAACCTCCCTGTACTTTCCTCCATACTTGCGATCGTCTACCTGAGAAGCTGGAGGCAATTTCTTGCCAGGACTGTGAGTCCTATATATTGGTGACCTAGTGCGAGATCGATAATGGCCTCCACTCACTCCTCCGCCTCCTCCTACGTCCCGCCCTCTATAGGAAGGAGAGCGAGTTCGGGAACGATGGTATGGAGGAGAGCGAGATCTAGAACGATAACTCCGGCTACGACCTCTGCCTCTTCGGGGGTATGGCGAGTAGGAGCGAGAACGGGATCGGGAACGTGAGCGGGAACGTGATCTAGAGCGGGATCGTGATAAAGAGCGTGAATAGGAACGAGAACGTGATCTTGACTTTGAGTACGAGTAAGACGAGCCACTGTAGGAGGAACGATATGGAGACTTTGACCTGTACGGAAAAACAAAGATCACTTATTGTAGTGTTTGACTTGAGTTTATTCTCAGCTGAGGGAAAAAAATTTTGGGGGAGAAAATATACCTGGAAAAGGACCGTCTTCTCTCCTTCTGGATCTTTCTGTATTCCAGCAACTCTTTGGCAAAGTCATTGGTAAACTCCTCAAGTTTGGACTTTTCCCTGATAATAAATCAATAAGGATAAAAGTTATTTTAAAAATGCACAAGGACAGAAACATTAGCAAGATTATTAAAATGAAGTATAGTAGGCATATCCCATGGGATATTCAGAGTTAGAGACAGATGGTGTCATTTGTAGTTTAATAAATTTAGGTAGCGTCAAAAACAGTGAACGTGTACATACTCTTCCTTCAGTCGACGTTGTTGTCTATAGAACTCCTCCTTGGACAGAAAATGTGCCGACGGTACTGGAGGCACCGGGGGCGTTGCGAGTGTGGGCGGAGTACCTGTTGGTGGCCAGGGGTTGGGTACAGTTGCTGGGGCAGGAGGGAAACCTGGAGGAGGAATGTTGAAAGGGGGGGCAGGTTGTTGCCCCTGAGGGAACGGTATTGGGTACTGTGGGGGCACGATGCCAGGTGGGTGGGCTATAGTGTGCTGAGGGGGAGGGAAAAGAGAGGGTGGAAAAATGGTCGGAGCGACAGGTGGAGGTTGGACTGGTGGAACCTGTGCCCTTGGGTGCCGATCATTAGGGAGGAGCCGGCCTCGGCCTGAGGACCTAAAAATGTGTGAAAAGACACGTTGGGATTGGGGGAAACCAGCATTTAATTTCATAAACATCCACTGTTTAAGCTTCTACATATTTGCAGAGATACAGTAGAACCTGGGTTCACGAATGGCCCGCAGTACAAATAAATGGCTTCACGACTAAAGAATTTGCCTAAAATTCAGCGAAACAAAATACAGAGTAGGGCTGCAACTAACGATTATTTTGATAATCAAGTAGTTGGCCGATAATTTTTTTTCGATTAATCGGATAAAAACTAGACGCTTTAATTTGATGTTTTGCTTAACTATATAAAACCATAAATCAGGGTATTATGTATAAAAGTAACCTTTAAAAAATGCAATAGTCACAGAGTTTAATGATCTTTAATTTTGACATTTAAACCTCATTTTGTTAATCAACATTTTTGTTTTTAACAATAATTGCAGATGGCAAGTTGACAGTGTGTATGTATATATAGTAAAAAAACAAAAACAAAAAAAAAACACTGACATTCAATTGGTAAGAATGACCTCAATTTTAAATTCTCTTAAATTAATTCAACTTAATAAGAAGAATAATAGACTACTAGATTATGATATTTTTAATTGAAGCGTCTCTTTCTACATCCTTTTCACGGTTTATACATTATTCCTCTCGTGTATTTTATCCTTTTCTTTGTTGTCTCAAACAAAATATATAGACCATTTTGCTAATACGGCAACGTAGGGAGAGAAAAAAAAAATATCGCCGCTAATGGGTTCCCTCTGTTTATTTTGCCTTTTTCCGTATTTCCCCATCATGTAGGATCATGGGATATATCCGGTCCTCCGAAGTGTAAAATGAACGTGAAGAAAAAGCACTAGAAGTGTTTTCCTTGTGTTCGTTGGGATTTGAACGCCTGCGTGCAACGTTTTTTTTTTTTTGGACACAGTATAACTGCGCAGCCGGACAAACGCATGTCACCAAAGCCCGTGTGAACACTCATTAACTCCTATGTGTAGAAAACCCTCGGCGCTTCATCCGCGCTCACCGGACACTACAAACGGCAGATTAAAAAAAAAACGCTCGATTTTAACAGCCGATAAGAGGCGTTAAACTGCTCCCATACCTTGGAGGACTTGGGGCGCGCGCTTTTTCCTGCAAATGCTTCTGTAACCTCCATTGCACGAGCGGCTGTGTATCTGTGTGTATTTGTGCATCTTGTGGTCGCGCTTCTCAGTAACGTGAGCAGCCCAACTAATCGATAATGGCATTCGTTGACAAATTTAATTATCGATTAGTTGTTGCAGCCCTAATACAGAGGAAAAAAAAAAAAAAAAACGAATCGGTCTAGGACCAAAAATCGGGTTACGAACAGAACTTGAGAATGAATTATGTTTGTGAATTGAGGTTCCACCGTACATTATTAACGTTCACAGATATGTTAAATAACAGAACTTACAACTGATAAGAGGCTAAAAACAAAACAACGAATTTTCTGCAGTTCTGGCACATTCATACTGGCAAAGTGTCATTCTCTCTCCCTCCCTTTCTTTTTTTTGCCTTTTTAAATGTGAATGTGTTTTAAAACAGCAAAATCTGTTCAAATGGCATAAGTAACGTTTTTTTTTATATAAAAGTATTTATTAGCTAGAATTACATCAAACATTTTCTCTCTCTATTTTTTTATTTACACAAAACATTTATCCGAAAATATTTACATTTATGCATTTGGCAGATACTCTAATCAAGAGCGACTTAAAAAAATATACATCACTTTTCAAAAAAAAAAAAAAACTGCTGTAACGTGCAGCTGTACTCACTGATCCCATGGAGGCCGAGGTAAAGTCAGTCTTGGGCCACTATGTCTCGGTGGTGGTCCTAAAAATAAAAATGTTCAGAATTATAAAAAACAGACAGAAGTATTTAGATTCTCAATACACACAGAGATTATTAGAGTTCATCAGAATTGGCATCTGACCATCAGCCAAATAAATGTACTAATCAGACACTGACAGAAGCTAATGACCGTGTGGTGTGTGTGTGTGTGTGTGTGTGTATATAGACCGCACCTGGCCTGGGAATGGGGAGAGGAAGTGTGTGCACATGTGGCTGGCTGATGACAGGAACATGGTGGCCCTAAGGAAAATAGACAACAGCAGAATGTCACTGATGTACATATAAAGCGACATTCACTTTTAAATGTCAGACTGTGAAGAAGTGAACATATGAAATACTTTTGGAATAACTGGAGTAGGAAGCAGACTGTCAGGTAAAACGGCAGATGTCGGCTGTGTTTCTGGCTCTCTGTTTGGGGGGGGGGGGGGGGGAGAGGAGGAGAAAAAAATCCCTTGTAAAAAATTATCCAGAAAGCAATAAAATTGAAGCTATCATTTAATTATTTAATTTGTTGCTATTCATTATCAAGGTAGGCAAAATCCAACAATAATGCCACAATATAAAGGAAGAATACTGAACCTGGCAAACAATTCGGAAGAATATAGGAATATTGCAGAACATAACCCTAATGCACTAAACTTTATTACAATTTATTAACTATTAAGCAAGAATGTAAGTAAAATATAGCTGAATTATTGCTTACTTGACAGGAATGACAGCATCATCCTGCTTGGGCTGTCGTGGAGGAGACAGAGCCACTGTGGGCACGGAACTACTATTACTAGCCACAGATGGAGCATCAACCTCAGGGGTCGTTGCTGAGGACTGTTGAGTGACAGCAGCGGGTGGTGTGACAGCAGGGGGTGGAGCTACAGCAGCAGGTGGGTTCTGGGGTGGTGTGTTGGCCCGTAGTGGATCCTGTTTGCGGGAATTTAGAAGTTTGAGTGTCTGAACAGGGCGCTGGACCCGGGGATTGGGCTGGGAGGCGGGAGCAGAACTCTGGACAGCAGCTTTGCGAATTCGCTTGGTGTAGCCCGTTTCGTTCCTGAAGTTGTTCACAGCCTGAACAATTACATTAAACTTGTAAGTAGACATGTAGACTTCACAAAGATGGAAATGTTACACAACGAGGTTAACAAGAGCTAATTCGATACTGAACATGCTATGCTGTGTTTCTAAACCACATCTTGTATATGTTCTTACTTGACGTAGAAATTTGTTGGCGATTAGAGCATCAGGAGAAACTTCTGACTGGTTACAAGTCGGACAAACGTGTTCCTCCGACTCCAACAAGTCTGTTCTTATACCTGCAGGGAGAGTGAACATTTAAATACCACTACTCAATAAGAGATTACTTTGTGTGTATAAAATAAAACTTCTACAACATGAATATTGTAATACAGTGAGTAAAATGAGAAGCGATTGGTGATCGCTCTGACTCACAGTCATCGCAGTAGCTGTTTCCGCAGCAGGGAATCACAACAGCATCAGTCATAAGGTCTTTACATATCAGACAGAGCAGCTCGTCTGGAACGGGATCTTCATCATCAGAAGAGGAAGACTGTTCCTGAGGGACGAAGGGTGGCTTTTCCTTCTTCCCAATTGCATAAGCTTCACTGTTAGACCACAAACATTACAAATAACTAAAGACGAGGCACTAGAGGAGGAACACTATGGACTAGAATGCGCTGATCACTAAATCGCAAGGCAGTTCAGACAGCATAAGATTGTGCCACAAAACATACTGTGTAACCAACGATCAGCGGTTGCCTACACAAATCTACGTGTTAATGTTTAGAAGGTGTGTGTGTGTGTGCTTACGCGTCAATGGTGGGAATGGCGTAAGTGCCCGTGTTGGTCAGCATGGCACCTTTAATATTTGGATCATCCACTTCCATCATGAAGCTGCGAGGAATCCCCGTGCTCTTTTTAATCCGCTGAGGTGCCTCAAAACTTTTATCCTGCTAACACATCAGTCGGGTCCAATTAGGATTAAATTAACTTCTTATTAAATGTTACGAGGGTCAGTCAAAAATTATCCGCACTCAGTTGTAAATGCAGCGCGAGCAAAAATGGATGCCCTGCATATGATTTGCATGAAAGACGATCAGCACACAATGACTAGTTTTTTTTTTTTTGGTTTGAAAGTGTATTTGGAGACGTTGAGCATCAATGTGAACAGAAAAAGGTCACAAGCATTTATATATCTTTGGACCGATACTCTAAGGATGGCAGAAGTTTCTTAAAGAGAATCATTACTGTGGACGTGGATTCCTCATTACGAGCCTGAGAGTAAACGGTAGAATAAGGAATGGAAAATATCCAATATCGTCGACCAAGAAAAAGTTGATGCTTTACGGTTTTCTGAGATTTTTAAGAAAAAGTATACACAAGAGCCATATTGAACATTTTTCCTGATAATGTTCCAACAATCAACAGTGCTTGTTAAAGTGAGATGCTTATTCAAGATTCAAGATTCAAGATTCAAAGAACTTTATTAAAGAGCTGAAGCCTAAACTTTTGATTAAACGCAGAGCACTGCTATCCAAACACATTGTGATATTTATGACAATGCACGTCTGCCCACATGGTCGACACTCTGCAAAAACATTGCTTTCGAGGTGTTAAAGCATCCTCCCTATAGTCCTAATCTTGCTCAATCAGACTCTCACCTGTCTGATCCCCTGAAAGAATTCCTACGATGATTAATTTCTGATGAAGAGAGCGGTGCATCCATTGCTCGGGCTATGAATAATTTTAATGAGGAAATACGAAAGCTTGTTGACAGATGGACAGTGAAAATCAAGACGATTATGTCGAAAAATTATGCAACTGTTTTTCTTAACGTTAATTAAAATAACTTCTCCAGCCAGAGTGTGGATCATTTTTGACTCACCCTTGTACAATTGTATTTGCTGTCTTTTTTTAAAGTGTTGGATAAAAAAAAATTATAAGAAGCAGTATAAAAGGTGACAAAGTAAAACTATTATTCATTTTGATTAAAGTTAATGAAAACCCAGTTACCCCATTCGTTGGGCAGTTTCGGATGTAGTGTCCACTTTTCCCACAGCGAAAACAGGTGTAATTCGGAGGCGGGGGCCCCACAAGCTTCTTTGTGTAACTGAGGAGAGAAAAAAAATCTTGCGTTTTAAAAAAAAGAATCCTTTAAAATAATAAGTTTTGGTTAAACACTGTAGATTAGAAAGTTATGAATGTGATGCTAGGATCAAAGCAAGAAGGAAGGAATAGATTTTATTTTAAAAAATTTTTGGGGAAAAAATAAAAAAATAAAAAAAACAATACTTACTGAATGGGGTCGTAATCATGATTGGACTGGGACATCATTGCTTTGATTTTGTCTTCCTCCGATGCGTTTGCTTCTGCGAGATTCGCCGTCTGTTTAACAGGCAATAACGTTTTCAAATGATGACAGATTAATAATGCGATTTGAACTAGTTAATGAGGGCCAGGAGATCCTTCATGCTGTAAAGATAAGCTGCTCCGTTGCTTTATTTGCTTTTTTAAATGCTGGTGAAATCTCTGACAGGGAGTACAGGATGTTGCGAAAGGTAAAATATTTACAATTTTTACTCAGATAGCTTTGCAATAAACAAGTCATCCAATAAATGGACAAATACATTAAATAACATTTCATTTACACAACATCTCACACTTTCCACAATCTAAAAAGACTTTCATCAACATCAAAGTTATTTGCATATGCAAAGTTCAGCATGACGCACTTTATCCACTTTGTTTTTAAGCTGTTAAACATTCACATTACTGTTTTACATTAAAATAAATTGTTACATGGAACACACCGGTAGCGCTAATGATGTCTATACTTTACTCCTGTAAAGTTCTGTAACACAATCTTAAGGAAGTGAACTAGAAATTAGAGCTCAAAAGGGAGACATGAGTCTGAGCAACATTTCTGATCAACACTTATTTTTCCAAAGATTCAAGAACTTTATTGATCCCAGAGGGAAGTTGCTAATTCTTGTTTGAGTTACATTACCAGATAGATATTATCCTCACATTACCAGATAGATATTATCCTCACATTACCAGACAGATATTATTCTCATATAGCTAGCCAAGGTAACATTACCTGACAGGCAGGGAGTGGGACTCATCAGCTAGCATAATATTTAAATTTTTAGCAGCTATTTAAATAATAAAAAAAAAACCTAACAACAACAAAAAAAAAAGCATAAAGCTAAAAGCATAGAGGCTTGCCAGGGGTGATGACACACAGCTAAGGGTCCCTCTCAAGTGAAATAAAAAGATTTAGAGCAGGAATCATGGATATGAAGTTGTACAACACATATTTAGGCAAAATCAAAAAGCTGATTATTAAGAACTAGCACACACATTGTGTATATGCACAAAACATGAAATTATCATATTGGGGGGGGGGGGGGGGGGTTCTTTTATGGTTGATGTCATGATAAAGTCTGGTTCTGAAAATCTTCTCACAGTTAAACAGTCCATGTCTCTTTAAAAAAAAAAAAAATAATGATAAAAATTTATTTTTGTGCACTCCCTGCCACAGTGCTAAAGCAAGACAGAGAGCACTCACTTTACAGCATTCTCATGGCTCACACACTTTATATTAGTCACCATTACAGCGTATACAGACTGCAATTCATAAATAGTCAAGCTTAATTCTTGCTACAGCTAATAAAAGTGCTTGCTTGTTTGTGTTTTAGTGAAATTAATTTCTCTGCTCATTTAGTTTGTTAAATCTCAATAAGACCACCACATGACACGAAAGTCTGGAGGAGCGAGGTGTCGGAAGTACACGCTAGTCCGTACGACTATCTTTAATCCTTCCGCATACAAACTGTTTATTGTAACTATTCAAGTCACCTTCAATAGCAGCAGCTCTTGGACTAGTTCCAGCTGTAAGTCAAATCACAAGTTTATAATCACGTGCGTAAATCATTGATCTAAAGCTTCCTGTAAGCAAGTGTTTATTTCACAGTTTTGGAAGGAGTCTCCAGCATCAGTTCTTCGACTGTTCCTTTAACATTTCAACATAGGAAAAACTTAAACAGAGTGCTTCTGTAGCTTCTGTCCCATATGACAAGCTGTAATCACTTTACGACTGTTTAACATTAAGAGGCCTTGTTTCTTGCAGAGCTTCCTACAAATAGATAAATATCTGTACAAAACCTACAAATATTTAGAATCATAGTAGACTTATGATGTTAAAGACTGGGAAATTTCCCATTACACTAAAGATGAGCAGAAAAACATCTTTAAATGGATTTCACTTAATCTTTAAATTAAATCATTAAGCATTAAATCAGAAATGAAGATGCATGCAAGTACATTACAATCAGTCTTCCTGTTACAAGTTTTCCTGGTGGAATTTCACCCTGATTTCTTACTGGGCGACAAACTTCATGGACAATGTGCAGGGGGGGAGGAAAACGACCAAGACGTATTGTAATGTACTTATTTGCACCTCAATTCTGATTTGATTTGGGAGGGTGGAGGAGGAAAAACCCTCCAAACTTTCCCTTTAAAGTATAAAACACCAGTTAGATCACGCTCAACATGATTGATCTGAACTCTCCAGAAATAATAATACTAATAGAAATACCTATTGATGGTTTGACATCCAATACATCAAACAAACATGAAGAAAAGTCAGTGATGCCACAAACACCTTATGGAATAAACACTGTTCGATTTCTGCAGCAACCCAAACTGCATTTTGCCGATCATGATATTGATCATGTGCTGATAGTTAACGTTTAAGTACCACTATATTCAACACACATCAGAACTACTGCAATTATTTTAAATATGAAGCAAATTTAAAGAAAAGTAATTTAGGACATGACAAACACTTTCCCTCAACACAAACCTTTACTACCATTATTATTTTATAAGAATTTGTCAAAGGGGGCAATGCAACATTTTTTTATTTGTATATCCGTTTCCCTGCCAGAAAGAATAAGATAAAAAATAAGCTATATCGCCATGCACTACTTTTACACACAATTAACCAAATTAAATGTACCTTAGAGAGCTGGGCCAGAGAAATGGACGGAGAATCATCAATCTGTTTATGGAAAAACAAAATATTGGACAAGATATTATATTGCAATGACATCAAACAACGAAAGGGCTCCACCCGAGTCACAACATATTAAAATAATCTACAGGAAGGATAGATTTTATACACATGGACACTCAGACCACTTTTAAACCCATTTAAGAAAGAAGCCTTTGTCCTCTCTGGTTGACTTAGCGCCATGTCTTCCGTCAAAACATGCTGAAAATGTTAATAATCTCACAGCTGATTTTAACATAAAAGATCTTCATTTGGTGTGACTTCGGGACAAAAGTGAAAACACGAGGCTGTATGAATTACGATATAACATTTCAGAACGCAGGGATTTTATTGACAAAACTCAGTGATGTTCAGCATCATACAAATAACAAGCACTTTAGTCAGAAATGAAAAATAAAAATGAGTGGCACCATAAGCACTGACGAGACATCGTTGCAAACTGGAACGATTGAATAAGAATACTAAAAAAAAAATTATAAATTGGATGAGATTTTCATGGTTAGTCATTCTGTTCAAGCATAGCGAATTATGTATATTTAAAAAGAAATCTCTTGGGCATGACAAAGAATAAACATTTAAATTAAAATAAATATTTGTTTAAAAAAATTATTACATTTACACATTCATGACTGACAAGTGTCATTATATACACACACAGACAAAAAAAAAAACCCCACCAGGTACAGTTACCATGGAAACAAGCACAGCTCAATCCAGCATTAGGAGAAAAAAATTATTAAAAACGTCATGATGGCAATAAGATCAAAACAATGCTTTATGTACATACTACTGTACACAGTAATATGGCATACTTATCCATCACACAGGTGATTATTATATCAAGAGCAGCTAAAGAATTACCAATAAATTCTGCAAAATGAATTCCAACTTCCAAACACATGATTTAAATAAGCAAAGGAAAATAAATATGTTAACATATCAGCAGCTCACAAGAGTCGTATTATCTCCTTTACAAAATGCATGTGTGAGAGCATTGTAAGGGTATGCATTGGGTTAATGATTTATTAGAAAAAACTTTTTTTTTGCTAGAAAAGACACTTAAAATAAAAGCAACTCAGCTATTTAAACTACACAAACTAGCTGTTGGAACGAATAATTAGTTTTCCTTGTGTCTAATGTAACTGACAATTTCATTGGCATCTATTGTGCTGTTCTAAACACACAAAAATCTAAAACTTGATCCATTCAAACCTCATTTAAATCACACTTAAAACACAAATGGACTGATTTAGATCTTTTGCCAAATTATACAATAAAAGAACATTTCGAGGCAGAAGAATCTCTTTTTGGGAAAGTCTGAACCCCAACTTTTAAGCTCTATTCAGGCTACTTTGAAATAAATGATATGTGATCTAATCTCATTATGTTGTTTAGTTCGATCATACTTAAAGATCCGCTGTGTGTATCTAAAGTGACTACCTAAAATTTATAGGTAAGTCAGGTTAAAGTGCTCTCATGAAAAATGAACAGCTTCATAAAATGTAATAATTGCTTAAGCTTCGTAACATTTACATTTAGGTAACAATCAGCGGGTACCAGTGCTCTCACTCACGTTCACAGCTTACATACAGAAATCAAGCTACTTGATATTTTCTAAAATAAATAAAGCTCACACTTGATGCATGCAATGTTTTGTATGCAACTTAACCATTTGGCATAAATTTAATTAAATGCTTTATTAGAACAAACACACTGGCAACTTACTGCTCTTAACATATGCTCCATTGTTTCACTTTATGAATATGTCAGTTAGTTGGTCATATATTCTCAGTCAGTCGTTAATGGCATTCCATTAATAAACTACAAGCATTGTAGCACTCAAACAGTTCAGGGAATCGTAGTTTCATGCTGCTTTTCCCTTCCTATGAGGCGACTAAAATGTATGAAACTCCTCCCTCACACAGTCTTTATTTTCTTTGTAGATTGTCTTAAACTATAACCATATAAATACAGCTTTCATCGACCAGTTAAAGTACCCAATGGTTTTCCTTTAGAAAATTACATCTGATAATTTAGATTGTTGCATATTATTGGAGTATTAGCTAGTATGATGGTGAATTTGAAGGACATCAAGTTGTTTTTTACAAAAAAAAAAAAAAAAGCTAATTCGAACGTGTTGGATTAGAGGTTGCCAAGTAAAAGGCAAACAAGACATTAAAAATAACATGCTGGCAGCTGCCTTTTTGGGTTTGAGGTTAAAAAACAAACTAGTTCACAGGATAATTAGCACAGCCAGGTGTTAATTACTCAACCCTGAGTAACTTGCTATACAGTACATGCTGCTTTTTCAGAACCTGGACTAGATGAGTCTAACTTTTTATATATATTTTTGAGTAAGTTTCCACAATGAAACTTTTTTAGGGCTGCGATAACAGATGATAAATTGGGGAATGGGCATACTGACAGTGTTACAAACGATAGCACTAGCTTTCTGCTTCTATATACACAAGAGAATGCAATTTTAAAAAATGGGGGGACGGGACTGTATAGCTAACAGTATATTAGTAGGGTTGTTCCGATTCCGATACTGGTATCGGAAATGCCACCGATACCACAAAAAAAAGCTGGCATCGGAATCGGCGAGTATTTGAGTCCACGTACCGATCCGATACCATTTTCCAAAACATAACATATTTATGCCCGCTAGCTTAGCTTACTTACAGAGTGTAATGGCATGCGCCTGTGATGGGCGTGCGCCCAAATTGATATTGCTCCTCGCTCACTAGTTAGGCGGCCTCCACCCTCTTTAGGTATGTGAAGTAGCAGGGCCACAGAATCAGGCAACGGCCCATGAGCTATCGGCGCTATAAAAACACAGCGGGGAGTGTAGCTCGGGGTCTGACTGTTGGGAAGCTGGACTTTGCGACGCGGTGGATTTTATGAGAGACAGTGGCACAAGAGCGGGGCGATGTGATGCGCCCCAGAGACTTTAAAAAGGGGGGGCGCCTTTGATCTCCGCGAGAGGAGCGCGTGAACGAGCTCCCGCAGCACCTTCACTTCCGCGTAGAGCCCGCCTTCGCATCCCTGCCGCCGAAGGGGAAAAGACCGTAGAGAGCCTTTAACCCTTTCCTTACCCGTTTTTCTAAATAAATTACCCTTTTTCCTGTAAGACCTCGCCTCGTGTCCGTGTTTCATGGTGTCGCCCGTGCACTTAGGGTCGAACCCGTTACACAGGGCTAGTAGTATTTTATTTAAAAAAGAAATTATATACTTATTATGTATATATATATATTTATTATGTGTGTGTGTATATATATATATATATATATACACACACACACACACACACACACACATATACACACAGTAAAGATACACACCCAGGTATCGGATCGGTACTCGGTATCGGCCGATACCCTGAGCCCAAGTATCGGAATCGGGAGGGAAAAAATGGTATCAGAACATCTCTATATATTAGTATAAAAAGGGGGGGGGGGGGGGGGGGAGAGAGAGAGAACAGAGGCACATCTCAAATTGGCCAATCTCAAATGCCAATTTAATTCTTGTGTGTAAACATGTTGAGAGATGTACCTCAATTTCCCACATTTCTGTGACTGAATCTCACATGCAGTGCAAGGCTTTTAACATCCCCAGTGTTGGATTAAGAACAACTGGACCTTTATGAGAGCAGTGTGTTAATTCAGCACTCTGGTTGTTAATTCAACACTGAGGATTTTGCTATCCCGGTAGCCTGCATGGTTCAGTTTACCGAACATTTCTGTTCATATTGAGATGACACTAGAAAGATGATCAAAACCCAAAAACTCATCATTTTTGGAAGTGGAACTTATAAGGATGGTAACTGAGGACGGAGTCATGGACAGACAGGAACACACACTCGTTCCGTCATCATTTATTCCACAGAATCCCTGTTCATCACATCAACTTTTTTTCCACACCATAACTTTTACACAAACATTGAAAAATGTGCATAAAGACAAGTGTTTCATAAAGTGTACTATTAAATGCACTTAAGGAGAAGTTGGATACTTGGTTCTATAGATTAGTGACAATTCACCTGAGCAATAATATTAATTATACAGAAACAGGGTATCCCAAAAGTCTAGAAGCAAATAATCTAATTAAACAATTACAGGCACAACACTGGATGCAATAAGGTGGGTTCATCATGTGAGGGGGGGGGGGGGGGGGGCGATTGTGTATATGTACAAAGAAATGGCAATCATACAAGAAAAAAATAAGAAAAAAAAAGTAGTAGTTACACTTTTTTTCTAAAAAGTCTTAATTTCCCATATGCATTAAGACTTTGTGGACACCCTGTGTAATATTAACCTTTTATGACAATTACCATGAAATATTTAAACAGACATTTAAGCTGTTTGGTTAACTGTTAAAAATAAAACAAATAAATTATAATAAAAAATAGCTCTTTTTTTTATTATTCATAAAACAGAAAAACACATTGTAAAAAGTACAACAGACTTTAAGATCTTATAAAGATCAGTGTGGTCAGACAGTACATCAAACTGTACAGTTTACCCCAAAAGTGTGTTCAGTGTGTGATACAGTGCAGCAACAAGCGCTCACACACACCTTGATACACATGGATCGATGTAATTACCAGTCTCAGCACAAGACATGACATGGAAGAACTGTGGGTGTGTGAGGTAAATGGTGTGGAGTGCATGTGTGAAAGATTAGAATAAATGAGCTGGTGTTACATACGGCTTTTGAAGATCCAATTGATGGTTCAGATCGATCACTGCAACACAAACACACATGTTTTATAATCAATACAGGCACTTTACAACCTAAGGACACACACAAGCAATGAATTCAACTCTGCAGTAAATCTTTCTTTATTCTGTAATACATCACCCCATCTGGAGCTATAGGCATATTCACATGTGTACATGAACACCAAAGAATGAAACAAAGGCATGCAAAAGGTTGTTTATTAATCCCTGACTAATTCCTGTCCTCTCCTGCAGCGGATATAAATTGGACCCACATGAATGAAAGTGTTAAATAAGAGGAATAACAAGAGAACTCTCTCATATGTGTAGCTTCTCTTAATCCTTTGAAATTTATATCAGCCTATAAACAAGACAGTTAAAAACCACACACTCCCACAAGATGTAGCCCCAACGCACAACCTTAGTCAGAGATTTAGGATTGAGGATATCAAAATAAAATTGGTGACTTACATGAGAAACGTTTTGCTGGCAGCCTTTACACCACCGATTGGTATTCGTCTAATGATGACAGATGAGTTTTTGGGTATTAGAGCACCATCGTCAGTGTATTCTGGGGGAGAAAAGACAAAAATTTTTTTAAATAAAACTGGAAAGATCAAACAACATCATGATACCAGCAGAGCTAAAACACAAACTATAATGATTTTATGAACAATGCAGGTCATTCACTTTCTGACCAAACTAATTAGACATGTCAAAGCCGAAATAACACTGAAACTTGTTTTAAATACCTTGGTTCTAGAGCTAAATTTTTTTTAAATATTACAGTATTATCACAAAGATCTGCAGCAAAAGAGAAACCACTGTGCTCTCGCTGACCCGTCCACCTTTGTGAGATTATCCAATCTGAGAATCATGCGGCAGGCGGATACACACGATTATGCCAAACATCAGAGTCAGAAATGTAAACACTAATAATTAAGTTACTGTATTCTGTTAGAGGGCGATGGTACACCGCGAGCAATGGCTGACCCTGCTCTCTGATGTTTCCTAACATGCTAGGATATGTAAAGAAAATAATTTTATGTGTAACAATATGGGCCACTGCTTTTTCATTAGTTCAAAATAGTCAGTCATCATCATCCAGTCATATCCTCTTGTAGAGAAGAGTTTTTATTGCTAATTTCTTTTTTGGACCATTCTAAAAACTGATTTGCATTAAAATCTCAGACAATCCCAGTATCTGACACACTTGAACCATCCGACCAGATATACATGTATGGGGGAGTTAAAAATTATTACTCAGGTTAAATTTAAACTTCTGATGGCAGAGCACTCTGTTCAAGGCTACACACTGGGCAGGTGTGAACATGTTACCATCAATTAATTTGTAATTTTGGTTTAAATGTCAACCATCAGCTAGAAATTTGACACAGTTTTATGGGATTCTCAAGAGCCAGTATGGGAACATTATCAGGGGGAAAAAAGGTTCAACAATCAACTGTGCTCATTACAGTGTGGTTTTCTGCAGTTATATAATCATGGATTCACTCTTGTATACATAGCTAATATATGGTGCATGTTATTGCTTTATACTGAAAAAACTTAACCTTGTGTTTAACTACTATTAAAACAAGAGTCAGTGGTTATAACTCAGTGTACTTTTGTTTGCCACATTCAGCAAATATCTCACACGGTTAGCTATTCATTGCATGAGGGTGTAGACTAAAAACAAACCAGGCCAAAAAAAAAAGCTCTGCCAGTGTAATTGGGAAACAAATAAACACAGTCCCAGAGTAACAGGAACAAACCGGCTCGTGTTTAACGAGGTGTTTGATGTATATATCGGCCAGCTAAACCGAATCTGATGTTACCATGGCAACCATTAGCGTGTCGATCTGAAGAAACACTACAGAGAGAGATGTAGTTGTTCGACTATTGTGTCTAACAGCTCTTACCTTCTTTAGTCTGTGCGTTAGTGATCTGGAGGTCGCAGTCGGCGGCTTTCAGCTTCTCCCGCCCCATAATCTGGCGCTTCAGCTCGCTCACGGTGATGTGCAGCCCGTCGAAAGTCACCGTGTCGTAGTTAAGTTTAGAGGAAAACTTATAATGAACACAAGACATTTTTCACCTTTTTTTGTTTACACACACGCTTTCCTGTCAGATTATCTACTCTAAAACACAAATCAGCTATTCACTCCCTTTCCTCTCTAAGCTCAGGCCTAACAAACCCCATTCAGCCCACAGCCCAACAACAGAAGCGGAATTAGCATCTTAAGAAAACCCGCAGGGTAGCATGATGCATCCAGAGGCTGTTAATAATTACCAAACACTACAATTAGTCCGGAATTCAGAGTATTACAACGAGAAATAAGGGTCCGGTGACGGGTTATGGAGGTCAGTGTTCGTTACAGCGTCCGTGTGAGAGAGAGAGAGCCCGAGCAGGCGTCTCGGCGCCAGCGCGCAGTGTCCACGCACAACAACGAGTTTACAAACGCAGATATTTCCCAAAGGAGTCCAACTGGTGGGAAGAAGAAAAAAATAACGCAGTCCAAAGAATCAAAAATCACACAAGATTATCTGCTCCAGAGGCGCTCCAATGTGAAATCCACAAAATATATAAAGAAACGAAAAGCGGGTAAGGCCTAAAGCAATGCGGCTAGGGAAACTAGCAGCACGCTCAAACGGGAAACGGTCGAAAACATGAACAGTGAATACAATATCCAATTTAGTGTTAATTCCCGTAACAAAGAAACCGATTTCGCAGTAGTTTCAAGCAAAATTAATCACATTTTTAAGAAAAATAAACATTCAACTTTAGAGTGCGCGTTTCGGTAACCAGGCCGTTCACTCAACGGGGCTACCCACATAGCAACGCAGGGGCACCGTTGTCTACGTCATCAATATGAGACCAAATATTGTGCGTCGTAAGTTTACATTTTCTGACCTCTTACTTGAAAAAACTACAACAACTCTGCATACATTTTATGCGACTTGTTTATTTCATTGGTGCTCTCTTCCCCGCTAATTCAGCAACTTCAAATCAACATGCCGGGTAAAAACATTAACAGTAAACAAATGCTACCTTGCTTTAAACTATCTTGGAACGGGGAAGTCGGACTTTACCAGATACGTAATTTTCAACTTCGGTGCATTCGAGCCTCTATGTTATTCTTTTGTTAGCAAAACGCTAGTTAGCGCTACGTACATTATTCCAATAAAACATCAAACTGCGTACTCAATATTGTCGATTTTTTTTTGTCAATCAGTATAATTCTGGGTTATACAGCGTAATTCATTTAATGTTTCATGTTTTATTTCTGTTGCGCTGCATAGCCGTGTTGAACTCAGCATATACTTGTACTGTATTTGAGGAGCCTTGGAGGAACTTTAGTGCCCAAGAGAAGTCCCAGGTCGGAAGTCGGAAATTTCAAGTTCTGAACCTGCAGCATGGTCGAAAATGATGTAAACGCGAGTGCCGATTTTCATTTATTAAAAGACTTGCAGGACATTGACATATATACTGTTTTTTTGGGTAGTCTTTTAGGACAGGATATCGGCCACCTTTACCGGTCTTGCGTGCACACAAAGCGCAGGTTGGAGTGATAAACTAATAATACGTTTAGCACATTTTCTTCATGTTGTGATTCAGAATAGAATGTGCAGGGTGTCCAATGCATTTGTGTGATTTAAATTAAAAGTTATTATATGGATATGGAGCTTTACTCACTTTTTTCAACACACTTCTATTATTTTGAACACCACTGTATGTATACACACACACACACTTCTCAGTCTCTGCTCTTTCAAAGTCTCCTCCTATTTTCAATCAATCAATTATTTCTGTTGTTGATATTTGATTCATAATTTTCTGTCTGTAAGTAGCAGTTTTTTCCCCTGCAATTTGATCATGAAGCCCTGACTCATGCAGTCTCCTTGAACAGTGGCACTTGAAATCATTTATGTGTGCTACAATCAGAGGTGCTGTGAATTGCCTGTTTTTGAGGCTGCTAATGCTAATAAATGTGTCCTGTATGCAGCAGAGGTTCTGTAGGTCTTCCTTTCCTCACATGGTCCTCACGAGAGCCAGTTACATCATAGCATTTGATAGTTTTGGTGACTGCACTTGTATGCACAATATACTGTACCTCACTCTGAAAGTTCGTGAGTTTTTTCGAATTGACTGATCATCTTTTCCTATTACTTCCTGAGTGTTTAGTTTCTTGCCATAATATGGATTTGTATAATAGTTGTGGTAGCTCTAACAGGGCTATTGACACTACTCACCGTTCCTCTGCACAAGAAAACTGAAGGTCTAAAGCACATTGACAAGGCAAAAAATGTCTCAAATCAACTCTTGACACAGCATACCTTTGGCAATGTAAAAAAACAACAACTTTTTTTTGTTTATTGATGATTGTATGTGTTCTTGGTATATATGCAAGATTCAGGATTCAAAGAACTTTATTAATCCCAGAGGGAAATTGCTTTGTCTTGGTTATACAGTTGCTTTGATTAATTTACCGGGACGAAAGGAAAAGAATAGATCAGACAGGAAAAAAATAAAATTAAAGAATTAAAAATGAAAAGAACAATAAATAGAAATAAAAATAGAATTAAATATTTATATGCATTGGATGTCTTCAGTATTAATGCACAATTTTGAAAATAATAAACATAAAAAAACACTGGAGGAGGAGGTGTGTCCAAATACAATATCTAAACGATCTACTTGTGGTTGAAATGGGGTTTGGAACAGTGTATAAAGGAGAAGTGGAGTGAAGGTAATGTGTGTCTTAGGGAATACATAGTCATTGAATAAGAAATGTTCTGTTAGGTGTCGTATTCCACTGCAAATTGGATTGGATAAAAGCATCAAAATACTGTGGCTACTGCTGGGATAACACTAACATGTTGGATTTAAAGGTTAAAAAAAAAAGGCCTGTCAGACCTGTTGAAACGATAGATTTAAAGGTGGGACAAAATGTATCCTGGCCATCATTAATAGTTGCCTAGAAACAAGAGTGCCAGTTGATTTTAAACATGCTGTAATGCAGCCTCTTCTAAAGCAGCCAAATCTGGACCTCACAGTTTTAAATTATAGACCTATTTCTAAATTGCCATTTCTCTCAAAAGTTTTGGAAAGTTGTTCTCCTTCAGCTGCAGAATTTTTCTAAGTAAGAATGACATTTTTTAGATATTTCAGCAAATCACAGCAAAGAAACAACACTTTTAGAAGTTCTAAATGATCATTTATTAACATTTCGCTCTGGGGACTTGTAGATCTAATCTACCTCTAAAGACATTAAGTGCTGTTTTTGATACTGTGGATCACAGTATTCTTATTTGTGACTTGAAATGTGTTATGATATTTGGGGGAGGTTAAATTGAGTTAAATCCTATTTAACAAACAGATAATTTCCAATCAGACTTGGTGAACTCTCATTTGACTTAGCTCCTCTAAACTGTGGTATACCTCAAGGGCCAATTCTTTGTCCCATT
This sequence comes from Channallabes apus, assembly GCA_030522415.1. Taxonomy (NCBI): domain Eukaryota; kingdom Metazoa; phylum Chordata; class Actinopteri; order Siluriformes; family Clariidae; genus Channallabes; species Channallabes apus. Next base: position 9,104,956 of record CM060121.1, on the reverse strand, counting down.
CTCTTTTCTCTGTACACGCTTCCTCTAGGATCCATCGTAAATAAATATATATATATTTATTTCATTTTATTGTTTTGCCGATGATATACAAATGTATTTGCCTCTGAAGCAAGTTTTTATTTTAAGACTTCAATGAAGTGCCTTCTGGCCTGCTTGGAGGATAATAGAAGCATACTGTAGATGTCCTTGATTTTCTTTTTTCATTTATGATGATAAAATTGGGATTGTGATTTTTGGATCTATTGATTCAGTTGGTTCCAGTTGATAGTTTTGGCTAAGGTCACACCCTTTTTATCCTATGAGAAACACTGCAAGAAAGTGATCCATACTTTTATTTCCTCTCACCCTGTAGTTTATCTCATACTGCAATGCATTATACACAGGAATCAGTCAGTTGTCCCTTTCTTGTCTCCAGCTGGTCCAAAATACTGCTGCTATGCTGTTGACAGGCACATGTAAGCATATCTAAATTTCCCCTATTTTAATGTCTCTTCACTGGCTCCTCATTCGATACAGAATTTAATTTAAGATCTCATTGTTTGTTTTTAAGTCACTTAGTGGTTTAGCCCCCTTTTACTTCACTGAGCTCTTATAAAAGCCAGTCAGCTCCAGGAACTACCTCACCCCCCTTTTTGGTCTTGGGCCTTGGAAAAGGTTGCAATTGCAGCAGTCTTGTCAATTTGAAGATCCACCTGTCTATGCCCCAAGTGAAAACCCATACACCCTACCGCCCAATTGCACAGCTCATTCGGGTTTGCCATGAGCCCCATCTGCCTCTGTGATCTCAGAACAGCTCTGAGGTGTTGCAGATGCTGATGCCAATCATTCCATTATGATTATGGTATCTAAATAGGCAGGGGCATCCACAGCATGTGGGCAGAGAACTCTGAGCACAAGATGCTGAAACACTGGTGAAGCCCCAAACAACCTGAGCTAAGATATCACAAATTGTTGAAAACTTTAAAGAATTTATACATATTTCCTCATACAAATTAATTTACATTATCTTTTGATTCTGTAAATTGCTTTCTTCACAACAATGACAATTGTTAAAAGTGCTATATAAATTTAATTACATTGAATTATTATTATCTAAACAGGCAGAGGCCGTAGCATATCAAAACTTTTCTCCGCCACTGTGGCATCCTGTGATGATCCCAAGAACAATATAGAAGCTTTCAGGACCAATGCAGCCAATGTCATGCATTCCATACCCTGCCTGTGCTGATTGCATGACCCACCGTGGCCAGTCCGTCTCCAGGATTAGTGGATGGGAGAGGATAGGACTAATCCCTGCTACCAGTCTATATTTATTTCCTTTAAATTGAACTGTAATGGTAATGGGTGGAAATTGATGAACATTCCTGTGTACACACCTCAGCTTCACCAATTCTGCCAAGGCTCTCAATCCTATCAGGACCGGGATGTTCCACCTTTGGAGGAAGATACACCAAGCCAGGATTTGAGGATATTATAACCACAGCACACCCCAGCCTCGTGAGTATCATTGATGCCCCTGCCAGGTTTCGAGTTTGTTTTGGGGGGAAAAAACATCTAAAGCCCCAGTCCTCTTTCCAAGTTCCAGCTGTTGACTTGATCTTTCATTGTTTCATGTTTCACAGTTGTTCCACAGGTATGCTCAGTTGGACCATAAGCTCACTGATTTCACCAGTCATGCATTTGCATGTTTAGATTACTGCTGTTTGTCTACTCTACTGTTCCTGTTCACATTTAGATCTTAGTTCAGTTATGGTGTTTATGATTTTTATCTTGTGAATGAATCTCAATCTGCACTCATCTGTATTCATCAATCATATGACACCTTGCAGCTTTTAGTGTTCTCTAAAGAGGATGCTGCAGCCTTTCTTGTATTTCGGGGCTTCAGCTAATAAATCTGTATATTTTAAAAGATATAAATAAATTCTATTTTAAAAGTTATAAATATAACTGTGCCACTGAATAAAACATTACCTTTTTCCTACTTATTGTTTTTACTCTACATAATCCTATTTAGTTTACTCAACACTTCATAGGCAAGGCTTGAACATTATAAATCACCAGGCATGATTAATTATATGCACTTGGGCTGGGAAGTAAACATTTTATTTACTGTAAAGTAGTTAACTGTGGAAATAAATATAGATTGTTCCACACTGACAGTAGCCTCCTCCGGAGTCCTGTCTGAAGTAGCCTAGAGGCATGCAGTATTGTTTTATACAGAGCGCCACTGATGATATCCCTATTAAAATGTCTGGTCATGACATATGAAAATGTGAAAACACAGTCGCAATTCAATAACACAAGAAACGAGATAAGTCATTCCCACACTTTCATAAATCATGGTCACTTATTATTTTTATTAAGCAGGGATGTCACCAGTGGGGCTTCCTATCATTGTGTCTGCACTTACTGTAATTTACTTGTTCACACAGGTTGTTAAGTCATGGTTAGACTAAATAGTGTTGTCACGATTTGGGATTCTATACAAGAGCTAAAAACATCGATGCCTTTTTTGTTAGGAACCACAGGATTTCTGTCTTGATGCACAATTCTAATGTGAGGACATTTCCCCCTTGGTTCAGCTGCATGGAGCATTTGCTCAGGACAGAGGTACAAATTTAACTCAGGAAAGAACAATGAAAAGAAAAGAACAACTCTTAAGATATCAAATGAGCTGGTAAAGGAAGCAGAGAAGTCTGGTATCAAATATGTTTATCCTCTATTAAGAGTGTTGCACACGGAAGATGCTGCTTCTCCTAGACCAGCATAAAAAGCCATACTTTGATACCATCATGGCAAAGAGTCATGATCAGACTGTTTGCTTCATGACCGAAACAATGGCCTCCCAGGAACTCCTTCAACGGCCCAATCTTTTAGAAATCGCTCCAAAGTGAGGTCTCGGTGATGTGGCAATAACTCCCAGCCCAGTTCCTGTAATGTGCAAGTGGTGAATGATTGTGTGTACACTTCCCACAGATAGGTGTGTCTGTTCCACAAGTTATCCATCGATTTTTCAAGGTTGGATGTTCCTCTGAGTGACTGCGGTGGGCTCTGAGCCACCTTGGTCGTGATTGCCATCCACAGATGTAAGGCTCGCACCATTCAAACTGTGATTAAAGTTCTCTGCAAGTGTCAAGAAGCTTCATGCTTTCAATCAAGTTTCATTACAAGTCCAGGTTTGTCTTGAAAATCCTTCGTGAAAATGTCTCTTTGTTATTATTTCAAATGTATTTTAATGGGAATCTTATCACAAGAAACAAACAAACAAAAAAAAACTCCCTTTCATCCAGGTTTGTGTTTAGGATAACAGCATATACTGTATTAGTATAACTTGAGTATTTCTGTGACTTTTGTGAATTTGAATGATCTGCAGTAGAGAATCAACCAATTCTCTCACAGACAAAAGTGTGACCAGTTAAGGTAAAAACAACATGTTTTAAACAACATTTATTTCTTTTTGTACAGCTTTATAATATTTCACCAAGATGCTGTAATTATCATAATTGCGTCAATTACATTGAAAATTAACTTTAATCTTTAATAACTTAATGACCGGCAGCGCGGTGGTGTAGTGGTTAGCACTGTCGCCTTGCACCGCCAGTGTCCGGGCTCGATTCCCGTCTCTGTGTGCATGGAGTTTGCATGTTCTCCTCGTGCTTGGTGGGTTTCCTCCAGGTACTCCGGTTTCCTCCCACAGTCCAAAGACATGCAGGTTAGGCTAATTGGCGTTCACAAATTGCCCGTAGTGTGTGATTGGGTGTGTGAGTGTGTGTATGTGTGTGTGCCCTGCGATGGATTGGCACCCTGTCCAGGGTGTACCCCGCCTAGTGCCCGAAGTCTCCTGGGATAGGCTCCAGGTCCCCCGCGACCCTGAACACAGGATTAAGGCGTATAGAAGATGAATGAATGAATGAACTTAATGACCCCCCACCCTCCCCCTTATAAAATACCAAACCTTCTAAGGTATCTTTTCCCTCTCTGTTATATTTCTATTTTATGGCCACAAGGTGGCTGCAATGTGTAATTCTTGGCTTGAGTTATAATTTTTTTACTGTGTTTAAAGCAGATCAAATGACTCACTCATTCAGTGTCTATACCACCTATCCTGCATACAGGGTCAGAAAGGCCTGGATCCTATCCCAGGAGACCTAGGGCATGAGGCGGGGTACATTCTGGATGAGGTGCCAATACTTTGCAGGGCTCAGACGTACACTGGCACTGGGTAGTGTACAGGTAATTTGGGAACATCACTTAATGTCTTTGTACTGTCGGAGGAAAGCAGTGTACCCAGAGGAAATCCACTAAGCACGGGAGGAACATGTGAACTCAATGCACTCAGACACTGGGGGTGCACAGCGTCAGCACTAAGCCACCGTGCCAGCCAGATCAAATTAACATCCATCAATTAGCATAATTTCGTTCCTATTATAAATGCAGCATGCTTTTTATAAAAAAAAAAACAAACCCTTTACAGTTGCTTTGCTTGCATCAGTCTGAATAAAAATTATTAATGTCAGTAAGTGTGAGTAGATAGAAACACAGCAACCGACCACACTACAGCATGCTTTATATGGGAAATGTTTAATCCTTTTTTTCCCAAGCTTGGTAATGACACCATCATCACACTTTATATACTCTGCACATAGTCTCTATAGACAGATATTAAGCAGACAGATCATTAGCAGATATTCTGCATAGACAATTATACAGATAAACAAATGGATATGAAAGATGTCAAAGATTGCCTTCTCTTCTACGTTTTCAGACCCAGACAAATGAAAACTGACTCACAACGAGACGAGTCAGAAACATCTGTGTGAATTTCTCTTTTTCTGTCTTTCACTCCTCTGACCAAATAAAGAACACAACCATAATTACAGTAATTAACCATCTAGATTGAACAGGCAATCCCCGTCCATCTCATAACCGACACTCGATTCACATGTATCTATCCGAATAGTTAACTGCAGGTCAGGTCTGTCTTTCTCAACCGCACATAAAATTGAAAACTTCTGAAATTTCTCTCCAATTTGAAAAAAAAACAGCCTAATAAATTCGAGACACCTATCTGAAGTGTAAATAAAACAAAACAAAAAAAAATTTTTTTACAATAAGTTTGCTGCTTTTGTTTTGTCATTGTGTGCCTGTAATTTTAATGCTATTTCAGTTTTTTTCTGTTGTAGAATAAAGCTCAACCCCTTAAAATGGACTTGCTTGTGCGGGTAGTAATTTCTTTTCAACCTTTGATGACTTCATGTCTGACGTTCATCTAGAATAACTTGGATCTTGAAATCTTGTGAATCTTGAAAATGTCAAGGCCGATACGAAACAAGAGCCTGGTGCTTAGATCACATGTTTTTGAAAGACTCACTATGAAATTGCTTGAAATTACCTTGAAGAAACAAGGTTCTTTTTGAATACAGCAATATCTACATACAATATACTGTATATGAGTGGTGTTCAAGTGAAACCGGGATGAAATTTCATTGAAAAAATTGACAAAAACAGCAAGGTTTAAGATCAGTAAAGTGATGTGACTCTTTTGAACGGCATCTTTCTGTAGGAACTGTACACACAATTATTCACGAACACCACCTGTACGGTACAGGAACTCGGCTGGGAGTTATTGCCACACCCCCATACAGTCCTGACCTCGCTCTGACCCCGACCTTTCCACATACAGTGGAAGTTCGGATTACGTGCACAATTCGTTCCGGAAGCAAGCTCGTATTCCAAAACACTCATAAACCAAATTAAATTTTCCCATAAGAAATAATGGAAACTCAAATTATTCGTTCTACAGCCGAAAAAAATAAATACATAAAAATATTCATTCATTCATTCATTTTCTATACCGCTTAATCCTATGTTCAGGGTCGCGGGGGACCTGGAGCCTATCCCAGGAGACTTCGGGCACTAGGCGGGGTACACCCTGGACAGGGTGCCAATCCATCGCAGGGCACACACACATATACACACACCCAATCACACACTACGGGCAATTTAGGAACGCCAATTAGCCTAACCTGCATATCTTTGGACTGTGGGAGGAAACCGGAGTACCCGGAGGAAACCCACCAAGCACGGGGAGAACATGCAAACTCCATGCACACAGAGACGGGAATCGAGCTGGCCGGGGAATCGAACCCAGACCCTGGAGGTGCAAGGCGACAGTGCTAACCACTACACCACCGCGCCGCCTTACATAAAAATAATGAACACAAAATATAAAGTAAAAATAAAACAAATTAACCTGCACTTTACCTTTAAAAAAACGTAAAAATAAATCTGTGTTAAAAGTGTTTCCGTTTGTGCACGCAGGTGCTGTGTGTGTGTAATGTACGTGCACACACACACACACACACACACACAGACACACATTAACGGAGAGACCGTTTTTTAAAACCGTTTAAAAATTAACCGCTTAAAAATTAGCAAGGAACATCGCTAGTCACATTCGCATGAGCGCATACTAACGGAATCACTGCTGTAACATAAAACAACAACAACAGAAACAAATTAACCAGGGGGGTGTTCTTCGTACGTCGCTAACTCAGTTAGCTGGATTTGATTGTTGTGGATTTGTCCTGATCTTGGATTGTTTCGTTCTTCGATGCTCATCTCGTATTTGCTGTCATAGCAACATGTCCGTGAGCTTGAACCTGCTCGGTAGCAGGTTTATTTCATGTAAACAGGATTAAGGCTGCGCTCCTGCCGGGTTATGATTGGTTGAAATGGTGAGGTCACATCTGATTGGTTAAAGAGCGCTGACGTGGACTGACTCACGTGGGGAAAGAAAAGTATCTTGCATATATATATATATATACGGCTTGCCGTAATATATATATATATATATATATATATATATATATATATATATATATATATATACGTGTATATATATATATATATATATATATATATATATATATATATATATATATATATATATAAAATAAAAATATTTTTTTATAATGAAAAATTGGACAAAACTAATTTTATTATAAAGTAAACAATATAAAATTATACATGTTTTTGAAAAAGAAATTATATTTATATTTTCCATATACAACATATTTATTTTCATATTTCTTATTTTATTTTATTGTCTCATGTAATTTGTAAAACATATGTGCATATGTTCTAATATAATATTTGATAGCGATTATGTGTGTGTGTGTGGTGGGGATCCATGGCAGGGAAGCATTTCAGCGCATAACACGTGGGACAAAAAACTTTTAGCTTGTTCTTTTGTCATTTCGTCAACCAATCAAAGGACTTGTGATCAGTGTTTCTACTGTCGATGCATATCGCCTTTTAAACCAACGCACGAGCGCGCACTAATCCTAGACAACTCAATCCGGCCATACTAATCATCAACAACAGGTGTGCTCGAAGAACCAACTTAGCCGGAGCGTAATTAGCACGATGATCTCATCTTAGATGTGTCAATTCATCCCGGATGTTTCAAGCGACGTACGAAGAACACCCCCCAGGACCTTACCTTTGAAAACAATCGCGACAGAGCAGAGTTTCAGTGTGTGTGTATTGGTGTAAGTGAATGCGCGCACACACACACACACACACACACACACACACACACACACACGCCTTTACAGCCCCCCTCCTCTCAGGTTCCCAAACAAACACACACACTCTCTGCCTTACACAGACACAAACAAACACACACACACACTCAGAAACTCTGCAGGCACTAAGACCCAGCAGGGGAGACGATCCCTCGCCTGCTGAGTCTTAGTGCCTGCAGAGTTTCTGAGTGTGCGTTTGTGTGTGTGTGTGTGTGTGTGTGTGTGTGTGTGTATGTGTGTTCACCTAGCAGGAGAGACGATTACCTACAATTCCGCAGCGGAAGAGAGAGAAAAACTGTTGGTTCAGTTGTGATGACGTGACGCTTGGTGTCAAAACAAGTGCATGCGTGATACATGATACTCGGTGCTCGTAAACCAAGACAATGCTCGTTTTTCAAGTCAAAATGTATTAAAAATCTTTGCTCATCTTGCGGAACACTCGTAAACCGCGTTACTTGTAATCCGAGGTTTCACTGCATTTGCGCCATTAAAGGAGTTCCTGGGAGGCCAGCAATCCAGACGAAAAGGAGACAGTCTGATCATGGCTTTGGCATATTGAGAAAACTTTCTACTCTGATGGTACCAATGCATTAGTGAAACACTGGGATGAGTGCATTAGCGTAGAAAGGAGAAATAAAGAAATTTTTAGTCTTATAATAGTGTTTGATTATTCTGCACAGTCACAAGTCCTGGTTTGACTCAAACACCCTTGTATAGTTTAGTTATTGGGTAACAGGAACTAAGAAGCAGTGGATACATAGTACTCTTGTATATCCAAGTTTTGTTTCATTGTCCTAATTTCAAAGTCCATTATTGTTTTGCGAGAGAAGACGTTCACCAGCATGGACAAGGGAAACTAAAAGGAAAACATAAAACTCCCAGATTCAGACATTACAGGCTATTAAGGCTAGTATAGAATGATAAACTATGCAAAATGGAAACATATCACAATATACAACTTAGTGTATATCTAATAAACAACTGTATTTTTGTCAATATTACATTTGCAGGCATTTGTTCCTGGCAGACATTGAATGTGATAACTGTCATGATCTATGACAACGGAATCTATTAGCAAATTCAGGTACCATCATGAATCATTCCGAGCCTAGTCTCACAGCTACACAGTCCCCAGTTGATACTCAGCTCAGGTCACTGTGAAGTGTTACACATTGGGCAATTTTCTTGATTTTCCACCTAACAACATATTTATTAAAAAAAAAATGTCTGGAGCTGTGAATATGTGCGTGAGTCTATATGTGCATGCTGCCCTACAATGCACTGGTATTCTATTTAGAGTGTGTTCCTGCATTACACCAGGACAGGATCCACCACAACCATAAGAGGTTACTGATGAATGAATGAATGAATGAATGAATGAATGAATGAATTGCATTTCAACTGATATCAGCTGATATAAGCACACTGGCTAATCCTCTTCCTTGAAGTAAAACTGCCACACACTTTCCCTACTGCAGGAATTACCCAGTAGGAGATTTAATCAGTCTTTTTGCATTCCTTCAAATTTCATAGATATAAAATGACAGAAAAAGCCATGAAAGGAAGCTAATTAGAACATCAAAGCATGTGAGAGACAGATGTTCAAGGCGGGACTTTCTCTTCTTTATGCAGTGATGAAAAGCATCTGATTGCAGTTTGTGTGTGTGTGTGTGTGTGTGTGTGTGTCTGTGTGGGTCAATGGAAGTGAAATAACTGTTAAAAGACAGGCAAAGAGTTGGCCCTATGTAAAGGAACCACACACACACACACACACACACACACACACACACACACACACACACACACACACACACACACACACACACACATCCAGATGTTCTTCCTTATGAAGTTCTGCCTCACAAACTGACATCAGCACAAATTGGCATGTGTTACTTCATCAGTGGACATTTATAAGCAAGATAGGAGTTAAAGCAACTGAGCATTTAAAATATAAAGACCCTGTCCAATTTATTCAATTGTGTCAGTATTTGTGCTCAGGGTTCTCAATTCCCCCTAGCACTACTTCCGTTCTTAGTGGAGACGAGGGACATGAGTTACTCTTTCACTCTTAATCACTTTTAGGAATGGCTTTGACCTGGTTAGAGTCATGGTGGAGCATCGTATCTCAGACAGAACATTAGATTATATCCTGGGGTGGGATACAAGGCCAAGCCAGGGCACCATACAAACCGTCCAGCAACTGTTTGGGGTGCCAATGTTTTATTATTATTTCTTTTCTGGGGGGCTGGCAACCCTGAAGGCTAAGACTTAGGCTGAATCCCATTTCTACCCCTTACCCCTTCACATAGCCCTACCCCTCCGTTTGGCGCGTTCACGTGAAGGGGTAGGGGTGTCTCATTTCTCTTTTGGTTGGAGGGGGAGGGGGAAGGGGAAGGGCCAGATAGCCCTCCAAACGAAGATTTTTCAGGACCTCACTTCAAACGAAGGGCTAAGCGAAATTTTCAACATGGCGGCTCACTCGAGCAAACAGACCCATAAATGTAAATTTTTGCCATAAATAAAGATTTTTATGACAAGTTTTCATTATATGTATATTACCTCTAGTCTTGTGTTTGTGTTTATGGTGATGTTCTGTAAAGAAATGTTTGCAAAAAAATCGCTAAAGTTTGCTAGCGGCTAGCACCGATTGCACGATATTACAAATATATATTTTATTTTTATATATTTTTATAATTTATATTATGTATAGGGATGAAATACGGCGCAAAAAAACTTTGGGAGTGAGTAATCTCTCTCTTATTGCAATGTGTGATAAACATCGGCGCATGTCCTTTAACGTAACATTAGGAACTAGTGACAACGTATGATGACGTATAACAGTGTTGTAGTGGTGTCCCATTTCTTAGGGGAAAAATTTAAACCCTTCCCCTTTCCACTTCGTTTCAAGGGACAAGGGGAAGGGGAAGGGGTAGGGGAAGGGGTAGGGGAAGGGGTAGAAAATAGAAATGGGATTCAGCCTTATTCCATGAATATGTCAGATCTTCAGATCAAAATCAGGTGGGAAATGTACAATGCTATATCACTAACAACCCACTCGAAATGGGTCCTGTCTTTCTAGCATGTGGTGCTCGTACAAGATTATTTTGAAATGTCATGCTTTTCAAAATGTACAGAACCATCTGGATGCCAGAAATATGAGGCAGAATGGGAAGAATGCTCCAGTCTGGAGTTTTCTCAGCCCATTACATCATCTCATTTGTCTTACGCTAATGTTGTATGATGTTGTCCGCCCAAAAACCCAACACTGCGACAACATTGTTTTTAAACGTTAGTGTGACTGTGGTAAAACGACTTTTGCATAATGTTGAATGACCTCAAAACTTTTCCTGGAGAAACTTTGTTTTGTTTCACTGTGTACTGAACTACCTATGGTTGAAGTGACTATAAAAGCCTACTTGACTTGACTACGAAAACACCAGAATACAAACTTTTATTTACAACAAAATTTTTTTTTTAGAAATTTTAGAAAAATTAAAGCTAAAAGTAAACTGATCAGCTTTAATGTAATCAGTGATATTATTATTATTCCAATTATTTTGTAATACATATTTTTAGGGGCATTGGTGGCTCAGTGGTAAATTTCTCGCCTTCCATGAGGAACCCTGGGGTTTGATTTCCAGCAAATACCCAAACCCTAGCCACCGGTCCCAAGCCCAAATAAAATGGGAGGGTTGCATCAGGAAAGACATCCAGCATAAAACCTGTGCCAAGTTGGATGGTCTGCTGTGGCGACCCGTTGACGGGAGCAGTCGTTTTACATTAGGTTCAACTTTATTGTCAATGTCCAAAGTACATGTATTGAGCCACTGAAATATACACTACCGTTCAAAAGTTTGGGGTCGCTTTCTAACTCCATGATGGTTCCTGATTTTTATTTCTATCTACATTGTAAAGTTTTGCTGAAGGCGTCCAAAAAATGCATTAATCTCCTTTGAACAGTTGATATTGAGATGTTTCTGCTACTTCTGCTCTGTAAAGACTTCATAACGCCTCTAATCTGAGCTGCTGTTAATTGGTCATTTTTCAGGCTGATAACTCTAAATGAACTTCTCGTCTGCAGCAGAGGTAGGTTTTGGTCTCGCCCTCCTGGGACGGCCTTCATGAGAGCCAGTTTCATTATGGTGCTTGACGGATTTTGCAAATGCACAATACTGTTCTTACAAGAACTATTACAGAAAGGCTGACCTCTGTGTCTTAAAATAACAACTAACTGTTGTTTATGTTGTTGTTACGTAATTACCTAATTCCAGATGTGTTATTTTATAGTTTTGAAATCCTCAGTATTGTTGTAGAATGTAGAAAATAAATCACTAAACAAAAACAAAGAAATTTGCAAGTGACCCCAAACTTTTGAACGGTAGTGTAGTTAGCGTCTAACCAGAAGTGCTTCAATGGCCTATGTACAATGAGTCCATATGTACAGTAATGAGTGATTAATGTACAGTAGGTGCAGTAAATATGATCTACACATGTATACATATGGATGTCTATATCATACAGTATATACAGAATAGATATGGGTGGAATATACAGTAGTGCAGTCATAAACATAAGTTATGGGTGGTGCATAGTGGATGGTGATTGAGAAGTATTCTACAAAAAAGAAAGCCTGTATATTTTGCTTCCAAAGTGCTGTGGTTCAATACTTTTGCACAGTACTTTATCTTCTATATGTTTCCATATTGAATGGTTTGGGAAACTGCACTTGTCTGGTCGGTTTGGGAAATTGTGGATTGTGGATAAATTGTGGATTGTGGATAAATTGTGGATTATATATATGGATATAATATTGTGGATTAAAATATGTGCATTTTCTATCCCCAGCAGCAGGCAGGCTCTCTGCTGGACCCGTGGTTAGCATTCTGCACACCTGTGCCCCCTGGTTGGTAAGATACAAAGCCTGTAGCAACTGGCATATTTTAGACAATATTTATGACAGCTGCTCTATATATACACTTAAAGAAACATATAGTTAAGGAGAAAAAAAAGTACCCCAATGTAACAATTATACCCTCTTCTTAAAAACTGACCATACAAAAAAAAGATTGTATTTATTCGGTCCAGGTGAAGTGGTGGTATTCTTAATTGCAAGTAGGCAAGGCCTTCTCAGCTATAGAAAGGCTCCTGATGCAGATATATCAGCATACTTCCCCATTCAAATAGACGATAGCATAAAAAAATCCTACATTTTTATTTAAAACAGCAAAACCTGTTGGAAAACCATTTCAGGTGACGACCTCTTGAAGCTCATCGAGAGAATGCCAAGAGTGTGCAAAGCAGTAATCAGAGCAAAGGGTGGCTATTTTGAAGAAACTAGAATATAAAACATGTTTCCAGTTATTTCACCTTTTTTGTTAAGTACATACTGTACAGTAACTCCACATGTGTTCATTCATAGTTTCGATGCCTTCAGCGAGAATCTACCAATGTAAATGGTCATGAAAATAAAGTAAACACATTGAATGAACGAAGGTGTGTCCAAACTTTTGGCCTGTACTCAGTGGCGGTTTTAGGGTAGGGCGAAGTGGGCAGTGGGGGGCGTCACACGAACCTGGAGTAAAAAATTAAAATCTGTGCCGCTAAGCGGTTTTCTATTATCTGTGATACCTGCGGCCGCGCCGCGCCTGAATGAGCCGCACAGAAGCTGAGCGAGCGGAGAAGACCGGGGGGGGGGGGTGTTGAGCGGATGATGGGTCGAGAGGAAGACGGGGGGGTGGGGGGGGGTTCGCAGAGTACAGATCACCTCTCCCAAATGAAGCGGACAAGAAGGGGGCTAAATTATGTCTACCTGACTTTCTTACAAATAACGCACATTTCATTCAAAATATTATAAACACACACCAATAATTTGCATTTTTTTCATTTATTTAATTGTGTGAAATGGCAAATAAAAATATATAATAAAAACGATGATGCTGTGGAGGTGAATTGGTTTAGTCTTGACTTCTGCTCGTGAGTGACAGCGTTGGGGGAAATCTGCTGATTGTCGAATCGTCGATTACTGTATAAAGTAAACACAGTGATGGAGAGAAAAAGGCCAAAGCTGTCAGGGGCCCAATTTAGAAAAAAAAAAAAGAAAAGAAGATGAGGAGAAACGGGCAAAAGATAAAGGTATTCACCAATGTTCTCTCTGTATGATTAAGTTATTCATGTCATCATGTTAATTAGTGGTATAACGTTAACTCTTAGGTTTGTTAGCCTTCTTGCTTATGATGCTTGCTATGCTTACCTTGCTAAAACACACACACACACACACACACACACACACACACACACACACACACACACACACACACACACACAATAAAAGCCTAATTTACAAACCATCACAGAAATTCTAATGGTTTCTATTAAATACCACAAAATGTAACCACAAAATTATGCTTTGCAGCAAGTACAGTTATTTATTTCCATTGTATATTATGTTAATGTTGGCTATAACCAATATATTTACAATATATTTACAGTATACTGTAAATAGCCAGTTTAATTTACATATGTGTAGATAGTTTAAAAGACATTTTCCATTTGCTATAACTCTGTTACGTGACAAAGCAGATAATCTGAGGCAGTAAATTAACCAAGGAGCTAATTGTTCCTCCCTTAGATTAGATTATATTAGATTAATAAAGTGTCTAATGTTTCCTCCGGGTACTCCGGTTTCCTCCCACAGTCCAAAGATATGCAGGTTAGGCTAATTGGCGTTCCTAAATTCCCCGTAGTGTGTGAGTGTGTGTATGTGTATGTGCCCTGCGATGGATTGGCACCCTGTCCAGGGTGTACCCCGCCTAGTGCCCGAAGTCTCCTGGGATAGGCTCCAGGCCCCCCGCGACCCTGAACACAGGATTAAGCGGTATAGAAAATGAATGAATGAAAGTGTCTAATGACTGCCATCAAAAACCATGAGTCTCTTTGAGCTTATCACTTTTCTGCACGATAAGGATCTATCTGAGATCTACCCAAACTTTTGGACTGCTCTCACGATTGCACTTACATTGCCAGTGACTGTAGCTCAAGCAGAGAGGAGCTTTTCCAAACTCAGGTTAATCAAGACATACCTGAGGTCAACCATGTCTCAGGAACTTGCTGTCATAAGCAGAAATCATGCAATAGGGGAGCAGATCTCATATGATGCCATTATTGATGATTTTGCATCTAGAAAGGCCAGAAAAGTCAGATTTTAGTTTCAGTTTGTGGTTTCTGTTCTGCAGTGAAGTAAGTTATTTTTCTTTAGTGTGATTTGTTCTATATTAATTCAATATTTATATAATATTTGTTTGTACACAGTATATTTATTTAAGTTCTGAGTAGTTTATTAAAAGGTGTGGTGTGTACAAAATGTGAAGTTTTTTATTACATTTTTTTTGGGGGGGCGCCGGGAGGGAGTCTCGCCCAGGGAGCAATTCAGTGTAGAACCGCCACTGCCTGTACTATATACTGTATATATATACTGATGTATACAATATCAGTTGTAAATGTAAATAATGACTCCCCTATGTATATTAAAGTAAGGTTTGGGTTCCAAAAGGTTTTTTCTAAGCCCATTGCTCTTTGCTGGATAAGTGGTGCGGTGCAAAAAGTCTTGATCCACCTCACATTTTTCCCCAAGACTTTCTTGACTTTTTTTTTTTTTTATCTAATCTTGAAGAATAGTTCTTCAAGCTACCTGAAGGAATTTTCTAAGCTTTCTGATCATGTTGTAACCCCCAAGTCCCCTTATGAAACATAATGAAATTAAACATATTGGTGTCATTAAAACTAGAACCTTTTTTCATCTCAGAAATATTGCTAAGATAACCAACATATAATGTTCCTTTATGACTTTTTAAGCCTTTCTATAACTTTTTCTTTTAAGGTTGAACTATTATAATATCTTACTGTCTAGTTTGTCCATAATAAAAATTGTAATTATTTATAAAATACTACTAATAAACAATCTATCACATAAATGTCTTACCACATTACCTGAGGTAAACCTTCAGTCATTTTATCTTTATAATGAATAGAAAGAAGACTACTGGTTTATTATTCTTAGGTTTTCTCTAAGGCAAAATAGGCCCAGGTAGTCTTCTGACGGTCTCACACATCCGTTCAGGTTTGTTGATGATGAGGTTGCTGGCTGTTTTATGTTACAGGGTACCTTTGGGCTTGTGTAACCTTATGACATTCCCTTTTAATTATGCTGTCATACTAGTTAGTTGATTAAGCCAGTCTTTCTGAAGTCACAGTTTACTCACTGAACTTCGTACAGGACAAAAGTATACTACATGTATTACACGTTATACTGTATGCTACATGTGTTAATCCAGAGGCCTGATGATCCTGATTATATCTGCCCTCTAGTCCTGCCTGAATTTTGCTCATGGCCTACTTCTGCTTTGAGCTACCGTCACCTGAGAATTACTCACTGCTGTTGAAGATAGCCCCATGTGGATGGCCTGAAGATTGCCATGAGTTTGCTGTGGATAGTGCCAATTGGATACCCTAAGGATGGTCTCATCCTTACACTCATTCCTTATTCAGGAAATACTTTCACTCAGAAAGGAAAAAAGAAATTCTGAGAACACAAATAAAAAATGATGATATTCATACAGAAGACACAATAGCATATATTTGTAAATTGCAAAATATACAATGCAAAATTGCATTGTAGTGTCACGCATAAGAAGATGCGTTTGTCTGACAATATTGTATTAGTGGGTCTTCACCTCTGTCTTGCACATAAGAAATAAAACCAGACAGTTTGATAACTAACTGATGACAATATAATCATTTTATATTAGTGGATTAGTGAATAAGTTTCAAGAGATTAATTTTACTAACATATACCTACATATTTCCTTAAACAGATATTACCTTGTCTAAAACAAATAATGTAAAATAATTCGTTAGCCAAACAAGTGTAGCCAAACAGTTATTCAGTTGGTCTGGACTAGGGTCTCATCACAACGCAGAGTGCTGGTTAAAGTAGTAAATGACCAACTAGAGATCAGGTATGCATCTCCTGGTTTGTGCTGATGTATCATGCATTGAGATTGTGTATTGTGATAGATGACTTTTATGTATCACAAGACTTTATTCTACATCTACTGTTTTATCTCCATATAGTCAACTTCTTTGTAAGTTATTTATGAATGTCCTATTTGCTTTCACTGTTACAGATATACACCAGAATAATGCATTTGTGGAATCTGTAAAGGACCCTCTCCTCTTAATGTTCACAAGAAATTCATGTAATGCCAAATTAATGTAATGATGCAGAAATCGTTGTTCATATGTTCATTACCTCTAGGATGGATTGTTGTAATCCACTATATGTTCCACTAGATGCATTAACAAGCTTTAGTTACATCATGCCTATCGTATCCACAATGTACTGGCTCACAATCAAATGAACTGTTTATATTAGAATATTACTATTGACTTTTAAAGCAGGAAATAATCTTGCTCTCCAGTACCTGAGCAGATTTCTTGTCTTTATAATCCAACATGCTCTCTTTGACCAAAAGGTGCAGGATCTTTGTTGTTACCTTAAATAGTGAAGGCTACATCAGGGGTCTCTTGCAGAGCCTTACAGTTACAGACAGTCGTACAGTTATTGGCAGTGGTGTCAAAAGTATTCACATTCATTACTTGAGTAGAAGTATAGATACTAGGGTTCAAAAATACTCCTTTAGAAGTTGAAGTATCAACGCAAGCTTTTTACTTAAGTAAAAGTTTAAAAGTACTGATTTCAAAACTACTTAAAGTATAAAAGTAAAAGTACCGTGAGGGGCGACAAAAGCATTAAGGTCTCGCTTTCTGATCATGCGACTGGGGGGGGGGGGTGCGTTGTGCGCGTTCTTATCATGAGACCGTGGGGGGGGGCGTTGTGCGCGTTCTTATCTGGCGACCGGGGGGGTTGCGCGTTCTGATTATCAAAATAGAGTAACGAGGCTATTTTTAAAGTGTAAGGAGTAGTAAGTACAGATAATTGCTTAAAAATGTAGGGAGTAGAAGTAAAAAGTCGGCTGAAAAATAATTACTCCAGTAAAGTATAGATACCCAAAATTTCTACTTAAGTAAGGTAACGAAGTATTTGTACTTCATTACTTGACACCTCTGGTTATTGGAATAGCTTTCCAATATGTGTTATAAGCCTTTTATTAATCGTTTATTTCTTATGTAAAGAAGCAAATCTGAAAGGTTTCAAGGTACAGAGTGTTTTCGGAAACTGTGATTTATGAATGTTGTCGTCCCCCTTTCACATACAGTATTCATTCAGTTTGCTTGAGAGTCAATTGCCTGGTCACTTTATGTCTCAAGGCACTGTCTTCTCTGTGTTAACTTTTGTGTCTCAGGATTATTTACTGTATGCTGTCATAGATATTGTCTTATGCTGTCTTCTCAGAATGCCTGCTTCCACTCTGCACACCAAGTCAACTTTATTTAACTTTTACCTGACAAAAGCAATACTTAAGATTTTTTGTTCTCCTGGAATTCCAGTAATCCTGGCCTCTTCTGATCTTCAGACCTACATGATCGAGACTGAAGCCCTACTTTTGTTTGGAGTTTGTTTGGAGCAGAAGGGATGGTCCCATCTGAAAAGGATGGCCCCACAGTCAAGAGGACTGTGGATATTCTACCTTTGATTGGACTTAGGACTGCAGCTGCCAAGAACAGTTTTGCACTCAAATCTGCATCATTAGTTACATCACTGGAAACTTCAACATAACGGACTTAAAACTGTCAAGAATCTAGACATTACTTTGATGTTTGAGTCCCTATTTACACATTTGCTCTTTTTGACTGTGTACAGTATACAGTTATAGAAGCAAAAAACATTTTATTGCATTATAAATTGTCACTGAGATAAAGAAGGGTCGCTTGTTGTGTCTGGTTTCTCTTAGCAACCCAGCACACAAAGACAGGATGGTACAATACTACCTGAAATAGGAAAACAGAGATGGCTTATCATTTGAAGCTCACTATGTATACATCCTGGGGCTAAGATATACTGAGATACCCAAATGTCACTTTCACACATTTGTAATGTGGCAAAATGAAGTGATTCTTATTTCGTATGGGCAGTATGAGCACAGGACTTTGAGCAATTCTTATCCTTTAAAATTCCCTTCTAGGTCTTCAGCATCAAGTTTTTTGAATTTTTGAATTCTTTTAGCATACCGCTTACCATTTAAAATCTATTCACAATGTATAGTGTAATGTCAGGTTCAATGTTTTAATTGTACCATGAAGAGGTGATTTATTTCAGTTATCAGACAGTATTTTAGTATTTGGTCAAATATTAACATATATTCCCATGTACTGATTAAGTAAACAGTGTGTGAGCAGCATTGGAGCAGTGCTGTCTTTACTGTCGTGTTTTTTTTTTTTTTTATTAATCTAGGAAGTGTGCTGTCAGCGCTTGCACTCTTTCATTTGTGTATTAAGCGGCTTGTGTGCTCTCTCTCTCATTATCTGTTTCCACCAATTGACTTTGCCACTTCCTAGCACCCCTATCTCCCTAACGCAGAGTGTGAATGACATTATGAAAAGCTGCTATGAGTGCTTCCCTCGTACTGCGGGAGGAAGTAGTTGAAATGAAATTCATGTTCAGCTTTTTTATGGCCACTGATAAAGAAAAGGAATAAATAAATAAAAAGGGGGAAATTTTTTGAAAACCCAAAAACCCCTGCAGCTGTTAGTCAAACAAACAGAGGGAAAAGGCCGTATTTATTCAGTCAAATTCACATCAAAGACGTGATGGCCTTTGAAAAGAATATCATATTTTATAGCAACAAGAAAAATATATATTTTCGTTCTGTTGTCACTTTGGGATTTGGAGCACTGCTTACAGCATCAAACAATGAGCTATCTGTCTGTTTGTGTATCTATACAAATATTCAGTGTACTGAGTGAAAGCATACGATATCTCCAGCCCATAATACAATTCATTCATTCATTCATTCATCTTCAAGAACCAATTTATCCTGTCCATTGCGGAAACAATTCTAGAAATGCCACTGCAGGTTTTAATAATGTTTAAATCCAGAGACTGAGATTCATATGATTTGGATTTTTGTAAATATATCATGTATGCCAAATTCTGATCTAGAATTTAATGCATATAATAAATATATCTTTATGGTAAATATTTCTGAAAATAACTATAACTAAAAGTATACTCATGGAGTTTGCATGTTCCCCCCGTGCTTGGTGGGTTTCCTCCGGGTACTCCGGTTTCCTCCCACAGTCCAAAGACATGCAGGTTAGGCTAATTGGCGTTCCTAAATTGCCCGTAGTGTGTGATTGGGTGTGTGTATGTGTGTGTGCCCTGCGATGGATTGGCACCCTGTCCAGGGTGTACCCCGCCTAGTGCCCGCCGTGACGCACATAGACGCTGTGCAGTGCATTACACAGGAAACAGAATTGAGCGGTTCTTCTCATGAGCATTCTAGACCGAGTCTTTCATTCTTTAGAATCTATTGCACTGCATAGCTTCTATGGGAGTCATGTGACAAAAGAACGAACGATTCAAACCAAAAGACTTAAAGGTAACCACTCATTTCTGTTTCCTGTACATACCTACGGAGGTTTTGCGATGCTTTGTGTAAAACTGTGTACAAATGTAAAATACATATTGATTCCAGATACAAATGACCGCTGGTTCCTAACCATTTAATGCAGAAAAAAAAGGTGGTAATAAGTAAGGGGTTTGTTGCTATGTGCATTACAAAGACCTTATTGTCCATGTCATGCACATTGTTCGGGTTTTAAAAGAACCTAGCAGTATTCATGTTTCAAAGCTGCTGCAGGTCCTGTGCGGTATCAGCGTGTCACGGGGGATCATGCTAACTCTATATTCCTGTGACAGTGGTTATAGCTACTGGTGTCCTGTGAAGACACACTCTGCTACCTCTTTTTCCCGAAAAAATTTCTCCAAGAAACCAAAAAAACAACAAAAAAGAACAAACAAAGCAAACCGTGGACCATAGCTGTCTTTCATTGGCAGCTGTATGTGACAGCAAATCTGTCTAAATTGTCTAACCCACATATGGTCTGAATCTAGATGAAAACAGTTTTGGGTTATTGCTTGCTTCTAGTTCTCCTGTCTCTTCTTTTTGTTGAGCTCTTTTTTTAGAGGCTCTATCTTTTTTTATCTGATCGACCACTTAATGCTGAGCTTCCATTAAAACGTTTAACTTTTTAACATTTCTTCCCCAAGAAGCAATCTGATCACATCTGATCCGAATGCCCTGGACGTTTTAAAAAGATTTACTGTAGGTGCTCTGGGTGTAAATATGCATTTTCCAAGCATTGCCTGATTTCATATCACAGGTGCCCATAGAATACCTGTTTTTTCCAGATTGTTGGCCATATACTGTTCTAATGTGATGATGTTTTCCTCAATACAACAGGACATTTATCAGCAGTTATGTCATTGGTTTTTAGAAAAGACACAATTAATGTACCCATCCACCCCATCCTTTATGTCTGCCAGCTTGTCATGTTCCTATGTATTATAATAATGTTATCAAAGCATATGTTAGGGAAGGGGACTGTACATGGAAGATCTTATAAGACGTTACAGTTGTAAAACTTAACATACCAGAAACAACCTTCAAAAGTATTGATATTGCTTCAACTTTATAGCGATATACTCCTGGCAGAATTTGCAACAGAATGTTGCTTAACAGGGGGGATTTTTCTCTAAGCCTCTGTCCTCTCTATGTTTATTATCTTAAGAATTATGCTCTGTGATGTTAGATATGCAACTTAAAAACTATATTGATATTTATTATTTGTCTGGATCCATTTTGATTGTAATTTTCTCACTAAATCTTTCCATTTTTCAGGTGAGGTGAGAGACCATGAAATTCGTCCATTTTAAGGTATGAAAGTAATCGATACATATCGCTCAGCAGTAGGCAATTGATTGGTTGAGGAGGACCCCTAAAGAAGACTCTTGCATATTTCCATCATATTCCATTAGGGCAGTGGTGGCTCAGTCGGTTAAGCTGTGGGTTACTGAGTTACTGATCGGAAGGTTGGGGGTTCAAACCCCAGCATCGCCAAGTTGCCACTGTTGAGCCCTTGAGCAAGGCCCTTAACCCTATCTGCTCCAGGGGCGCTGTAAGCTGGCTGACCCTGCGCTCTGACCCCAGATTCCTAATTGGGATATGCGAAGAAGACATTTCGCTGTGCTGTAAAAAGTACATGTGACAAATAATTGAATATTCTTCTTCTTCTTCTTCATTACCTTCACTGTCACAAAAGCTTTCTTATTTCTCCAAATATCTCCCCATTTTACCAAATAAATATTTATTTATAATAGATTAGTAAATAGACTCTATTTACTAATTAGGTGGGCAATTAGTTCCACTAGATTATACATAGCGGTATCACAGTTAATGGGGCCAAGTACAAATGCACGCCACACTTTGTTTTTTCATTTGTAATAAATTTTGAAAGCCATTCATCATTTTCCTTCCACTTCACAATTATGTGCTATTTTGTGTCGATCTATCACATGAAATCCTAGTAAAATACATTGATGTTTATGGTTATAATGTGTCAAAAATAATTAAAATCGCAGTGTTGAAATTTTTTACAAACATGCAACACAACTTAAATTAGTGGTTCTCAAACTTTTTCTGTTATTCCCCACTTAAGGGGGTGAGCGAATTTTCAAGCCCCACTTGTCAACAAAATAATAACGAAATCGGCCAAGTTTACTGTTTATTGAAATATCAATTTCTAAACCAATAAGATCAAACAACACCAAGTTAAAAAAAGATAAAATACACATGCAATTGTTACAAGGCTTACGTTGTCACTTATCTTTGCATAATTGACCCCATGTTTATTAGCTGCTCTGCAATCGTTTGTAGTTTTTTTGCACTGGCCAATTCTGTATGCAACTTTGAATGAAGCTATTTGTGCTTTGCTGTCCACTGATTCAGATGTTACCATGCGATTCTCCTGCTGTCTGTATTCTGCCAGCTTTCTTTCAAAGACGTCCAGTGGTTTATTAACGTGACTGGAGTGTGTTGTCTCCAAGTGACTTCCTAATTTGTTGGGTCTCATGCGGTCTGCTGCCAGCAGTTTAAGTCACAAAACACACACGGGTCTCTCTTCTGTCCCCACCATCCCACCATGAATCCAAGCTGAAGATAGGCTTCATTACGGGTGGGCGATATAACCAAAATCTTCTATCACGGTAGAAGCAATTTTCTAACTCAATAGCGATATATATCACAATATAGCAATTTGTATCTGAAAATGCATAAATAAAAATGAAAACACAAAGAAATTGTTTTACATAATTTAATTTTTTATGTAATTTTATTTAAACTGTGAATTGCTGGGGTTTGCCGCATTCTTTTTACTTTTGCCATATTCGTTTGGAAGCTTGGATTTCAGATGATAGAAAAGGTTTGACGTGTTTCCACCACTTGTTAAAACAGTGCACTTGTGTACCTTCCAAATCACGTTCATCTCATTCGTATCACTTTTCTTATACCCAAACCAATTCCACACCACAGACGAGGCACCTTTTTTCTTTACAATCTCCTCTTTGTTGGTTTCATCACATGTAAGTAAACTCACTGCTGCTGCAGCGTCTTCTTCCATTGTCGAAGTGTATGTGAAGCCAAACACATCAAAAGTGGGACTAAACCGCAGCACCCGATTGAACCAAATATCTGCGCAAATACAGCGCAGCGCGACTATCTGGATAGCGCAGTGATGATCTGGTGTATTTGCGCAGCCCGGTGGTGGATCGCGCAGCGCCGCTCGAATCACAAACCTGCGCGACCCACTGTGTTTTATTTAAAAACAATTTATTTAAAATGTCAGGACTGTTTAATATTGTTTCCGCCTTGCCATGCCTGGATTGTACGTGCGCATCCCAGCGGGGTAAAATGTACTTTGATGGTCACTTTGAGAACCACTGACTTAAATCATATTGTCCCAGACTATACAGGTCCTTCTCAAAAAATTGGCATATTGTGATAAAGTTCATTATTTTCTGTAATGTACTGATAAACATTAGACTTTCATATATTTTAGATTCATTACACACAACTGAAGTAGTTCAAGCCTTTTATTGTTTTAATATTGATGATTGTGGCATACAGCTCATGAAAACCCAAAATCTCAAAAAATTAGCATATTTCACCTGTACATGTATACAATGAATGCTCAGCAATCCACCTAATACAAGGGTTGCATTATGGATGAAGAGTAGTCCAGCAGTATAAGAGTGTAAGGGGCATCATTTACATAACCTTTATGCTTTACAAACTCCAAACCATTTTTAAACAGACCTGTTGGTTCTACCAGGTCAGAATGATGCACACAGAAGAGGAGGTCTCTAATTGTAACTGTAAGTTTTTAATCCTAAGTTCAGTCCTGATTTAAACACTAATGCTCTATTGATGATGAAGATGTGGACTTCACAGTTCATGCAGTGTAAATAGGACCCTTATTGATTTAACAACTCAGTTTGGTGCTAAGCTGTGCCCTCTCTAGCATACTAAATTCTTGCCCTTTCTAGAGGGGCTTGATAAATTGCCTTTCACTCATCTTTTTCTACGTGACACGAATGTGATCAATGTCTTACCTCTGCTGCATTCATGCTTTTCTTTCCAGGTTTTAATGCACACACTCATTTGCTTCTCATTGATTGTTATTTTTTCTCAGCTGTCCAATTACTGATTGGTGACCTTGGAGATCAAGGTGGATGGGTTGACAGTGTTAAATGCTGAATTGAAATTGATGAATAGAATACTAATGAAGATTAGTTGCTGTTATCCAAGTTGGTCAGAACAGACTGGAGAGCTGTGGTTATGTTGTCCTTTGTTGAGTTCATTCATTCATTCATTCATTTTCTATACCGCTTTATCCTGTATTTAGGGTCGCGGGGACCTGGAGCCTGTCCCAGGAGACTCTGGGCACGAGGCAGGGTACACCCTGGACAGCGTGCCAATCCATCGCAGCTCTGTTGAGTTGTTGGGGCAATTGGTAAGTTGAGATGGATCTAATTATGAGGGCACAATATCGGCCCTTCGATCCATTGACTGTATAAGAACTGGACAAACCCTCTGTAACATCACCCATAGGTTTTCTAAAGAGCGTTTTTGAAGCTCAGTTGTGAGAGCCCTTATTCTCACCATCTTTGCAGGAGCTGACGTTGCCTAAATCCCAGTTAGTCCATAAGTGGAAAAAATGGGTGGAATCAGAGGTGTCAAGTAACGAAGCACAAATACTTCGTTACCTTACTTAAGTAGAAATTTTGGGTATCTATACTTTACTGGAGTAATTATTTTTCAGCCGACTTTTTACTTCTACTCCTTACATTTTTAAGCAATTATCTGTACTTTCTACTCCTTACTTTTTAAAAACAGCCTCGTTACTCTATTTTTATGATCAGAACGGGCAACCCCTCCGGTCGCATGATAAGAACGCGCACAACGCCCCCCCCCCGTCACATGATCAGAACGCGCACAACCAGCACCATAACAAAGTTATTGTAGATAAAATATGTCAGTGTGGGAGTCTAGGATGGTCTATGAATCAAACGTTCCAATCTGTTTGCTAACCTGGTGCTGTTTTCAAGAGTCTGCTCCCTTTATCTGCATCTTTACTGACAGCTTTCAATATTTAATGATGGAATTGTATTTAGGGAGTAGAAGCATTAATAGGTGATCAGTTTACCTAAGTTAGTGCCCAAGCAGGATGGCTCAGTATGCTTTAGTAATGTTATTGTCTTCTCTCTTGGGACAGGAGACATTCTGATGAATTTTGCTAACAGCAGTTCTTTCATGGCTAGCTTATTATTGTCACGATTCTGTCGGCGGTGTGTGCGTGGCATGATCGCAGAGGAGGCGAGCTGGCGGTTCAAAATAAACGTTCTTTATTTAAACAACAAAAGAACATTAGCAAAACCAACACAAACTTAACTACAACAAAAGGTGTAGCTAGACGCCTGACTGAAGTTCAGCCAGGCTATTTATAACAAACTAAACATAACAATAGGTTACTTGCGTAACCCCGGTTCTCTGATAGCATTAAGTGAGGTGTCTCACTATGGGATACGCCCCTTCCGCGTATTCTTCAGAAGCTCTATTACATTACGCCAGCCCCAATTGGCTGGCAGATGTGACGTTGTGCCTTGGCGTGGCCTTCCCTCCTCCCCGTATAAAGGGGGCAGCACGACGTCACTTCGCTATTCAAAACAAGCAACCTCTTCCTTGCTTCACACAGCAAGGAGGGTGATCTGGTGAGACACCTCACTTAATGCTATCAGAGAACCGGGGTTACGCAAGTAACCTATTGTTCTCTTTCAAGCATATGTTTCGGTGTCTCACTATGGGATATCCTAACTCCCGTATTGTCAGATAGCCAGTCTTGAAGTCTTCTGCCAACCATAATCAACACATTCAGGGCTGAGCGATTATCTTTTTTTTTTTTTTTAACTTGTAGAATCTGTCCTTACGCTCAGTACTGCGTGAGCTACAGTCTGAGCTGTAACGTCCAGTTTATAAAATCTGGCAAATGTGTGTGGCGATGACCAGCTCGCTGCTTCACAGATATCCTGTAATGTGACTCCTTTAAATAGAGCCCATGAACTTGACATGCCCCTTGTTGAGTGTGCGCGTAAGCCAGTTGGGGGTTCGAGACCCTTACTGGAATATGCCAACGAAATAGCCTCCACTATCCAATGCGATAGACGTTGCTTAGTGATCGGCTTCCCCGTACGAGGTTTCATCCAAGAAACGAACAGCTGATCGCTCTCCCTTAAACCTCTGGTTTGCTCTGTGTAGATGCGTAAAGCACGCACCGGGCACAGTGTATTTAACTTTTGCTGCTCTGATGATGCAAAAGGGGGTGGATGAAAGGCTCTCAGCTCGAGAGGGTTTATAGCATTAACGACTTTAGGCATGAATGCCGGGTTAGGTTTCATAACTACTCCCGCATCCCCAGACATGAACTGCAAGCATGCTGGGTGCACAGAAAACGCATGAATCTCACTCACGCGCTTTGCTGAGACCAAAGCCATTAGTAGCGCAGTCTTGAAAGACAATGCCCTGAAATCAACCTTGTCTAGCGGTTCAAATGGGGATGTAGACAATGCACCAAGCACCAATCCCAAGTCCCATGATGGGGTAAGTGGTTTTGAAACCGGTAAGGCGCGATGCGCGCCCTTCATGAATCTGCATATCAGAGGATGTTGTCCCACTGTTTTGTTATCAAATGTTTCAGTCATGCTTGACTGAAACCGCTCAGCTTTTGATGGCAACGACGGATTTGCAGCCGCCGTGTGTCTCGGGAGCAGGTGCGCAGCCACTAGCTGTTCCATGGGGGGCATCCGGAAAAGTCCTGCCTTTTCCATGCCCTCCACGTCCAGTGCGGATCCCCCTTGCACTGGCACCTTGCTGGTGAAAGGTTTGTCCTTCCAGGTCACCGCGAGCTCCTCCAGGAGCTCTGGGAAGACTGGAAGGAGCTGCCGTGCCGCCCGTTTCGCCCTCGGCAGCCTCTTGCCCTCATAGCGAGACTTTGCAGTCTCCGCTACCACAGTCGGCCACTGGATGTCCAGCTTCTCCGTGGCGCGTTTGCACACGTCCTGCAGGTCGACGCTAAGGAGCGTGGATGGTGCCCCGTCCATAGCCTCAGTGGTTCCCGTGGCGGTAAGGGGTTGTGCTGAGTGTACGGGTGGGAGGAAAGGCGAGTCCTCGAAATCCTCCTCTTCCTCAGAAAGGAGAAAGTCGGACTGGCCCTCTTCCCCGAAGTCGATTGCGCCTTCCTCCTCGTCAGTGCTGAGCACACTGGGCAGAGGGGCGCAGGCGTCGAGCTGTTCACCCCAGGATAAGGCTGCCGTGGTGGGCAGCTCTCCAGGGATGGATACCTGTAGAATGGCAGCTGGAGTAGGGCTAGGTGACAGGAGCAGGTCGAGGCCCGACAGGCTAGCTTGGCGTGCTAGCCTGCGACGAAGGCTCTTCGCGGTGAAGCGTGCGCAGTGCTCGCAGGAACCGGGGTTTTCAACCGCTAGTTGGGCATGTTTCAGCCCAAGACACGCCGAGCAGACCTGGTGTGAGTCTTTGCCCGCGATTTTGTTCCCACACAGGCAGAATCGCACGTCTCCTCCTCCCCTAGCTTTAGCACACTGCATTGCTGCAGCCATTGTTTCTTCTGGATAGGCTCCTGGTGTGAAGCGAGAAGAGGTTTTTGAATAGCGAAGTGACGTCGTGCTGCCCCCTTTATACGGGGGGGAGGGAAGGCCACGCCAAGGCAAAACGTCACATCTGCCAGCCAATTGGGGCTGGCGTAATGTAATAGGGCTTCTGAAGAATACGCGGAAGGGGCGTATCCCATAGTGAGACACCGAAACGTATGCTTGAAAGAGAACTAAGCACAATTAACTTCCCTCGGTTCAGGTGAGCTTCTACGTCACCTGACCAAGGTGCAAACTGGGAACTGAAGTACACACAAACTACAACTCAAAAACAAACGTAAACGGGCATTTGGCGCCCTCTAGGGGTTAACCCTCACAGTATCCCCCCTCAAAAAATGCTCCTCCGGAGCATCACCGGAGGTCCAGGACACCCACCCCACTGTTCTACCTTCTTCTCTGCGACCTGGAGGCTGAGTGACTGAGCTGGAGACGTGCTCAGCGGCTGCAGAGCTGGAGACATGCTCGGCGGCTGCAGAGCTGGAGACGTGCTTGGCGGTTGCATAGCTGGAGACGTGCTCGGCGGCTGCATAGCTGGAGATGTGCTCAGCGGCTGCAGAGCTGGAGATGTGCTCGGCGGCTGCAGAGCCGTAGCGTCATCCTCAAAGCCGGGCAGCGGCGGCAGAAAGATGCCGACCAGGCTCCTTGATGTCTGTGGCGCGGACATGCTGGTTAGCAGCTGCAGAACTGACTCGGAGCTTGGGGACGGCGGCGCCGCCATGACGTCTTCATCGCTGAGAGGCGGAGGGAGAAACGCGTCTTCGACGCGCGCCAGCCACTGCTGGTATTCCTCCGCAACGCGCACAGGCAGAGGCGGCGGAGGAAACAAGTCTTCTCCCGTGCAGAGGATTGGCGGCTGTGGGGGACATGCCTCTTACTCCGTGTTGGAGCGTGGCAGCGGCGGCGGAACAAACGTCTCTCCCTCGCTGTCCTGCGAGGGCACCGAACGTGTTGTTTCCTCCTTACCGCCGAGCGCTGGCGAGGGAAGAGAAAGCTCAGAGCCCGCTTCGCGGCTCTCCCGGAAGTAGAGGATCATGCGCTGGAGCTCTTCCACCTGCTCCCGAAGGTCTCGCACTCGCTCCTGATCTCGCACTCGCTCCTGATCAGGAATCCAACACATGAGCTCATTCTCCTCTCTCCACTGCTGCTCCGCCTGGGGTTTTATTTCCCCCGCGTCACCTCCATACTTGGCCTTCCTGGCCCTTCTCTTCCGGCCGGTGCGGGGAACCACGTGACCCCGTGTTGCGTCGCCCCTGAATGGCGTCCGCCGAATGGCGAGCCTGCAGCCCTCCCAGCTCTGCCGCGCTTCCTTCACTCTCCGCTCCTCGCTGCTCTCCTGCAAGTCCTCCAGTTCCTCCAGCAAGCTGTATTCCCAGCCGCGATACATCTCTTCCTCGCTGTCCTCCAGCCAGTCCGCCAGCTCGGGCGAGATCGTGTTTGCGCCCCCCCAAAAATCGTTTAGGGGGAAATCCTCCGCCATGCCATTTAAACGGTCTAGCTTTCTGGCGGTTCACAATAAATGTTCTTTATTTAAACAACAAAAGAACATTAGCAAAACCAACACAAACTTAACTACAGCAAAAGCTAGACGCCTGACTGAATTTCAGCCTGGCTATTTATAACAAACTAAACATAACTAAACACAATTAACTTCCCTCGGTTCAGGTGAGCTTCTACGTCACCTGACCGAGGTGCAAACTGGGAACTGAAGTACACACAAACTACAACTCAAAAACAAACGTAAAGGGGCGTTTGGTGCCCTCTAGGGGTTAACCCTCACAATTATTAGCATCTATATACACATACTGTAGATTTAGTCTATTTTGTTGGTTAGTAAGATGCTACGGTAGGTAGTACTGGTCAGTGCAGATTTACCCTAACTCACAGCTCACCTCACTTTTTCTGGAGCTGTTTATGTTGTCGACATAGGCGTGAGTATTCCGTGTTAGAACAGCTTACTCCAGTGGTAACTGAGAGGAGATAAATATTGCGTACATGACATAAGACTCATGGTAGTGCTCACCTTTTCTCCTCCGAGCAAGTTTTTGCTGCCCATCTTCAAGGTGAGTTCTACCATCAGTCCTGTATCATGCCAACAATAAAGCATCCTGAGACCTTTCATATGTGGGGTTGCTTCTCAGCCAAAGGAATGGATCCATTCTCAATTTTGCCCAAGAACACAGCCATGATTAAAGAATGGTACAAAAACATCCTCAGAGAGCAAGTTCTCCTAACTATTCAAGAACAGTTTGGTGATGAACAATGCCTTTTCCAGCATGATGGAACATCTTGCCATAAGGCAAAACTGATAACTAAGTGGATCAACATTTTGGGTCTATGGCCAGGAAACTCCTCAGACCTTAATCCTATTGAGAACTTGTGGTCGATCATCAAGAGACAGGTGGACAAAGAAAAACCCACAAATTCTGACAAATTTCAGAGTAAGGAGTGCTTGGTGACCGAATAACTTTTTCTCAAGATTGTAACAAGCAACTAGACAGAAAATCCCTTGGCAGAAAATGACAAATTTGTGCAACCTGCTGAGATGTTTCATGCTGTGACAAATTTCACTTTCTGGATGTACCTTGGACTAACTCTCAGTCTTTTTATCTCTGAAAGATGAAGCATTAGTCTTAGGATCCATTGGTTGCGGTTCATTCTCAGTAGTACTATACAGCATGCACTGGGCACAAGAGTGAAGGCTCTGCAGGTTCACTTTATTGAATGCAGCAGTGTGATTGATTTGTAACCCAGAATAATATGACCTTGGGCAGTAATATGATTTTTGGATGTTTGTTTAGTGTTATATTTATGTTGAGAAAATAATCACACACAATTTTAAAAGTCAGCCTGCACTAATATGACTCTTCTTTATTGCACAATATTGCTTACACTCCCACCTTTGGTCAGTTATATTATTCGGCTTTCTGAATAATAGAATTACATGTCGAGAGAGGAATAGGTTGTTATTTGCCACTCTTTCCTTAAATTATTGTTTTCCCCTCCCCTGACGGTTAAGCCACATTGCATCAGGAAGCGTTTAGAAACTGTCATGTATTTCAGGCGTGATGAGAATGCTTGATAACACAACTGGAGCTATGGTCTGTGCTTTGAGCTGCACTAGTTTGTATGTATGTGTACAGATAAGCCATTTTCTTTATAATTCAAAAGACACATATTTGTGGCCCTCTTTGCCAAATATTTAAAACCAATAAGATAAAATATAATCAAAGTACAATCCTGACTAATATGAATCTCTTTGGCCTTTAAGGGAAATCAAATGCTGGTGAGCAGTGACTACATTTCTGCACAGCTTTCTTTCAAAGGGCCAAGTTGAAGTTTTACATACCAGGCCTGCTATGGCTGTATTGTCATCTGTTATCATTTTCAGAGCAATAAAATGACAATTATTAAAATCTTTTTCAGATCATTGTCAGGATTCTCTACTGGGGGCAGGGGTGGTTAGGGTGAGCAAGATCCATCAGCCCAAACTGCTCTTATACAACCAGGCGTTGAGCTGGAAACCTGATTCTGTAAATAACTTCCACAAAAATGGTGGATGTATATCCATTGCCTGATGTGTCGAATGCATATAGACAGAACCATAAATCCATCCAGGATCCACAAGTCATTATTTGAGGTTGTCTTTTACTCCTAAGTTAGTTATTGCACATGCTAGCTATCATGCTAGGTTATTATAAGGATTATATGTGGAAAGTCATAGGTACTGATTGCATTTGGAACAATTGCTGATTATGCTATTCCATGACCTTTGACTTAGAGAGCTGTGACTAGCGAGAAATGCTGTCGTCCCTACAGATACTAGAGTCAAACAAGTTCTCTAATACAAAGTTAGTAAAGACCTGGGGCCTCATGTATCAATGCTGCGTACGCACAAAAACTTTGCTTACGTCAGTTTTCACGCTCATGGTCGGATTTATTAACAGTGAAATTAACGTGAGAATGTGCGTTCTTCCACGCCAACTTCATGTCTGGCGTACGTGTATTTCTTGTGTGTGTTTGTTTTATTTCCGTTGGCGACTCCTCGAGGCAATTATGTTAAATTACACACTACAAAGTATCGCACAAACACATGTGAAAAACATTGCTATTCATTTATAATTGATAAAATGGGTTAATTGACAATATTTTTCTACTAATTATTTGATTTAGAACATATAAAAGCATTTTCAAATGTATACAACCCTTAGTCTATGGCAATGGCAGTGTTGACCTTATTAGAGGACATTGTCAATGGCCGAATCCGAAGGGAACGTGTTTTTAGGGATCACATTGATTTTCTGGCCCATGATGATGACTGGCTTATTAGCCGTTTCAGAGCTATCCTCTTGGAGCTCTGTGCTGAGTTGGGTCCAAATTTGGAAAGAGAGACAGCAAGGAACTACGCATTACCCGTTCCATTACAAGTGCTGACAACGCTTGGTTTCCTGGCAACTGGTTCTTTCCAAAGGGAACTGGCAGACCGCTCGGGGTTAAGCCAGTCGTCTTTGAGCCGTGCAATGTATGGGACGGGGTCATCCGCATGTCTAGCAGTTATATAAGGTTTCCATACCATGCAGTTGACCAGCCAAACATTAAAGCGCAATTTGCAGCGATCGCCAGTTTTCCTAATGTAATGGGAGCGATCGACTGCACGCACATTGCTATAAAGGCACCATCTGAAGACGAATTTCCATACGTGAATCGGAAACATTTCCATTCAATAAATGTGCAAATAATATGTGATGCTCAAACAGGGCCGGTTCTACAAGGGGCAAGCGGGGGCAGCACCCCCTCAAATAAATGTCTTGCCCCCTCAAATAAAAATTTTTAAATGTTGAGAAAGCACATGTTAATATACTCACAAAATGAATATATAACAAGTGATCTGCGTTAGTGGAAAAACCGCCTAAAAAGGGACACTACCCAATACGGTATTATATTTCACTGGCTGCAGCATGCGCAAACCCCCCGTTGCATGATCTGACCACGCGCACCCCCCCCCATTGCATGATCTGACCGCGCGCACCCCGCCACCCCCCCATATGGTCTGGTCTAGAACCGGCCCTGCTCAAATGCGCCTAACAAATATTGTGGCAAGGTGGCCTGGGTCAACCCATTCATCCTCACAAACAGCATGGCTGGGATGAGGCTCCAAGGTGGCAGGGTGCGCGATGGGTGGCTTCTTGGCGAGTGATGTATTTAAAGATATTATTCCAGCTAAGTTTTTTTTTTTATTATTAATTCCAGAGGACAAACTTGCAAATAACAGTTTTTCTCCGGTCTACCTCCGATAGGAGCACCTCCAATTCACATTCTGTGCAGTTTCTCTTCTTGCTGGCTTTTGCCATTGCTTTTTCGTTTGGTTTTGCCAAAGTGGAGTCATTACCATATTTATACGGGGGAGGAGGCAGGGAGGGGTTTTGCGCTCAATTTCACGTTAATTCGGTTGTACAAAGAGAATATGCGTGGGATTCCGCGTACGCAGTGTTTCATACATCAGATTTTTTTACTGCGTTCGCAATGTTTTAATATGAATTCAACGCAAGTCTTTGTACATGTGGCCCCAAGTAATCTAAATCTGATCTGACTGAGTGGTATTCCACAAGTGGTGATATAGAGCAGAACAGCAACATAGTTGCTGGAAAGAGGTGAGAGCAGCTGCCTGCCAAAACCCACTTCCGATACCAATCACTGAAGCACTTTAGCAGGAAAACACATCGGATACATTTTGTCATCTTAAACAATACTTTGTCTCTTTCAGAAACCCAGAAGTTAGCTGAAATTCAAAAGCGGAATAAGTGGAAATATAAAGTACATCTTGTAAGTTTTTTAGAACTGTCACCACCTCCGTGGTACAGTATATGTGTTGGCATCGCAAAATAGTAATGGGTAAATGAACAAAAAAATCATAACGTGATGATAATAAGTGGTGTTTGTGGAACTTGAGGTGATATACTACCTCTGATGTGATACTGCTTAATTAAACTTCTATATAGAGATGGTTATTGTACACGTCTACATTAACTACAAGCAGAGGTGGAAAGTAACGAATTACATTTACTCGCGTTACTGTAATTGAGTAGCTTTTTTGTGTATTTCTACTTTTTAAAGTAGTTTTAAAAATCTGTAATTTTACTTTTACTTAAGTACGTTTTGTTTAAAGTATTGTAATTCGCTACATTTTAAATCATATTCGCTACTGAGTAAAAAATAAATGAATGAAAATTATAAAATAATAAAAGATATTATGCTTTATAAATGCCCCGTTGCGCTCGCGTGTGTGTATCATGTCCTGGTCGCACGCCGCTCCAGACTCCACTCCAGGTTTTCTGACATCGGCAGCTACCTGACCTTCCACACGGTCGCTTCCGCCCTGAGTGACGAGCGTCATCGACGAGCATGTATAAACCGGAGAGAGACGCGGGAAAGATGAAAGAGGTTGTGATTTTGGCGTTTTGATATTTGGTTGTGTATTCCGGTTTTGACTTTTTGCCTCCAATTGACTTTGATTATTGCTTTGTCCCTTTGGTTTGGTTGGTCTTTGTATATATTTGTAGATAATTTCACTGTTTTTGGTTTAGGGAGTCCGGGAAGGTACCTGTATTTTTGTTTGTGTGTGTGTGTTTTTTTTTTTTTTTTTTGTTTGCAGGTAATCTAGCTACTAAATATAAATACCATTTTGTTTATTATTTTGGCCTGGGTCCAACCTGAATCTGATCCTCCTCCTGGTGTGTGTGTGTGTGTGTGTGTGTGTGTGCGCGTGTGTGTACAAACCTCATTATTTCATCAGTTAATGATTGGATCTAGTTCTTTCTGCCATATACCACCATTTCCATACAGTTTAAAATAGAACCCTGAACCATTCTTTTGCTGTATGGCCCTAGACTGGGACGTAACACCATATTTAAGTGACCACTTTGATTTTCAAGCACAAGAAAGACAACAGCTTTATTATGCAAAGGTGTTCCTTCAGTTAAAAACAACTAGTTTGAGATTTACATCTGCTCATCTTTTTTGAACTACGAATGCCTCATCCCACCCCGCTGTTAAAAAAAAAAAAAAGTAACTCGGTAACTTTTACTCTGAGTAAATTTTTTAATGAACTACTTTTTACTTTTACTTGAGTAGATTTTTATAATTGTAACTTTACTTGTACTTAAGTAAAATTTCACTGAAGTAACAGTACTTGTACTTGAGTACAAAATTTTATTACTCTTTCCACCTCTGACTACAAGATACAGAATTGGCCATCATACTATATTATCATACAATGTTTTTGGTTTTTATTTCATCCTCTTTGTGTAAACGGAACTCCTGTAACATTTTTGCAAAATGATGCCTTTAAACACATTGGCATCCTGCTATCATATTTTGAAAAGAAGAATTATATGACTAACCACATTTCTTCATTTGAAAATGAGCTCCTCTGGGTGGTGATGTTTATGTAGATTATATTAACTTTAAATTATTTTGTTTTGCATTCCTGTACTTTTACTTTCTCAGCCTCTGCTTGCTCTGATGAATGAATTAATTCTGTATGCTGTGGAAAAAAAACAGCAAATAGCAACTTGTCTGGCATTTTGAATGATGGTTCATAAATTAAGACCTGTTCGTGTAAAACACAGTCACAAAAAGTCAGCCATAGCCAAACTTTTTTTGAATACCAGTGGCAGCAAAAACACAGCCACAAAAACAAATTAAACTACCTTACCGGTAAGGTAACCGGTATATTAAGATTGATATTTAAAATGTGACCATTATTCCATTGCATTTGCACACGGGTATCATTTAAATAAAAAAAAAATCTGAAGTAGACAATGTATTGCCAATATTGCCTACATATTATTATACAATCAGCTTCAAGTGTACTGTAATGGCAAAGCAAATTCATTTGTTTCTGCTTTACCCTGAAGACATTTGTGTTTGATGTCAGAAAATAAATATTTTTCATTATGTATTCAACATGATTGTTTTTTTTAAAGCTTATACTATTTGTGGAAATTAATTAATATTTCCCCTTAATTCATTTTAGGCTGTTTGGATTTATGTTATATGGAAGCTAATGAGAATAAAGAATAAAAACTATTTTTAGATGAGCAGAATTGAAATAGATAGGCTTAAGGTAAATATATTTATTGTTTCATGTCATATCCTTTGTTTGCAATAAGCGCATCAAGACAGAAATCTTGATTTAGGGGGGATTCTCCATCCAATCTCTGCTTAGTGAGATTCATATTAGACATGCTCAATTAGATTATGGTTCAGGGATTGATTTGGCTAGTCTAAAAACCTTTCCTATTTTCTCCCTGATTAAGTCCTTAATGTGTTGGCAGTGGTGTGGACCCCAAACATGGGTCATTGTCTTGCTGCAGGTTGAAGTTTCTCCCAATTAAATTTGATGCATTTCTCTGTAAAGTGGCTGAAGGAAGGTTTCTGTAGCTTTCTGAATTCATTCTGCTGCTGCCATCACCTATAATGATTTGTGAGCCCATTCCAGAAGCATTTATTCAAGACAAAGCCATGACATGACCTTTATTGTGCTTAACCAATAAGCATATATGTTTTGACACATGAGCGGATCTTTTCTCCACACTTGGCCTTTTCATGACTTTGGTGAAGGTTAATCTTCATTCTAGATCTTTTGTGGCTCATCTCTTTATTTCCTTGTGAATTCTGTTCTGCTTTGCCTAGGCTTAGTGCTTATGAGGCTAGGCTAGGGCAGTGATTCCCAAACTGGAGTTTAGGAACCCAAGATTATTATCTTGGGGTCGCGGAATAATTTCATGGGGTCGCGAGAGGGATTCAAAATTTTTTTTTTTATTATAATACACACTTTTCAGTATTACAAGTAAATGCTATAAATAAATATTTTCTGATTTGTAAAGATATTACTGATTGAGTGTTTAAATTGAGTGTTAAAAAAATTCGCGACTCAAAGATATGACATCACTGTGCAACGACTGGCTCACTAGTTATTGCTACAGCGCACAACTGCACGTGAAAACCGCAACTGCCGAGATGGATAAATTTGTTATTCGCAAATCTAAAAATGTTAAGGAAATTGTTTGCCTGAGTCATCGGAACCATGTACATCGACCAAGCAAAAGAGCAAGACCCCGTCAGACCAAAGTAGGAAACGTCGGAAATATGAAGAAGAATTCATAAAGTGCAGTCAGTATCAGTATTCAGTAAGTTACGGTAGCAACCGAATACACGAGTTGTCCTGTGCAGCAATGGATGTACTGCTTCAGTTTGGATCTACATATTTGTGTGAGCAGTATTTTTCCGCTGTTACATATATAAAAAATAAATACAGCTCACACAAATATGTAGATCCAATTTTTTTTTTGATGTATAGTAAATGTAGTCAAAATACTGTGAACAGCTTATGTTTATTGCTTGTTTTTGATAGTGGGGGTCGCGAGATCTTGTCTGTCTTCAATTAGGGGTCGCTGGCTTGAAAGTTTGGGAACCACTGGGCTAGGGGACACTCAAAGGCTAGGCTAGGGGACACTCAAAGGCTAACTACTTACCTATTCTCTAACAAACCACACAACATGACTCAACCCCGTATCAGCTCCACACACACAGCAAAAGACGTACATGCAAACACATTTAGCCTGGGGACATGCTTAGTAGTTATGGGTTAATATGAACTACAAAATAACAATATAAAATAAAGCAACATATAAACAAAGAAAAAACAATACACAAAATAAAATGCCATCTTGCCAGTACGTACAAACGTTCAATGCTCGACCCAGTTTCCCAGACTAATCAGCTCTTTATTGAAGATTTAACGACCTACCACGGTTCAGGTGTGCTCCCGCATCACCTGACTGAGGTGTCTTCTGGGAAACTGAGTCTGCAAAACAAAAACTACAAAGGGCAAATCAGTGCCCTCTAGTGGCGATTCCTTACAGATATAAGCTTGTGCAGTGATTCCACATGCTCCCAGAACTACTCATTAACAATTTAATTCCTTCAAGATATAAATCGATTGATGGAATAACATGGTGATAATGATGCGGAGCTGATCATCTGAAGCAACCCCAAATTAAAATACTGCCTTCACCACTTTTGGGAGTTTCTTTTTTTCATTATTAATTAATGGACTGAAGGAAAAGGTAGGCTAGTGACTCAGTGTTCGGATGTTCAGAGTTTTTTTTCAGAGAGATGGTAGGACCAGTCAAGGAATACTAGAGCATCAAAATGGAGCATGGTGCAGTGTGGGGTGTGAGTGCTATGAGGTAGGTGGGTGCTGCTTCATTGTGGATTCATAAGCATGTATTAATGTCTGATATGGGCAGCTATATGAAACCAATGGAGGGACGTCATGCAACTGCATTCTGGATCAGTTGCATGGTCTAAAAGGCACACAAAGGCAGACCAAGAAGAAGTAAGTTTATCTAGTCCAATCTAAATATAGCCAGGGATTGAACAAGGACCTAACAGAAAGCAAAGCTTTGCTATACTGTGCCACGGATTCCAAGACCTGTGAGGATGGACAAGAGAGTCTTGTGGTTGACTATGTCAAATACTGCTTAAAGGTCAAGGAGGATGAAGACAGATGTGTATCTTTTCAGTGGTGGTCTTTTTGGAATGAATTGGTTTGAATTTGGACTGGTTAGCATCTTGGAAGCTATGCTGCGAGAGACAAAAAAAAGACAGTGGATTTTAGAAAGTGTGTTCAAAGACTTTAGAAAGCAAAGAGAAAAGTAATAGCAGTCCTTGCTCTACAGATTGCAACATGTACATCATCAAAGGGGAGGCCTTGTGAGATGGACCAGAACATTGTGGAAAGGGCTTGCGGAGAATCTAATCCCTAGAATGTAGTTCAGGGGTTGAAATAAATGTCTGGCAGATTTGTCCAGTTTCCCCAGCTGTCAGGGAGGATAGAGCAGGAGCTGATGGACTAAGTAGAGAACAAAAGATGATGTTCCAGCTTTTCCCCGTAAAAGAACAGATGTCACTTCAAGCAAGAATTTGGACAGGAGAGCATGGTAAGTGACAAGATCTACAGGTATGTCATTTATTTCACTTTATCTCTGCAGTTCTCAATTCTCTTTGATTGCTGCATAGTACATCTAATAGTCAAGCAGCAGGGCAAGAAGTTAGAAGGTATAGGACAACCACAAGGGAAGTGAAGAGTGGAAAATGCCAGTGGCTATTTCTAATGGTAGGGAAGAAAATGAGTCAGGGTCTGGAAGGTATGATAAGGTGCCGGAAACAAAGTGGAAGGAGAGATACTGTAGATTAGGTGTTTCTATGAGTAGGAGAGACATTTTGATAGCTGGGTGTAGGCAGAATAGGGAGGGTGATGGTGAAGGATACCAGGTGATGATGTGGGGTTGAGTAGCACTGATGTCTGTTTCTGGAGAGGGGTGGCTGAAGATCAGATCCTGTGAATTTCCTCCGAGTGGGAGGAAAAAAATCCAAAATGAAAATGAGTGGGTTTGAACAAAATGTGCCACATTCTAAGTTGTTTAACACATATACTGTAGAGCTGTAAAGCTGAAAATCTAGTCTATTGTATCATTCATCTTTTGATCTGAGGCTCAAATGTCTTCAGTTTATAGCAACAAGAAAAGAATTGGCCTTGCCATTACAATACATTCAAAAAGTATGTACAGTAGTCATTTGATGTCATCTGCTTCCATCATGAAAACCTCCGTGCACCTTTAATATTATTGGTTATGTTGCACATGATCTTTCATAGGCTTCAATCATTTAAAATAAACTTAAGAAACATTTCCTGTTACACTATTCATGTTTACAAAAGGAAATCTTTAACATCAGATTGAATTTATTTGAAAGTGTTTCATAAAATGAAGTATGAAGCGGATAACAAGATGCAATGATAGAGCAGAAGATGAAATAATGACCGCCAAGCAATTTCTTGTACTCTAGGTTCTCTGGAAAATCATTATTCAAATATTTATTCTTTAACTTGGGTATTGTAAGGTGTCAATATGTATATAATAATCTTTCACGATTCTTTGCTTGAAATGTACCATCCTACTCTGATACCAAACGAACTACTTCCTGATGTGTGTGTATCTTCTCAACTACATTTACATTTACATTCAGGCATTTGGCAGACGCTCTTATCCAGAGTGACTTACAAAAAGTGCTTTGAAGTTTCCGTCATTGGACAGATACTTACACTGGGTTACTAGGTTACTAACTAAGTGCCATCAGTCAAATACAGGGAAGGTTGTTTTTTTGGGTGGTAGCAGGGGCGTGGTATTTAAGAAACAGATATGTCTTGAGTTTATTTTTAAAGATTGTCAAAGACTCCACTGTACGGACATCTAGAGGAAGTTCATTCCACCAC
The DNA here is from genome assembly GCA_030522415.1 of Channallabes apus. Taxonomy (NCBI): domain Eukaryota; kingdom Metazoa; phylum Chordata; class Actinopteri; order Siluriformes; family Clariidae; genus Channallabes; species Channallabes apus. Next base: position 9,064,788 of record CM060121.1, on the reverse strand, counting down.
CTCGGTGCCAGAACATGAAAGAGTCTGGATGAATTTGGATGAATGTCTTCCTCGATCCCTGAGAGATGGTGGGACCAGATGAGCAGTGCTGAAGGATCGGAGGGAACGTGGTGAGGTTAGTGATGTGATTAGAGCTGAGAGGTAAGTAGGTGCTGGGCCATTTTTGGCTTTGACTTTTGGCAGCTACAGAAAGCCAGTGCAGGGAGCTGAGAAGTGGTGTGGTGTGGGAGAACTCGGGAAGGTTGAAAACGAGATATGCAGCTGCATTCTGGATCACCTGCAGAGAGCGAATGGTGGACAGAGGCAGACCTGCCAGGAGTGAGATGCAGTAGTCTAGTCTTGAAGCAACAAGGGACTTAACAAGCACATAGTTACCCCAAGATTCCAGGCAGTGGTTGAAGGAGTGACCTGATTGTTGTCCACAAGTTCTTGACAGGGTGACGAATCACCAGGGATGAACAGCAGTTCGATTTTACTCATATAGAGCGTCAGCTGATGAGCAACTACACTAGCTAGTAGCTCTAATCCAAAAGTAGGTCTATGTTCACATTACAAGCTGGATGGCTTAATCCAGATTTTTTTGGTCAGATCAAATTTGCATGCCATGACGGTTTACGTTCTTAAGTGAGAGCAATTTTTATCTGACTCTAATGTGATTGCGCCTGTCCCATGAAACGGCATGCATGCACACATCAATAAGTATTTGTTTGAGCAATCCGGTTTAAAACATGTCATAAGTTTATGTCACCTGTCATTCATTTCAAACAATGGTTTTGATTTTAGCAAAATAATTTTGCTCTGGAGCTTGCAAAACTGGATTTGTCATTTGTATTTGTTGAGGTCCAGAAGAAAAAGACTAAGCAAGACACCTTGCTTCAGCTGTTTTAGCAGCTGTTGGTAGCACTGCTATGAACTCTCCAAGCTCAGTGCTCAATTTGTAAATCAGGAGGTCCCAGAGCAATGAGAGGGTACTGCCCTGGCAAGTTATGGGAGAGAAAAAAAGTCACAGAACGCAGACAGAATCTGTGCTTTTTACGATCTGCATCATCCGTCCATTTGTTTTTCATTATAAAACCAAATATTAAAAAAAGGAAAAAGAAAACCCCCCTTTTTTAGACACAAATTATAAATCAAATAAGCAATGGGCGCTCAGTTTCTAATTTCCATAGTGTGACTACATTTTGTGCTGAATAGTGTTAATTTTTTAAATTAGCATTTTATCTGATGAGCGTGTCGATTTTTGTGCCATCTAAAGATGCCAAACATGTAACCCTTTAAGGAATTACACTTAAGGAAGGGTTTATCATCTGCACTATCAGCATGGAAAATGGAAAACGGAAAACGAGCTTCCTGGAGCTCAACAAAAACATGGCATTTAAACTTTCTGCATAACGCTAACTTTAAATCAATAAGAACACACAGAAATTAACTGTGTCTATGATTTATACAGGATAAACGTAAAAAAAATATTATACTTAATATAACACTTAAAATAATAGGCGTCCTTGTCCAAATCTGGGAGCTTCTGGAGCACACTCTGGCTTGCTCCGGGCACAAATTTAGCCCTGTGTTACTGGTGCTGACGGATGATGTCAATGCTCCTCACATGTGCATAGGCAAAAAGCGAAAATCACATGAATTCCAATCTGCCTGTACTTTAGGCTGTTTGAACATAATGTGAACATAGCCAAAAAGCCAATTTCATATTGAATGATAATATATACTGTAGAGGCGAACCTGTGAAAAAAGAAATCAAAAGACGAACAGATAATAAAAGTGCAATTTTTGAAATGTACTTTATTATCTATTTTTAAATATTTCTGGTTATAGTCATTTTATTTCAACTACAGTATTCAAAAGGTGTGCTTATTCTACAGCATGTTTAATCTGAAACTGAAATTTTATTGAAAGGGTCACATGCATGGCACAAACACCTGATTGGATGAGGCAGGAGAATAGAGGTTGGGCTTACAGAAGTAATAACAGTCCTAACTACACGATTAGACATAATAAAAAAAGATTTTTCTTTTTGTACTCTTTTGTTCAGGTGAAAATAATAATTTGAAAGTGTAAAGCTAAAAATAGATTCTTTTGCTAAGAAGTACACACTACTTGAGGTTTAAACACACACACTTATTACACACTCATTAGGTTATACATATAAAACAGCACAACTTTAAGAACACAAATAAAATCATATCATCAGTGTATAACAGTGCACAACAATAATAGTCATGGCAGGCTTTAGAACAGGGTTTAACACCCACAGTTGGTTTAGATTATCAGATTACTTAACCGAACCCCAGTACTTAAAGAATGTTGTGGGAAAAAATATAAAATCAAAAGAATGTATAATTTTAGATGGTGTACACATTGACTACTACACAAAAAGGGAACTCGCAAGGGAAAAAACATCAATAAAATGCTTTCATGTAGTTTCTGAGATAACGCTCTCAGGGTACCCATATTTCTAAAATAACTTCCCGCTTGTAATATTTATTACCCTGCATTCACACTAGAAAGTGATACAGTGAGAACTAAAATGATCGTTTATTTTCTACGTATATAGTCATGCTCAAAAGTTTGTATCACCCTATCATTACATTCTATACGCTTTTGTGTAAAAACAATACAAATCATCTGATCGTAGCAGATCTCAGTGTTATGAAGACGTACAACCATCTAATGTTTACTGATTTTACACAAAAAACACATAGAGTTAAAAGAGAGAGTAGAAACTTTTTGAAAATAACTGTTCACTCACCTGCCACTTCATTGGGTATGCCCTGCTAGTACTTGAAAGGACCCCCTTTTGACTTTTGGGTCTTTAACAACTTGAACCAGGTTCGTCATTCTCCTATGACTTTTGGCATCAACAAAGCATTTTCGCCAAGAAAAGTGCTACACGCTGGACTTTAAAAAAAAAAAATTTTTCAGACCATTCTCTGTAAAGATGGTTACGCGTAAAAATCCCAGTAAATACTAAGACCAACATGTCTGGAGGCAACAACCATGCCACGATTAAAGTCACTTAAAACCGTCAGTCTGAACTTCAGCAGATCGCCGTGACCATGTCTACATGCCTAAATGAAGTGAGTTGCTGTCAGATACCTGACTAGGTATTTACGTTAAAAAGCAGTTGAAAAGGAACCTAAAGAAGTGTCCGGTAAGTATAGGTGAACAACATGGGGTAGTTTCATCAATGACAAGTGACAGTCTAACTTTATCATTATGATGAAAATTAGGTAAGAATCCATGAAGTAAGTAAATATCCAAATGATTCCTCATTTTATGGCTTGTGTAATTCAAAATGAATTCAATCAAATGAATTCAAAATTAATCAATTTTTTAGTTTAAAATAAGTGTTTGTCACATATGAACAGAAGAAAAACCTGTAAACATGATTTCATCGTGTTATACATGAACTGTCTTTAAACGTAGACATCAGCAAAGACATTAGTAAAGAAATTTAGAAAGAAGTAGCGAAGATAGTGAGTGTACAGTATGTAACTAGAACAAGTTTTCTTGCTTTGCTAATCTGCCTCGCACTTATCATGTAATTAACCAATTTTCTCACTGATCAGTTTATAATTTAGAATGTTTAATTTGGTAGCTTTAGAATTTATATACAGCTACTGCTGCTGGACATACAGTAGCGCACCCTCAAAGCGACAACCCGTCCATGGTGAAAAGAGACAGGCGATAAGCAACTATACATTTGTTACTGTAGTGTGAATGTAGGGTGAGTGTTAAACCTGAAGAATGCCAACAATATGTAATGGGTAATAAAACATTTCCTCATACAGGTTGGTGTGTTTGAAACTTTTTTTTCTAAATGGCTAATGCTGCAGCACTAATCATAAATCTTTAAAATGATCATTTTAGTACAGCATCACTATTTTTTATGTGATATAAACTTTTAAACGAATAAAACATGCCAGATGAACATAACAGAAAAATAACATTGACTACTTTTGTATTCATTGACAAATTTTGTATTATTATATGATTAAATATACTGTATAGAATGGCTTTGTGGTTTATTTACCCTTTTCTTTCAGAAAGATAAAAGTAGAAGGCTGTAAATTGCTACTAATGTTTATAGCAGTATTTCATCTGGCCATTTTAATACATGTGAATATGTAAATGAGCCATATTTCAACATGATTAAATTATTTCCTCAGGCATTTCTATATGTTCAATTTAAATGTTTATGTTTAAATCTTTAAAGCCCTTGTTAGCATAAATACTTTTCTTTTTTTTTTTTTTTTAAATCAAAAGCCCTTGAAGGTGTGATGCTAATATATCCACTAAAATACTGTATTATTGTACTATTAATGTATTTACATCACATTTATATAGGTGTATGTACTCGTAATACTGAATGACTAGAGTAGAATTTAAAAAGTGCTAATTATGTAGAATTCGGCAAAAAAAAAAAAATTTTTTGTATAAATTGTTAGAACATATTTTCTTACTTTTTCTTAGGTTTATGTTTAAACTTCTGAACTACTTTAGTTTATGGATACAGAAAGAACATGTCTAATATATTTAGTTTAAACTCTACAAATTAAATATGAGTATGCTCAGCGGATGCTGGCAACATCTGTTCTCCAGTACAATATAATAAATAATTACTTATACAATAGTTATTATAATTTTGAATGGTACTAAAGGAAATGGAGAAACATAAGAACAGGAAATGAAATTAACTGTACATGAAATTTAATAACAACCTTCTTTGTATTTTCTTTTATCATTTTTAAACCCTGTTTGTACTGGATGATAGAGAAAGGATATTCAGTAAGATCTAAAAAATGGAATTTGTAAGGTATAAATGCTTGTCAGTGGAATGAGAAAAGGGGAGCAACATGCTTTACATCTTCAGTTAAAGAGTCACAACTGTAAGGCAACATCCTTAATGAATACCAGTGGAACACCACTCAACCTATATATTTAAATTGTTTGTACCTTAAAAAAAAAGCAAAGGGAAGCATCAATGATCTGATCTAACGTCCACATCTGTTTCCTGTTTGTAACATCCTGGCGGAATCGCTTCCTGTGTGATAATTGTATGTAGTGAGAGTGAGAGGGGTACACAAGGTCTCTGTGGGCATCCAGTAAGTCTTTGTCATTTTATCTGTCTGTTTGGATGCGGGGATTTTCCGATAAAACCCTGGAAAAGATGTCACCAAGGATGGAATGATGAGCTTGACTGAAAACAAAGAAAGAATCAAAGGAAGCACCAAAATAAATAAAGAGAAAAGCTTTGAATGTAACATAAACTGATCATATGACTATTATCCATTGTGTTCTGTTCAAATCAATGGATTTCCTATTAGGCCTCTGTGAACAAAATCCGGAATTCTGTGGCAAAAATTGTCACTTCCTGTGTGCTTGTATCCTGTCCTACATCAGTCAACGTAATTAAAAGATCTAACAATCACTAGCTAGGTTTTTAGGTTATTTTAGGAAGGAGGTTTCTATTAGGAGAGAAGGCTTGTAACGTAATTTTTTTTTGTTTTTTTCCCCCCATCCATCCACGTCACACTGGTGTCGTTCTCCGATTGGCCGCATCCTTAGCATTAGAGTTGTGCATGAAGTCTCTGTCAGAGTCAAGCAGCTTCCCCGCAGCAGTTTTGTCAGAGTCGCGTGAGAGCGTGAACATTGGGACATCCCGTGATGGTGTTTCACTGGAACGGCGCCCGAAACGGTAACGGTAGGTAGGGATGCGGCCAAAGCCGAGACTTGACTTTTTGACGAGTGTCTTGGCACGCTGCTGCTTGCGATGTTTTTCTATAAACATGTGCACGGCGAGCACCCCCACTGTCTCGGCCATGATGAAGGAAAGAGCACCAAAATAAAAGGACCAACCGTATGAGTAACTCTTCTTTGAGTCACTCTGACCCGGGTCACCTGAGTTTGCCGAGATGTAGACAATTATTCCGATAATATTACTAAGACCTGCAGAGAAAGAGAATACAACAACAGATAAACACACTGTGAGAATGGATACAGTATGTGTGAATATAACACAGGGTGACAAATGTATATATGACATATAGACTGATTAGCCATAATATGACCACCTGTCTAATTTTGAGTAGGTCCCCTTTTTGCCACCATATCAGTGATGGACTGTGAGAATGTAGATACTGTGAGAAAGGCCAAATTGTGATTGCTAGACAACTGGGTCTGAGCAACTCCGAAACTGCAGCCGTTGTGATTCAAGGAAGGAACCCCGATGAACTGCGGCAAGATGATGAGTGGCAAAGGCTCACTGAGCATGAGGAGTGAAGGCTTTCCCGTGTAGTCAGATCCAATGGAAGAGCTACTGTAGCTCAAATTAAGGAAAAGAATAATGCTGGTTTCAACAGAAAGGTATCAGAACAGTGCATTACAGTTAGAGGGGCAAAAGGGGAAACAAACTCTATATTAGGCAGGTGGTCATAGTGTTAAGGATGATTATTGCATATAACGGCAATATAACACCTGATCATCATACTCCTATGTAGAGATGTTCCGATACCATTTTTCCCCTCCCGATACCGATTCCGATACTTGGGCTCAGAGTACTGATCCGATACCTGAGTGTGTATCTGTACAGTGTATATATATATATATACTGTATATATATAGCATTTCTTTTTTTTAAGTAAAATACTACTAGCCCTGTGTAACGGGTTCGACCCTAAGTGCACGGGCGACACCATGAAACACGGACACGAGGTCTTACAGGAAAAAGGGTAATTTATTTAGAACAATGGGTAAGGAAAGGGTTAAAGGCTCTCTGCAGCCTTTTCCACTTCTGCGGGAGGGATGTGAAGGCGGGCTCGACGCGGAAGTGAAGGTGCCGTGGGAGCTCGCGCAGCTCGTTCACGCGCTCCTCTCGCGGAGATCAAAGGCGCCCCCCTTTTTAAAGTCTCTGGGGCGCATCACATCGCCCCGCTCTTGTGCCACTGTCTCTCATAAAATCCACCGCGTCGCAAAGTCCAGCTTCCCAACAGTCAGACTCCGAGCTACACTCCCCGCTGTGTTTTATAGCGCCGGGATCGTTAGCGGCGATAGCTCATGGGCCGTTGCCTGATTCTGTGGCCCTGTTCCTTCACATACCTAAAGGAGGGGGGGGGCCGCCTAACTAGTGAGCGAGGAGCGATATCAATTTGGGCGCACGCCCATCACAGGCGCACGCCGTCACACTCTGTAAGTAAGCTAAACTAGCAAAGCTAGCGGGCATAAATAGGTTATGTTTAGGAAAATGGTATCGGATCGGTACGTGGACTCAAATACTCGCCGATTCCGATGCCAACTTTTTTTGTGGTATCGGTAGCATACTCCTATGTGGTTATTGAACATCCCATTCCAAAACCCTATGAAAGCCACTAAAATTTTCTTTACCATCCATAGCAAAATGTGCCTTTATGGACCTCGCTTTGTGCCCAGGAGCATTGCCATACTGGAACATGTATTGTATCTACCCCTTAATTTCAAGGAAAGTAAATTCTACAGCAAACAAAACATTGTATAAGAATTGTGTGGCAATAGTTTCGGAAGGGCTTACATGTGGGTGTGATTTCAGGTGTCCAGAATCTTGACAATTTGCATTGAAATATGTACAAATGACTTTATATTGCAAAACAGTTTGGTGATATTACATACTGCCTTCTTAAAAATGTTTGCACAAGTATATCAATGCACGTTCAAGTATGTCAATATGGTGCCAGACTCCGCCCCCGACTTCAGACACATATAGGCAGAAATGACTTGATGTCTCTTCCTGCTATTATACCTCCATGCACACCATCTTCTCTTTCTTCTGCTAGTTGCTATGGAAATACTGCATGATGACGTAATCAAAATGCAAATTATCGTTTGACGTCATTTAGACGTCATCTAGTGACTTTTCCAGCAAGCTTCAGCTACTTTCCATTGAGAAGAGTTAGCAACTCTGACCTGGTCAAAAGTGTTCATCTACTGTAAACACACGAAAAGCTATTTTTCTTATCTGTCTATTTCTGACTGGATCACATAAGTATAATGATGATTTAAGACATGATATAAGAAAGCAAAGAAATGAAGATAAGACTTGAGGGACAGGGAATTGAGAGTTAGAAAATGATAGAGACAAATGACAAAAGGGCGGAATCAGAGGGGATCAGCGCATAAATGGGAAAGGGATAAATAAGATGGAGAATATAAGAAAAATAAAGAAGAGAGATGGGAAAAAGATGAATAAATGGGAAAGAGGATTAAGGATTTAAATAAAAGAATAGAAAGAAAGAAAGAAAGGGGATAGAAAAGGAAAAGATAGATAATAAGAAAATAAGATGGAGGGGAAACTTATTTCAAAATATTTAAAATCATAAAAATGGGACAAATATACCCCAATCAGTCACTGTCTTAACTGTATGCTAACATAGACAGAAAATGTACAAAATGTGTGTGTGTGTGTGTGTGTGTGTGTGGGTGTAAGAGAGAGAGAGAGTGAGAGAGCATTACCAGCAGAGACGAAGAAGATTCCAGCACTGAGGATGACGTTGTGTTTGCTCCTATAAAACTCGCTCGCTGCTACACACAACCCACCCATAAACAACAGACCCACACTCATGATCGGAAACACGCTGGAAGCTCGGAGTGCACCTGAGAACACACACACACACACACACACACACACACACACACACACACACACACACACACACACACACACTGTTACAAAAAGTGTGGCCTTTTACATTCTTATCAAATTTAATAATAATAAATAAATTACATAAATTAAGAAGCTAATTAGTTCAGTAATATTGCTAAGTTTTTTGTTAGCATTAAACCAACAATGAAAACAAGGCAAAAGGTTTTCTTTCAAAATAAATTAGCAAAACATACAAGGCAACAACAACAACATTAATAATAATAATAATAATAATAATGACATAAAGACTTGGTGTAGCTAGTTAGCTCAGTATTCTTGCTAAGTATGTTTCCTAGCATTACAGCAACAGGTTTGCATTAAACATACAGTACAAGGCTAACTAGCTTATATCTCCATAAAAATGTATATAATGTGTTCTAGAAAAATGTAATCTTGACAGATTCCTCCCTGATATGGTGCTAATATGGACCTCGTGACAGCTTTAAGTGTGCGCTTGTCATCTCTCAATGTAGGTGGAGGTTGCAGAATCTTGATGTTTTGTCTCACAGCAGCTCACAATTGTGTTTAGCTTTTTATTCCTGGAGCCTGAATTAATGGTCCTTATAATGACTTCTTCAATTATTTGATAATGTTTTGTTTTCTTGATTGAAGAGGACATTTACAATTTGATGATTGATAGATGTCCTTGGATCCACAAGGGAACTAATCAAGTTATAATATAATTACTATATAATATGATTCCTGGATCACAAAGTGGAGCAGATCAAATCACCAAGAGTTTTTCGAATGTCAGCTAACTACTCCGGCAGATCATGCAGCTCCATAGCACTCTTCGCTAAAGTGATTTAAAGAGGACCTATTATGCAAAATGTACTTTTTAGTGATTCAGACTCGTCTCCGGTGTGCATTGTCAACCTATCGAGGGGTCGCCACAGCGGACCATCCGATCCGTACAACTTAGAACTTGAACATTTATTTTCCCTATTGTGACCTCATATAAGAAGAGCCCCTCCCCCAACTTAACTCTGTTCGTTGCTCAGCAGTAGCTAATTTAAATAAACACTGAAACTGGAATTTTGAAGGAGTACTGAAATATAAGGCATCAGAGGTATAAAAAGTATTATCTGAGTTGTTTAACAGAAGACTGCGAATGTATGATCAGCTGCAAGTTGGTGCAACTACTTCAATTCTAGGGGAGAAAACCAATGTAGGAAGAACACAAGCTACACTTGACGCAATGTTATCAATTTTCACCAGGGAACCATCAGTATATCACTTGGGCAGTGTACATTTCACTGTATGGCTACTTGTGGGGAAACGTCCAGCAACACAACGCAAACATCAACAAAAACAATATATATCTGTGAGGACTTCTACAAAGGTATGGCTGAGCGGCAGATTGCTATCATCCCCTTGTTAAGGAGAAGGAGACATTAGTTTGGATGGGAAAACCAAAAGGAAGAGCTGTGAATGACCGGGGAATCCCAACTAAGAATAGCAGTCTCAGCAGTTAATAGTGTGTGGTATGTCGAGTAAGTATCAACTTGACGATGCTTAGCAGCACATCTTACCCACAAGCTCTGTTAGCCAGTTAATTAGCAGAACCCATTAGAATGTAAAACACTTAAAGGGAGAAAAACAACAGGGAAGATGATAAAGTCATGGAAATATGAGTGGTGTTGTCCTGTTCACATGACAAGGAATCGCTCAGCTCACCACAGACTATCCATGGTGGATAAGGAATACTGTAGCAAAAGTGAAGGAAAGACATCTGAGCTGTATGGCCACTAATAATACTGAGGTGTTTGACTTGCTTGAGCAGCAGAGCATGCTAGGGATAAAGATTAACTCAAGTTTAGCAAAAAGGTACCATCATTTTAGATTAGCGGAGCATTGTTAGGATGTTCCTAGAAGGTTAAACTGTCCAGTTTTATGGATGTTCAGGGAACATTTTGGATAACGTTCACGGAAAGTTTTGGAGAATGTTCAGGGAATAATGGTATGGGAACATTACAGTATGTGCAGGTTAAGGGAACATTTCAGCATGGTTTATAAAACCATGAAGATCATTCCTATGTCAAAACATTTACATTTAAATATTTTTGTATATTTTACAATAGGTACGTGTAATGTAACAGCATTTTAAAATAATAATTGTGATTGTACACCTTTGGAGGACAGGAATATTCAAAACAAATACGGTGGTACCTCTACATACAGTACAAGAATTTTGGCTTAAGAACTGAAATGTTGCCTTTAAATTAGACTCGCCATACGAAGCATTTTCGGCATATGCACAAATGAACCGAGCTGAATGCCTAAAGTTGTGGGTACATCCAGGAACTGTTCAAAACTTGTTTGCGTCAGTAGACAGCCAAGTGAAGCGAATTTACATGTTATTTTTAATTTTTTTGTATATTGTGCAAAATTTAGTGAAGACATAACACCATGGGTCCCAAAAATGTAGCCATCACGATAACAAGAATAAAGCCGCTCTCAGTTTAGTTTTTTTTTTTAAAGCAGCCGGTGCCAAGAGGAATCATAAATTAAGGGTTAAGTGAGTTTAATGTCTATTTATTTCATATTTCAATTCATTTACATGTATTTTCCAAATGTTTTGATTGTTTTTATATGCAAAAAAATATAATTATAGTGTTGGAAATTGGTAATATTGATAATATTTTAGGTGGCTGAAACTGGGAAAATGGGAAAATTTCGTCTTAAGAACTCGCCTCCGGAACGGATTAAATCCATATGCCAATGTACCACCATAGGTTGATATTGTGTGCATGTAGTCATGGGTGTGAACATATGCTATTGTTATTTTAACTATATTAACAGCTGCATATTGTAATTGACGGAATATCATATAAATATTATAGAGGTCAAATGTACTGTATGTTCTGTATACATTCCTAACACTTCTTGCTTGATCTTGCGTCACAAACACATGCACAAGGCTATCCACTCAACAGCATCTTCCAAGGAGTCGGCATACTGCGGTGACAGAACTCGTTCATCTATTAACGCTCAGGGGAAGAACAAACACTCGTCCATCATCCAGTTCTGCTTTCATTTTTGAAGAATGGATCAGTCACAGCGTTTAATTACAGAAGAAGAAGAACACGCTCATTGAGGCCTGACAGAATATTTTATTCAAAACCTGTCAACATGGTTTCAAATATCAAAATAAATTTGTGATGCTACAGGTCTGTCACTTAAAATATTTAGCAATGGTAAAAAAAAAAAAAAAAGTGAAAAAATACACTGCTCGGCCCAAAATATTTGCTGTCTCAGAAGGTTCAACTTGTTGGCCTGCATCAGGGGAAAATACAAGAAGGGAGATTCTAAATTACCGGATTTTGGCTAAGAGCTGTCCAACACATTAATAAAACCAGGAGGGACTCCAATATGAATGGAGATCGCTTAAATGCTTGAAGAAGTTGCATCATAAAAAACAGTAGAAATCATAGCTACAGTACAATTTGCTACGGTGAATAATCATATTTGGAACAACGGAAAAAGGTCATGTGGTCTGATGAGTCAAGATTGACCCTATTCCAGAGTGATGTGCGTGTCAGGGTAAGAAGGAAGCACATGAAGCAGTGCATCCGTCAGGCATAGTGCTCACTGTACAAGACTCTGGAGGCAGTGTGATCTGGGGATGCTTCATTTTATTGCCACATAACATTGCTCAGTCTCCAATTACTATTAGGTAGTGGATACACATATTGCACAGTATACAGTAGATATCATAAATATAATAGTGCAGCTATTTCAACAAGTCAGTATTGTGGGTGTCTCGCACCATATATATATATAATTTAAGAAGACAGCTGATGGGTCAGTCTTCTATTTGTATTCCGCTGTCTAATTGCTTTTTTCCTGCTCACCGGCAATTTAACTGAGAGAGTGATTGTTATTAACACAATAGGGACCCACACTAGTTTGTCTTGCCAGAACAAATGGTATTAAAAAGGCATCTTAATAATAATTCATTCATTTTCTGTACCACTTTATCCTTATATACAGGGTCGCGGGGGCCTGGAGCCTATCCCAGGAAACTTAGGGCACAAGGCGGGGTACACCCTGGACAGGGTGCCAATCCATAGCAGGGCACACACACATACAGTACACACACTCATTCACACACTACGGGCAATTTGGAATGCCAATTAGCCTAACCTGCATATCTTTGGACTGTGGGAGGAAACCGGAGTACCCGGAGGAAACCCACCAAGCACGGGGAGAACATGCAAACTCCATGCACACAGAGACGGGAATCGAGCCTGGCCGGGGACTCGAACCCGGACCCTGGCGGTGCAAGGCGACAGTGCTAACCACTACACCACCGCGCCGCCTCTTAATGATAATGCCAAAGTTTATTTATTTTTATTTTATTTTACATTCCTTCAAAATTTTTCATAGCTTCTTTGTTATCTGTTCTGGATGACATTGATACGTTTGATTGCTCTAGTCAGAATTAACTATTAAACCAATCTACAGTATTACTTGGTTTTGGACACACAGCTCTCATCATCATACTGTATATCTGTAACGTTAACAGCACATAACTGGTGACAGGATCATGAGCACCCAAGGCTCATTTATACCTCTAGAGAGCAAAAGCCAGCCTATTTGCTTCAATCCCACAGAAAAGCCAGTGCAGAAAAAATTGCTGAAAAAGTCAATGCTAGCCACCATGAACAGGACACAGCAGGCAAAGAGCCCAAGGCTGGTCCACACACTCCCCAGACCACAATCTAATCAAGTGCCCATGGGATGTACCAGACAAACAAGTCTGATCCACCCAACAACCCACAACACCCAAAGGATCTGACACCACAGGACACCCCCATAGGTCTTGTGGAGTCATGTCCCGAGGGGTCAGGGAGCCCAGGGGGCAACAATGCTTAATATTGTAATGTTTTGTGTTGTAATGTTATGGCTGATCATTTTATGCAGTGAGATTTACAATTGGTGCATGAGTATATAGAAACTTAATTAATAAATGACTAATCATAGAAGTCTTTAGACAATAAAAGCATAAAAAAAAAGATATACTTTTATTTAGCATTTTTATTCACTGTTTTATATTTATATTGTTGCTTCATACAGTGTGTTGCACTGTGGGGGCATTGGTGGCTCAGTGGTAGGTTACTTGCCTGCCGTTTGGAAGGCCCACCCAACGCCCTAACCCCAGCCACTCAATGGTCTCCAGCCCGGATAAAATGGTAAGGTTGTGTCAGAAAGGGCATCTGGTGTTAAACCTGTGCCAAGTTGTTGTGCAGATCAGTTGGACCGCTGGTGACCCTCAACGGGAGCAGCCAAAAGACTAAGAACATATTTATTTATTTTGACATTTTAATCCAAAATGTCTTAGATTAAAGACAGGATAGACTAGAAGTCATTCAAAGGCCTTCAACTTTCTAATAAGCAGCCCAGAGCCTTAACCACATTACCACAACCTCTCTACCACATTTGTTGCATCCACAACGTGAAAAAGGTTGCATCCCTGAATGAATGAATGGTACCTTAGAATAAAACTGGTTTGTCGGATTCAGAGGTTGTATTTTTATACTTCATGTATAGTCAGTACACAAAATAGGCTTGTGCAGGATTAAATCTGCAATGTGCATAAGATCAAATTTGCCCCAATAAGAGAGAGTGGAAAACCATTTAAGGAATAACAAACTCTTCTGTACGATGTAACATATCTAATTATAAAAAAAAATCATATGACTCGAACAGTAAATGACGAATAAATGATATGTGGACATGACATTAAAAAGCAGCCTACTGATCGACTGTCAGCTCTGAGAAATACTTTACTCTGTTGTGCTTAAAGTGAACCTCACTCACTCTCACCCATCGTCTATACCGCTTTATCCTGTATTCAGGGTCGCGGATGGACTCGAGTCTATCCCACGAGATTTAGGGCACGAGACGGGGTACACCCTGGACAGGGTGCCAATCCATTGCAGGGCACACACACATACAGTACAGTACACTCACTCACACACTATGGGCAATTTGGGAACACCAATTAGCCTAATCTGCATGTCTTTGGACTGTGGGAGGAAACCAGAGTACCCTGGAGGAAACCCACCAAGAACATGCAAACTCCAAGCATATCAGTGGCGGCTCTAAGACTACAGGGGAAGATCCGCTTCCTCTACTACTGTACAGTATGTCAGAAAATAAATGCTCATACTGTATATGCACTGTTTTATTTATATTGGTTTTAATAAAAGTGCGCTAGAACGCGTTCAACTTCATGACTAGCTTGTTCAGAATCAGGTATTTATTGTAGATTGTTTGACGCGATTTTCTTGTCATACATTTCCGTTCAACACAGCGCATTAAACCCTCCTAAAGCCCAGCTTCACTGGAGCTCTAAGGCGAAGCACAGAGGAGCTTTTTCACTGCAGAAAAGCTGGACGGTAATTGGATAAATGCACCAAAATCGTCACTTCCAGGGAAGCTGAGCCTCGCTGGGAGTGAATGGAGCAGTGGGCGGGCCAGGACGCTGGGCTGCTGCATGATTATTGGAGGAGCTGTTTAAAGGGTGGAACCCCTTTTTTGATTGACAGCATGTCTTAAGTATACATCAGCGCTACAGAGATTCGAGTTCAGTCCCATGCGGATTCGCAGGTGAAGTGGTACGACGAACTGCTGCACTCTGTATTGTTTGCTGGTGATGTAAACCATTTTTGCTTGTACAAGTCATTCCTTAAATAATAAAAAAAAAAACCATATTATAGCGTTCTTGACTTTACTTCTTGTTTCAGCATTGTAAAGTTAGTTCATTCATATAATTAAAGTAGCTCGTGGAAGAGGAAACTATACAGAATTTACGTACAAATAACATAATGAATTTTATGATGAAGGCCTAATACAGTATGAGCTTCCCCTGTTTCAAAAGCTAGCAGCCGCCACTGAAGCATATGGAGATGGGAATTGAGCCTGGCCGGGAATCGAACCCGGACCCTGAAGGTGCAAGGTGACAGTGCTAGAACTACTGTACACCACTGTGCCACACATTTTTTGTCATTTTTAGTCATTCCGATAGTTGTCCACATTCCTCACTTTTCCATTTTTACATTAGCTGCGGCTTAAACAAAGCAATTATATTTTCACCTATTGTGAAAGAGCCATCCCCTCAGCGTGTTGCTCTGCTCTGCTGTTCTCTGGCAGTGTTTGGCTCAGCAGCAGCTCATTTACGCAGACACTGAAATAAAGCCTTTGGAGAAGGATTCAAATAAAGGGAGTTTGAGGTCCCTTATCTAAGGGCTAATTTAGCTTAAGCATTAACAAGCATACTTTGGTGGAGCTGTGATAATTAAAAACATATACTAATAATAATATTCATTCATTCATTCACTTTCTGTACCGCTTAATCCTGTGTTCAGGGTCGCGGGGGACCTGGAGCCTATCCCAGGAGACTTCGGGCACTAGGCGGGGTACACCCTGGACAGGGTGCCAATCCATCGCAGGGCACACACACACACACTCACACACCCAATCACACACTACGGGCAATTTAGGAACGCCAATTAGCCTAACCTGCATATCTTTGGACTGTGGGAGGAAACCGGAGTACCCGGAGGAAACCCACCAAGCACGGGGAGAACATGCAAACTCCATGCACACAGAGAGGGGAATCGAGCCTGGCCGGGGAATCGAACCCAGACCCTGGAGGTGCAAGGCGACAGTGCTAACCACTACACCACCGCGCCGCCTCTAATAATAATATGGTACCTTTTATTAGGTAACATGTATTTGGTGTCCCCATGTCCTCTGTTTTTTTCTAATACATATATGAAGCCCTAGCTAACCCAAATCACTGGTTCTCTTGGGTTTGATCTGAGCTTACAATAAAACAGGCGTATTTTGTTCGAAGCTGAGCTTTTTGGACCAACATTTTACATTCTGTGCAAAAGATGTCCATGAAAAATTTGTCTCATCCAGTGCTGTCTGTTTGAACATAACCCACTGTCTGGGTGGATACATAGAGAGGTGGGAGAGGGGTGACGGGAGAGAGAGAGAGAGAGAGAGAGCAGACTCACGCAGTAAATACTCGGCTGTGTCCTGTTTATAATCGGCATCCTCGGGAAAGTGATCAATCTTCTTACACACACCGCGAAACGTCCCTACAGAGAAACACAAAGGGAGAGATTGAAAAAGAGATAGAGCCAGAAAATAGAAGGAAAGGCAGAGCGAGCAGTCAGACATAAAGAAACAGAGACAGCAAAGAGAAAAAGTGAAAGAGACAGAGACTCGGTGAGACAGATGCACTGGGCATGTTTAATATTTCATATCTTTAAGTTTCAAACATTTGTTTGCCTTTGCGTTATTAATATGGATGGTCAGACTGAGTTCTGTGTGTGTGTGTGTGTGTGTGTGTGTGTATGTGTGTGTGTGTTTGCTTGGCTGCACGCTCAAGATGACAAATGAACAAAAATAACACGGCTGCCCTCAGGCTGAGCAAACGCACACACACACACACACACACACACACACACACACACACACACTAAAATGAGGTTTAGTGGCCCTGATAGTGCACTATGTGTACTAATTAGTGCACCTGTGTATTAATACTAAACATACATACACACGTCACGCAGCAGCAACACTCTTTACGCTGATCATCACACACTTGTTGAATATAATCATCCAGAATAATCGTTCATCAAAATAAAAAAAAAAATGCATATATTTATATCTTCCAAGATCCACAGAAGCTAAAAGACTATTAAATATCAAGTATACACTCCTCAAGAGGCCAAAAGTCAGTCTGATGTCAACCCTGTTTTCGTACCCTGTGTAAATCAATACCCAACAATTAGAGTCGCCCCTCCTATAGATGTCATATAACCATGAAAAAAAAGGAGCTGAGCCGTGACCGCCCACTCGGCTCCAGGAGTCTCTGGGGCACGAGGCCGCACCATGACTACAGCACTGCAGTGTGACTTATGGCGCTTTTCCACTGCATAGTCCGGCACGACACGGTTCAGTTCTACTCACTTTTGGGGGGTTTTCCACTGGGAACAGTACCTGGTACCTGGTCCTTTTTTTAGTACCACCTCAGCCGAGGATCCAAGCGCGCCGAACCGTTACCAAAACGTGACGTGGAAACTCTGCTGGTCACTGATTGGCCGGAAAAAATCGTCATTACTGCGTCACTGAGCTTGCGACACGAGACACAACAGAACCGCTATATTTAGAAACAGCCAGAGAAGGATCGCACGCACCTTTTGGTATTAACCGCCGGCCTCTTTTGAAACAAACTCGTTCGTCTCGCTGTTAAAAACATCCACATACCGAGAATGAAGAACACCATGCCGTCGATATGCTCCATTGTTGTGTTTGTTTGTGGCGCGTTTACGATGACGTCACGACAGTAGCGGCGCCGCGACTAAACGACATGTGAGTAATCCCGCCCACTCTAAAGCGTTACTAAACTGCAGTGGAAGCGCAAACCGAGCCGAACTGAGCCGAACCGAAGTGAGCTGTACTGAACCGTGCTGTGCCGTACTATGCAGTGGAAAAGAGGCGTTAGTGAAACTAATGTGTAAGGAGTAACAAAACTATTTAAATTATCCACATGTTGAGAGAAATGACCTCAAAATAACATAAAGTAATATCAATCTTTATTTATAGCATTTATAGCGAAACATTCGAATTGCATAACCTCTGGTTTGTACACCGCCCTGCCGAAAAAGGTCAGCTTTGCATTCAAATAAGCAAACACTTTAAGAGGCTTTAATTGGATAATTACTGCACGGATTAATATGTTTCAGCCGGCAACAATTCTATTATTCCTTGAACAGATGCAGTGAGTAGCATCTCATTTCTTAAACAAACATATTAGAAAATGTTTCCCATCATCGTCGAAAAGATGTTACTGTATTTATAAAGAATCAAATAACTGGCCTGCATCAAACCAAGGAAACTACAGCTACTGTATAATCACTCAAATTGGGTTATGAACTGCACAATACATTATTAAAAGCTAGAAGTATAGTGCTGAACTTGAACTGTCACCTTTGCGGTCAGAGATGACTTAAACACATGATGAACTGTTAAAATTGACATTAGAAACTACAGCCATGTTTAATAATGAAAATAACATGCACATTAGGAAGCATAAAAATAGCCTTTTCTTCTTTGTCTTTCGGCTGTTCCCTTTCAGGGGTCGCCGCAGCAAATCATCTGCCTCCATCTAACCCTATCTTCTTTCACACCAACTAACTTCATGTCCTCTCTCACTGCATCCATAAATCTCCTCTTTGGTCTTCCTCTAGACCTCCTGCCTGGCAGTTCCAACCTCAGCATCCTTCTACCGATATATTCACAATCTCTCCTCTGAACATGTCCAAACCACCTCAATCTGGCCTCTCTGACTTTATCTCACATGGGTTGTCCCTCTGATGAACTCATTCTTGATCCTATCCATCCTTGTCACTCCCAAGGAGAACTTCAGCATCTTCATCTCTGCTACCTCCAACTCTGCCTCCTGTCTTTTCTTCAGTGCCACTGTCTCTAAGCCGTAGAGCATCGCTGGTCTCACCACTGTCCTGTACGCCTTTCCTGACCCTATTCCAGAGTGATGGGCGCATCAGGGTCTGAAGAGAAGTGCACGAAGCGGTGCTCCCATCATGTATAGTGGACACTGTATAAGCCTTTGGAGATATGATTATGATCCGCGGTTGCTTCAGTTGATCAGATCTAGACGTAATAATTTTATGTGGAAATAAAACTAAATCAGCTGATGACCTAAATGAAAGATTTTTTCCTTTGCTGGTATAAGACATGGGTATATCCCAAGCTTAAATTGTAAAAGCGTGGCTCTGGGTGTGTCAGGAATCAATTTCACACATGAACTGGCCACAACATTGTCTCGTGACTACAGTATCCCTTTAAAAAGAAACCTGTTAATGACTGAATTTAGGTGTTTCATTCAGGTCCCTTTCCCCCAGTGATTGTCCTTCACCATACCAAGACATCTTGGACAATGCCGTGCTTCCAACTTTGTGGCAACAGTTTGGGGAAGGCCCTTTTCTATTTCAACATGGATGCGCGCCATTGGACAAACTAAGAACTATAAAGACTTGTGTGGAAGAACTTGACTGGCTGCAAAAGGGGGACCATCTCCATATTGAAGTATATGTGATAAGTATGTATTTGGATACAATGACAATGCAAGGCCAATGGTTTGGGCAAATTCTTTAGTCCATATAGTGTGTATGAGAGAGAGAGAGAGAGAGAGCGAGAGAGGAACAAATCAATGTTCAGTTGGCTTTACGTTTGCTTTTAATTACATATAAAGAAGCTGCTATGAAAGATTGTGTTTGGCCAAAATGTATGTGCCACATGGACATGCTAGAGGTACTTTGTGTTCCCACATTAATCACGACTCTACAGCCAATCAGGGGCGTCTGTAAGCTCATGCAAGCGGAAGGAGCGGATAGCGCTGTCCTCCGAGTGTGTTACGCCGCCCCCAACGGTGCGTGAGTGAGCAGTTCGAAACGATGCGGTCGGCTGGCGTCAAGTTGCTCGGAGGAAACATGTGATAGTCTTCGGCCCTCCCGACTGAGTGGCAGTAGTAGCTTAATGTGGGAGCCCCCTAATGACGGGGAGGAATTGGACACGACTAAATTAGGGAGAAAATCATTTACTGTAGCATGCGACCACTGCAAAGTCTCCTGGGAAGAAGTTGTGCTAAGTGTACAATTATGGTTAAAGAGACAAGGTTGATAGGATATGCAAATGCTTATACTTCTGTTACAGAAGGACATGTGGAGGACATTCTGTTACTTATTACGATTTATTAGTTAAACACACTGCTAGCAGAGCGCTTACACGCACCACTTGTCTTGAGAAGTTTGAGGCATCTTTAGTTTGGAATGTGTTCAGAGGAACTGCTGGAGCTGCTAAAGCGTTGAAAAGACCTGGCAGAGGCAATGGAGGATAGCAACAGTTGCTAAGCAGTGATTTGATTTTTTAAAATGACACCAAAGGTACTGAAATAGATTAGTACGTGACAGCTTAATGACTGTTTATTTACTGCTTCTTCTCTCAATGAAACACAAGTGGAAAAGGCGAGCACTGAGTGAACACACGACTGACTCCGCTGTCACGGGGTCGTGCAAAATTACAGCTCAATTAATGTCTAGTGTCAAACCTTTTAAACGGAACAGCTAAGAAACTTGGGGCATTTAGGATTTAGGATGAAAGAAATGGTCTGTCAAATATTTTGTGAAAGCTGCATGACTGACATATCAAATTAAAGTGGAATACGATCTAGAACAAGGCTGTCTAAACTGCAGTCTCTCAGCTCTTGTTGTAAAAGGCTTCATGCTGTTAAAAACATTATCCCCTTATTGAGGAAAATTCTTACTGATTTATACATCGGGTAGTATTTTAATTAAAACCATGGCTGGGTATCATTAAATAATTAAGATGATTTAAGCAAAAAGAGGATTACATTTCATTTTAGTGGTACCTTATTAAAAGAATTTAATTAGAATTTAATCTGTCCTGCAGGTGAGTTCTTAAGGCGAAAATTCGTATTGCGAAACGCATTTTCCTATAGAAAATAATGTAAATGCAGATTCAAGCCACCCAAAAAATATTATCAATATTACCAATTTCCAACACTATGATCATAATTTTATATTTTAAAAACAATCAAAACATTTAGAAAAGACATGTAAATGAAGTAAAATATGAAATAAATAGACATTAATCCTCACTTAGCCTTAATCTATCAATTCTTTTTTTTTTTTTTTTTAAACTCCCTTTTCTTTTTGCTGTCGTGTTTGCTTCTTACACAAAATGCAAAAAAAAAAAAGCCGGCACTTGTTTCAGCTTGGTTCGGTCGCTCATATACCGAAAATGCTTCGGACGCCGAATTGCAGTTCTTAAGGTAAAAATTCCTAAGGCGGGGCTTTAATTTGCCGAGGTACCACTGCATATTTCAGGTCCTTGTCAAAGTTTTTTAAATAACAAAAAAACATATACCAATTTGTGTTTGGTAAAGGTTGGCTTAAAGGTTTTACAGTCGGATCTACGTTTACAGTCTAAATAAGGACTAAGGACTAATACACGTTAATTTCTTCTTCTTAAACACCATCTCTGACTAGTTTGACTAAAAAAACGAGTAACATCTGTCTTTGGTTCACAGAATATTCAGCTCAGTCATTAATTTCACAGTGTGGACAGTGAGGTCCTTTTTGTATGCATTGGATCGCTCGTGGATAAACTCATTAACGTTGATAAAACGTAGTCATATTTTTCATCGTGTAGACATGTTTAGACAGACTATGTAACGGCAATTGTAGTCAAGCCTCCTGAAATACAATACACTCCGGAGATCGCTGGTTGGAACCCCGGGTGATGCTGTTTTCCTCTCACAGCCGGAGGCATAGAGAGAGCTGATTGGCCGAGCTCTCTCAGTGGGGAGGGATGAGAGGTACTTGCGCTCCCACATTAATCACGGCTCTACAGCCAATCAGGGGCGTCTGTGAGCTCGCGCACGCGGAAGGAGCGGCTAGCGCTTTCCTCCAAGTGTGTTACTCCGCCCCTAATGGTGCGTCAGCAAACAGTTCGAAAAGATGCGGTCGGCTGACGTCACCCGGTTCAGAGGAAACACGTGATAGTCTTCGCCCTCCCGACTGAGTGGTAGTGGTAGCCTTAATGTGGGAACCCCCTAGCGACGGGGAGGAATTGGCTACAACTAATTTGGGGAGAAAATTGGAAAACATAATAAAAAATACAATACACACAAAAAATAATAAAAAATACAATACACACTGGAGCCATGTCTCTGGACGGTGTAATCAGCACGCTATATGCTTACTAGTTCACTAATGCTGATTAAACTTACTTCTTAAAACTAAATTATAATAGCGTATGAGTTTAAAGACTTAAGAGTTTAAATACTAATCCAAGACATTAAGCCTAACCGAGCAATGTTTAAACAATATGAACAATAGCCCTCTTACTTTCGAATAGCTTAGCCTATATCAGTGGTTCTCAAACTTTTTCTGTCATTCCCCACTCAAGGGGGTGAGCAAATTTTCAAGCCCCACTTGTCAACAAAATAATAACGAAATCTGCCAAGTTTACTGTTTATTGAAATATCAATTTCTAAACCAATAAGATCAAACAACACCAAGTTAAAAACAGATAAAATACACGTGCAATTGTTATAAAAGGCTTACGTTGTCACTTATCTTTGCATAACTGACCCCATGTTTATTAGCTGCTCAGCAATCGTTTGTAGTTTTTTTGCACTGGCCAATACTGTATGCAACTTTGAATGAAGCCATTTGTGCTTTGCTGTCCACTGATTCAGATTTTACCATGCGATTCTCCTGCTGTCTGTATTCTGCCAGCTTTCTTTGAAAGAAGTCGAGTGGCTTATTAACGTGTGTTGTCTCTAAGTGTCTTCCTAATTTGTTGGGTCTCATGCGGTCTGCTGCCAGCGGTATAAGACACAAAACACACACAGGTCTCTCCTCTGCCCCCACCATCCCCACCATGAAGCAAGTTAGGCTTCATTAGTGGTGGGCGATATAACCAAAATCTTCTATCACAGTAGAAGCTATTTTCTACCTCGGTAACAATATAATCACAATATAGCAATTTGTATCTGAAAATGCATAAATAAAAATTCAAACACAAAGAAACTGTTTTACATAATGTAATTTTATATAAACTGTGAATTGCTGAGGTTTGCCGCATTTTTTTTTACTTTGGCCATATTCGTTTGGATGCTTGGATTTCAGATGATAGAAGAGGTTTAACATGTTTCCACCACTTGTTAAAACAGTGAACTTGCGGTACGCAAATCAAATCAAATTCAAAAATTCTATTTAATTCAAACTTTAAAATAAAAGACTATGAATAGGAAATAAATATGAAAAATAAAATAGGGGGTAAATTTAACTAGGAATAAATAAAATATAAAAACTAAAGTTAAAATAAAATAACTGTACAACAATACACAATATAGAAAATATATGAAGAATATGTGAACAATAAGAGCAGCTGTACGAGTAGGAAAAGAATGGTAATGTCCAGGGTTGTGCAATCCACATGTTTAAAGTGGATCACGTTCATCTCATTCGTATCACTTTTCTTATACCCAAACCAATTCCACACCACAGACGAGGCACCTTTTTTCTTTACACTCTCCTCGTTGTTGGTTTTGTCACATATAAGCAAGCTCACTGCTCGTCTTCTTCCATTGTCGAAGTGTATGTGAAGCCAAACACATCAAAAGTGGGACGAAACCGTGGCACCCGATTGAACCAAATATCTGCGCAAATACAGCGCAGCGCGACTATCTGAATAGCGCAGTGATGATCTGGTTTATTTGCGCAGCCCGGTGGATCGCGCAGCGCCGCTCGAATGCGACCCACTATGTTTTTATTTACAAACTATTTAAAATGTCAGGAATTGTTTATTATTGTTTCCGCCTTGCCATGCCTGGTTTGTATGTGCGCATCCCAGAAAATTTATTTTGATGGTCGGCGCGGTATATTTCTGTCAGAGTCGCGCAGCGCTGCCCAGTGGCTCGCGCAGGTTTGTGATTCGAGCAGCGCTGCTGAAGTTGGCCCGACGTTAAACCGTTATTGTTCCACTATGGTTCCACTTTTTCTCCCGGCCCACGACTGATGTTATTTTAAATTTACTTGTATTAATGATCCATTTATTTGTGTGTGATTGTTTAGTTTTGAGCGTACGCTCTTCATTATCAATAAAGAAAAGCATGAATTAGAATAGGTACTTTCCTGTTATTTCCTCCCGTTCATTGCGCCCCACCTGTCATGTCTGTATTCCCCACTAGTGGGGCGCGCCCCACAGTTTGAGAACCACTGGCCTATATGTTTATGTAGAATGTTTAATATTTAAAAAGGAAAAACCTACCTCTCATACTGTACTGTATATTAAGTATTTAAGATAGTTTTGTCATCTGTCCCATATCGATAAACAGAGTTATTAATTGAAAAAACAACAACAACAAATATATTCTTTAACAAAACCATCCTTTGCTACAAATTCGCCTTCATACACTAAAGCCTTCATATTTTATGGAGCTTTTCAGGCAAAAATAATAGAATAATAGTAACAATAATAATAAAAAATGTAAACAGAATACTGTAATAAAATGACTGGATTCACCACTCGAGCTATCTCAGCAGGGGTAGAATGACACAGTAATACTCAGGTGTGATAATGCTTTCACTTAATATGATGCATTCAGCAAGTCATGGTATCTGCTTACAATTTCTATTTTCAGAGACGATAAGAAATCCACGAGCCTATATAGTGCAGATTATATTCAAAATGATATTCAACTCCTGATAGTACTATAAGGTGGCACGTGGCTAAGTGGTTAGCACTGTCCAGGGTCTACCTGACCTTGCACTTCCAGGGTCCGGGTTTGATTCACACCTCAGGGTCTGTGTGCATGAAGTTTGCATGTTTTCCACATGCTTGGTGGGTTTTCTCCAGGTACTCTGGTTTCATCCCCCAGTTCGAAGACATGCAGATTAGGCAAATTTGTGGTTTCGAATTGCCCGTAGTCTGGAAATGCACGCATGAATATTGATCGGAGGTCCTACTACGGTGGTAAAAATTAGAATAAATACTAATAGTTGGACTACACAGGTTCCTAGATAGATGGATGGATGGATGGATGAATGGACAGCAGTATAAAGACGAGTTTGTGTTTCTCGCTTTTGTCATTGAGCAACTTTGACCTTTCAGCTTTTTAACAAAATGTGACTGTTTTAGATAGCCATACATAAATTAAATATTATATGCTAATATATTGAAACGCAATACACGTCCAAGTGTTCATTTCAGTATCTGGATGCCATTATGCCACTAGAAACTTTGAAAAATCCCCAGAGGTAGAAGTTCCTGCGATGTCAGCATGGGCTGTGAGTTCTACTGTATCTCTGACACGTTTTCAGAAGTGTGTGGAACTGATTTGGTTTTTGCATTTTATTTAAAAAAAAAAATTTCGGTTCTATTTTTCAAAAATAGGAACTACGAGGGGCATTCAAGTCAAACTGGGACTTTTGATTATGCAGAAGAACGGAACATATTTTTGAGAATAGAAACTCTCTATTAAATTCCCTGCTACACTATGCACTTATCCCAGTGTTTCACTAGTGCTTGGAGTCATGATCGGACAGCTTGCTTCATGTCTAAAGTGTTGGTGAATGATTGGTTGTACAATTCCCACAGGCAGATGTGTCTTTTCTGCAATCTGGCAACAAGTTATTCATTTATTTCCAAGCATCAGGTGCTCCACTCACTGAATGTTCACCTCGGCCAGGATCGTCATTTACAGATGCGCAGCCTTCTTTAACCCTTAAAACTCAACACAGTACTGACCACACATCAATAACCGATTAAAAAATTAAAAATAAATCTTACAGAAAATTATAAAAATCTATTTAGAAAATAGGGGAAAGAAAAGGCGTTAAGGAGGGAGGAAGGAAAAAAAGGAGAGGAAAATGGTAGAGCTGTACACGTGCAGGTCTGGTGGCAGTGCCCAGCTGCATGCTGACCTATCCTATTCGCTGACTAGCCTTCCGGCCCCGCCCAGTGCTGCTTGGGTGCGGCCGCAGACAAGAGTCACACGCGTTCCCTGTCAAGGTCAGCCATCGATCCTCCAGTACTGCAGCGGCCTTAATGTTGAGCACAGCTGCCTTTTCTTCTTTGGCGGCAGGTTCCTGAGGCTTGGCTTTAAACGCTAAAGTGCCATGGGAGCTCACGCAGTCGTTTCACAGCTGTCCTCCATGCAGAGAGAAAAAGGTTACACTTAATTCTATGGCCTTTGAAGTTCCTGGGGTGCGTTGCATCACCCCGATCGCATGCAACTCTTCCGCGTTTAGCGTCCGCGCGTGGCTCAGTTTTGGAGACCTTGGGGACCAGACCCTGAGCTACACTTTGTGCCTGATTTAGGTAGAGGAGAGAAGCTTGAGATCCATAAATGATAATCATTCACCAGCAGTGCCCATTCCCGCGGAACTGCCCCTTTTGCACACGCCGTTGCAGGGATCACCTAGTTAGACTCCGGAGTGAGCAGGGAGCGACAAAGATTTAGGTGCATGCCCATTACAGGCACACACTGTCACAACTTTTAGAACACAAAAATTTTACTCCCACCAGAATATGAAAATGGCGTCGTAAAAATATTCACCAACGTACCAAATTATGCTTGTATTATTTTAGTCAACCGAAAATAACTATAAACACATGTGATCCTGTTCATCAGTGTTCATCAGATGTGGCTTTTTTACAAATATAGTCATATTTGTATAGTTGGTTAAAATGAAATAAAATTCAATTCATTATATAGCCTATATTGTACTGAAAAAAGATAAACCACTTTATATTGCACAATTCTGATTCCATGCATATTAATTAGAACATGGTACATAATGCAAAAATGGCTAAAACACTCTTTGTTTAATTAAAGGTCTACAATGTATGCACCATTCACCTCCTTTAAGGGTCTCATCATCATGCTGTGCTCCAAGTGTTCTGTAAACGTTCGTCAATTTCTTATGCCGTCATTCACAAGGAATTTCATCACGTGTCCCGGTTTCACTTGAACGCTGAATTCACACTTGAATGTGATGTAATTGATTTCATACAGATCAAACAGATCAACATTACTCTGTGATAGTGGTTATATTCCATTGCATCAGCACCATGCTAGAGCACTCATTATCCACCCTATTATTTGAACTGTATCACATATACAGACAATAAACAAGCTAACTATGAACTGAACATTCAATTTGTCACTGTGGAAATAACTTTTTACATTTGTAAGAAATCTGAAGGGCCGTTTCCATTTTAGCATGCTGTTGTCTTCCTTAATAATGATGTATATCAAAGTAATGAAACAATGCATTATGGGTGTTTATGGACAGATCACGAAAACAGTGCACTATATGGTGAATAGGCAGTCATTTTTACAGAGCATCTCTCTCTCTCTCTCTCTCTCTCTCTCTCTTTCTGACACACACTGTTAGTCACACTTCACAGTAAGACCTGCTTGCATTAATTTGCTTTCACATTCAGTACTGGCTTAAAGGGGTTTACCCTTCATGTGCAACGATGTTATTTATACTGCAGTGATGTCAGGACTTCCTTAAAATGCATTTTTTTCTGCTTCTGGAACATTGCTTTACTCCTAGAATGAAAGACTGTTTTGCTCAGTGCTTTTATAAGAGCTACAAACTATAAGGCACTACCAATTCATCTAATGATTTGACAAGCAATACTACCTCCAGTTGTATATAATAGATTAGATGGATTTCACAGTCCATTTAAACTAGTGACTTTTTCAGTAGGGTGCCAAGATTGTACAGTACATCAGGTAGCATTGTCGGTTTACTGCTCCAGGATCTTGTGGTTTCTGCATGTTCTTCCCATGTTCTTTAGGTTCTTCAGTTTTGTGAAGATCTAGTTTGAGACCAATGTGGTCTTTTCATGACATGTCATATCATCATGAAATTCAAACAATGTTTGCCAACACCATTATGCCACCACCACCAGCCTGAATTGTTGGTCCATGGAGTCATGCTGTTGATGCCAAATTCTAATCGTATCTTTTGCACTTTGCAGCATGTTTGTTGCACTTTCAAACCATGTGAAATTTGTATTATGTTTTGGTGAGCCTGTGCCCCCATTAGTCTGAAATTTCTGGTCCTGGAAGTTGAACCTGATGTAGCCTAGTACTGATGTAGACTAGCAAATGCAATGTAATACAAGATGTGGAAGGACTGATGCATGCGCAAAAATTGCCAGGTCAAGCAGCGATGGAAAAGGCATGAAAAAACACAGTGTGCAAGCAGATGCTGTTAAATAAAATGAGTCGCGGTAGGCCTGGAGCCGTTCCTATGGGACTCAGGGCTGTTGGCGGGGTACACCCTCGATGGTCTGCCATTTCATCTCAGGGCACACACACACACACACACACACACACACACACACACACACACACACACACACTATGGGGGAATTTGGAATCTCCAATTGGCCAGTCCAAGTGGCATACCCTGTATGTCTTTGGACTATGGGAAAACATGCTAAATTCACACAAGACAGTCTGGTCGGGTCATGGAAACGACTACAGTTCGGAATGTCCCAGGTTCAAATCCCACGACTGCCTTGAGCAAGGCCCTTTACTGCTCATCTGTATAATGAAATACAAATGGCTGTCTCTTTGGATAAGAGCATCTGCCAGATGCCTAAAATATAAATGTAACCTGGACTTGCAAAGCAAAATAACAGACATTTTAAAAATAAGTTCAATTGCCGGTTAAGCAGATGCATAAACGTAACTAACTTGGTACAGCTTTCAAAATGTAACAGTCTGGATGTTCATCTGACGGGGCTGTGGTTCATTGTAACAAAGAAATTTTGTTCAGCCCGTTCAAACCTTGGTTATCATCCAAAGGAGCCTCGGATCAATAGATCCTCATAATGCATATAGGGTCTATAAATATTCATGAATATATGTAAATTAAACCCAAGCACCTGACAAACTGTCATAATAATGGATGGAAAATCACTAGCCAGAGATAACTTTTCATTGATATGTTCGTTTTAATGTAATAGTTCCCCATCTAGTCCATGGTCCCCCTCCACCTCCTCCCCCTGTGATTACATCCGTGACCACATACACTGCTTGGCCAAAAGAGAAAAAAAAAAAGTTGCACAATAAGCAACTATAAGCACATTCACACTATAAGATTTCGTCTGAGCTTTTATTGCAGCACACAATGTGGTGGCCAGTTCATGCGTGAAAATGATTCCACAATTTGATTTCACAACTCGAGTCCTGGAATATTCCAGAACCTTAACCCCGCTAAAATCTTGAGGCATCTCTCATTTCTTCATATTTTGCTTACAAAAAGACAGACTTTCTTATGTTTTTATTGCAGTCTTAAAGAATAGTTCTTCCGGCTTCCCGAAGAATTTTTTATTTGGGTTTGAGACAAAGGTGCTCTAAATTTGTCTAAAGTCTTTCTTAATCTAACTGAATTCATATTCCAGTGAGAAACATGTATAAACGATGACAGATGATCAGGCTGGTGATTAGATGCAGAACACTTGAGTAGTTGAAACAGACGAGAGAAGAAGTGAGGTTGATGCTGAGGATTTTAAATGAACAACTAAGTTTTCTTTCCTGACACTTTCACATCTTTCTTGGTCTATATCTGGTTTACCTACTGTACAGTATATGGTTCCCCTTTATAACCTTCCCATTTTGTGTACAGTACAAAGACACAGCTGACTGGGAACAAGCAACATCCAACCAACACCATGTTGGATTTCCTCCTTGAATGAGTTTTATAATCCTTTCCATTGTTTCAGCTCTCTTGTTGACGCCATGTTTCCTTTCAATTTGTCAAAAGTCCAACAACTCCTTAGCATTTTTAGATTTCTGCTTGTATTTGCTTAAAAATCCAAATTGCAAAGTGATTCCAATATTGTTTTTCTCAACATTGATTTTTCCATTTTTTTCTCTATATTTGATCTGATTAAAACATTATATGTATTAAAATATATATATTAAAATATCTCAATAAAGATGGGTTGGATGAAAATGGTTATGTTGAAAAGTATGGTGTGAAACACTACCCGTCATGCCACTGCGCCACCCTGGTTCATATGTCTTATATCTGATGCTACATGGTTGTTAATGTCACTAAGCAGTGAGCGTTTAATGGTGCAGGTGGAGGAGTGCACGGTGAGAACAACACTTCTAATGGCTTGTTGACTCATCGGCTTTCATTAAGCACGGGCGTAACGATCCCCACAGGGCGTGCTTATCTCCCCCACCGCTCATGGCAAAATTAATCCACACATCGCTTATTAAACACTAGCAAGGCGAACGCTGTGCTTTATCCTTACGGTAAATCAGCTTCCTGAGGAGCATCATTATAAACATGGCACAAGCTTTTGTCTAGAACAATGAGCTGTAGGAGCTCATATTTACAGCTAACCTTTTACTCTCAGAACTGTGAAAGGTTGCAATTTATTAGTATGACTGTTGTTCCGATAGTTTCTAACTAATTTAATTCTTTTTCTCCTTCTCTCTCTCACCTTTTCTCTTTCTCAGATTGCATGTTACATTTTTACCAACTAAACAGAAGAATGAAATCACAACCATGCGGCCATGCGGCAGGCCTGGGTTCAATTCCTGCAGTGCCGGTCCCAATTCTGGCTAAAATGGAAGGGTCGCATCAGGAAGGGTATCTGGCATAAAACATATGCCAAGTTGTGTGCGGGTCAGATGGACAGCAGCTGAAAGACAACAACAACATTTTGGACCTTTGCGGAATCAAAAGCAAGTGCACAGAATGATGTGCACTAGTGACCAGATTGTAGATTTGAGCATCCTATTTATGACAGTCATGCCAGGCGATTAAACAGAGTGAAACAGCCCTAAAACATTTGTAAAACATCATCAGCAGTCATTCACATGTGAACTACTGAGATAATCACATTATGGTTGCAAATAAAACTTCAGTAAATTCAGTATTACAGTTCCACCAAAACATACTGTATATGAAAATAATCAGCAGGTAATCTTTTTGGGTCTGCAATACACCTTGAAAATAATTATCAATGAAAATACAGTGGCTTGCAAAAGTATTCGGCCCCCTTGAACTTTACCACATTTTGTCACAAACATGAATCAATTTTATTGGAATTCCAAGTGAAAGACCAATACAAAGTGGTGTACACATGAGAAGTGGAACGAAAATCATACATGATTCCAAACATTTTTTTACAAATAAATAACTGCAAAGTGGGGTGTGCGTAATTATTCAGCCCCCTTTGGTTTGATCAGAAATGCAGTCAAGAAGCCCATGGTGACTCTGGACGAGCTGCAGAGATCTACAGATGTGGTGGTGGCAACATCATGCTCTGGGGATGCTTCTCTTCAGCAGGGACAGGGAAGCTGGTCAGAGTTGATGGGAAGATGGATGGAGTCAAATACAGGGCAATCTTGGAAGAAAACCTCTTGGAATCTGCAAAAGACTTGAGACTGGGGCGGAGGTTCACCTTCCAGCAGGACAACGACCCTAAACATAAAGCCAGGGCAACAATGGAATGGTTTAAAACAAAACATATCCATGTGTTAGAATGGCCCAGACAAAGTCCTGGAGCCTCATGTACAAAGACTTGCGTTGAATTCATACTAAAACATTGCATACGGACAAAGCTGTAAATGTGCGTATGCAGTAAAAAAAATCTGATTTATGAAACACTGCGTACGCGGAATCCCACGCATATTCTCTTTGTACATCTGAATTAACGTGAAATTGAGCGCACATGCACGAGCGCAAAACCCCTCCCTGCCTCCTCCCCCATATAAATATGGTAATGACTCCACTTTGGCAAAACCAAACAAAAAGCAATGGCAAAAGCCAGCAAGAAGAGAAAATGCACAGAATGTGAATTGGAGGTGCTCCTATCGGAGGTAGACCGGAAAAAAACTGTGTTATTTGCAAGTTTGTCCTCCGGAATTAATAACGAAAAAAAAAAACTTAGCTGGAATAATATCTTTAAATACATCACTCGCCAAGAAGCCACCCATTGCGCACCCTGCCACCTTGGAGCCTCATCCCAGCCATGCTGTTTGTGAGGATGAATGAATCATGGGTTGACCCAGGCCACCTTGCCACAATATTTGTTAGGCGCATTTGAGCAGGGCCGGTTCTAGACCTGACCATATGGAGAGGCAGTGAGAAATTTGAAGGGGGCATCCTGGTCTAGCATTGTTTTTTCCCCAGATCATGCAACGGGGCGTGGGGGGGGGGGGGGGGGGTTGCGCGCGGTCAGATCATGCAACCAGTTTGAGCATCACATATCATTTGCACATTGATTGAATGGAAATGTTTCCGATTCACGTATGAAAATTTGTCTTCAGATGGCGCCTTTATAGCAATGTGCGTGCAGTCGATCGCCCCGATTACATTAGGAAAACCAGAGATCGCTGCAAATTGCGCTTTAATGCGCTTTAATATATAACTGCTAGACATGCGGGTGATCCCGTCCTATACACCTGGCACTGCACGGCTCAAAGACGACTGGCTTAACCCCGAGCGGTCTGCCAGTTCCCTTTGGGAAGAACCAGTTGCCAGGAAACCAAGCGTTGTCAGCACCTGTAAGGGAACGGGTAATGCGTAGCTCCTCGCTGTCTCTCTTTCCAAATTTGGACCCAACTTAGCACAGAGCTCCAAGAGGATAGCTTTTGGAAATCTGAAATGGCTAATAAGCCAGTCATCATCATGGGCCAGAAAATCACTGTGATCCCTAAAAACGCGTTCCCTTCGGATTCGGCCATTGACAATGTCCTCTAATAAGGCCAACACTGCCATTGCCATAGACTAAGGGTTGTATACATTTGAAAATGCTTTTATATGTTCTAAATCAAATAATTGGTAGAAAAATATTGTGTCAATTAACCCATTTTGTCAAATATAAATGAATAGCAATGTTTTTCACGTGTTGGTGCGATACTCTGTAGTGTGCAATTTAACATAATTGCCTCTAGGAGTGGCCAACGGAAATAAAACAAACACACACAAGAAGAAATACACGTACGTCAGACAGGAAGTTGCCGTGGAAGAACGCACATTCTCACGTTAATTTCACTGTTAGTAAATCCGACCGTGGGCGTGAAAACTGACGTAAGCAAAGTTTTTGTGCGTACGCAGCATTGATACATGAGGCCCCTGATCTAAATCCAATCGAGAATCTGTGGCAAGATCTGAAAATTGCTGTTCACAAACGCTGTCCATCTAATCTGACTGAGCTTGAGCTGTTTTGCAAAGAAGAATGGCCAAGGATTTCAGTCTCTAGATGTGCAGAGCTGGTAGAGACATACCCTAAAAGACTGGCAGCTGTAACTGCAGCAAAAGGTGGTTCTACAAAGTACTGACTCAGGGGGCTGAATAATTACGCACACCCCACTTTTCAGTTATTTATTTGTAAAAAATGTTTGGAATCATGTATGATTTTCATTCCACTTCTCACGTGTACACCACTTTGTATTGGTCTTCCACATGGAATTCCAATAAAATTGATTCATGTTTGTGGCTGTAATGCGAAAAAATGTGGAAAAGTTCAAGGGGGCCGAATACTTTTGCAAGCCACTGTATATACAGTAGTAGCCTAATGTCATTGTTTCTACTGTACACTGTTGTAACTGACATTGTGGTGGTCACATGTTTGCCAAAGGTCTACTGTATGGCAAGGCATGGCACATTTGGATGGCAAACCACCCAATTTGTGGGTGTACAGTATGAACAGAGAGTCTTAATGTAAACTGAAGTAAATAAAAGTTAATTGTTGCATATACCTTGTCTGCCATTACTTCATCAAACCAGCATGTCACCAACTAAACCAAACTAGTGGTTTTCTAGGACCGTATTACAGTTTGTCTGGTGATTGATTTGGACAGTCTAAAATCTTCTCCTTTTTCACCAGGTGAAGTCTTGTTGCTACCATCATGAGTTTCATTATCAGTTAAAGCCAGGTGTTCAAGCCAAAACCATGACTTCCATTATGCTTGACCAATAAACTATAAACAAATCCTATATCTTTCCAGACTAACATTTACTTCACTTTGGTAGGGGTTAATCTTTTGTGACTCATCTATTTTTTTGTGAATTCCAATCTGGCCTTTGGATCCTTTAATGTGATGAGCGGTTTGCATCTTATGGCATGGCCTCTGCTCTTAAACTCTCTTTCGAATAATGGTTTGTGATACCTTCACCCCTGCCCTGTGGAAGTTGTTGGTAATGACACTGATTGTTTCTTTCAGAAACTGCTGTTGTTTTCCTTGGCTGACACATTTCTTGTTTACAAGACACATTCAGCACACTCCACCTTGTTACAATATTCCAAGCTAATTTTTTTTTCCTCAAATACAAATATCTTTAGTTTCCATTAAATGTAATTAAAAAAAAAACATAAAGCAAAGCCTACTGTATTATGTGAACACTACCCATAAGTATTGCCATGTCCTCAAATTATGTAATGATGTCTTGTTACCCAAAAACCTGAAATCACTTCTATGTCCTGATAACAATGAAAAAGGTAAATTAAAATTTTAAAATAAGATAAGAATGATGTGTAAGAAATGCTGTGACATTGTATTAGTAATACATTTAGGTCTCCTAATAGAAGGCTCAGTGATTATGCTCATGCATCATTACCCTTAGATTATGCATGTATATGCAGCATTGCAGTCATATGGTTTAAATGAGATTAATGAATAAACAAATGAGATGTTTACTATCCACCCCTTCTGATAATTCAGATATGGTATAAGATAAACTTCTTGACTTGCAGCACACGTGAACATAACTGATAAGTTACAAAAGGACTTGAGGTCAGATTGTATTAAAATCATCCCGTACAATGTGACAGCATGAAACTAAAAGGCCCAGTGCAAAGCAGCCTTTAGTGGTTGTAGGATTGTGGTAGAGGCCCACATCTTAAAAGGATTGCCTGCAGGCATTTTTTCCACAGATAATAATAAGAACTGACCATGGACATAAAGTAAATGGTTATGGATTGAATAGATTCCTTTTCCAACAATTTTTTTTTAAAATAAAGAACAAAGAAATTATGGGGCAATTGATGGGAAAAATGACCAGTGATTGTTTTTTTGAGAACAACAGTGATCAATGATTGCTTGTACAGAACAAAATCAATAAGTGATTGGTTGTTGGAAAAAAACAGTTATCCATGAATGGTTACTGGCTTATTTGTGATGCATATGTGGGACAAAGTTGATATATATATATATATATATATATATATATATATATATATATATATATATATATATATATATATATATATATGTTGAGATAAAGAGATACTGGGCAGTGTGTTGAGAACATTGTATGCTTACCACTGGACCATTATGGAACCCCCTACTGATGCTGGCAAATGCACATACATAACAACGAGCACCACAATAACAGCAATTTATCCAAATTATTATTGCAGTTTGGACCCTATGCATACACAATAGTTACAGTAGTTACTTGAGAACCACCTCAACGTAATAGTTCTGAAAGAGAATGAGACAGAGAGGTAACATTACACCTCTACGAAAGCCATGGCATGAGATACACATACAGTACTGTCTGTGGGGAGCTGTTGTGCCTGTGCCAATCTCTAATCTGAATTAGAAACTTAATTGATGTGGCTGGACGTTGTGTGATTGGATCTTAATCGGCATGAATGCTACAAATAAAGGTAAAGCGGCATAATAGGAGGACATTTGAGGGCATATTAGGGAAGGACAGTATCAATCTTATTGAGGAAGTTGCTTCTCATGTTATTTGCAGCATAGCATGTAGTCTGAGAACAGGCCTAGTAAATTGGTTACAATGCAGATTGCCAGGCAGGAAACCAACAAACTAAACTAATTTAAAGTTCTTTATACGAACATAACAAACAGTCACAAAATATAAGTCTACTCAGCCTGCTAATTAGGGCTGTATTGTAAATGTTGCTATAACTGTGCAGACTTTGTTGCAAACATGGTTGTTTCTGTAGAAAACCCAGTAATTGCTGGAGACATTAATATTCATTTTGTTAAACCACTGAGAAAAAGTTTGTGTTAATTTTTAATTCAGTAGTGGTCATTAACAATACAGTGGAACCTCGGATTACGAGTAACGCGGTTTACGAGTGTTCCGTAAGACGAGCAAAGATTTGTAATTAATTTTGACTTGAAAAACAAGCATTGTCTTGGTTTATGAGCACCGAGTATCATGTATCACGCTTCTTGTTTTGACGCTGAGCGTCACGTGATCACAACTGAGCCAACGGTTTTTCTCTCTCTTGCGCTGCGTAATTGTGGATAATCGTCTAGAGAATTGGCAGAGAATGTGCGTGTGTGTTTGTGTGGGAACCTGAGAGGAGGAGGGGGTGGGAGGGGGGCTGTAAAGGCGAGAGAGAGTGTGTGTGTGTGTGATTTGACACCGTGCTCCTTCACTCACACCAACACACACATACACACACACACACTATCTCTCTCACCTTTACAAGCCCCCCTCCAACCCCCTCCTCCTCTCGGCTTCACACACACACATACAGACGCACACTCTCTGCCTTACACAGAAACTCAACTCTGTCGCGATTCTTTTCAAAAGTGACGGTTAATTTAAAAAAATAAATTTTCCTTGCAAATTTTTATGATAAAACAGTCTCTCGTTAATGTGTGTAACACATGTATTCATTATTTTTATGTATTTATTTTTGGGCTATAGAACGAATAATTTATGTTTTCATTATTTCTTATGGGAAAATTAAATTTGGTTTACGAGTGTTTTGGAATATGAGCCCGCTTCTGGAATGAATTCTGCTCGTAATCCGAGGTTCCACTGTATATTGATTTAACACCTGGATTAAATATAGGAAACATTCTGAAGCTATTTCAGATCATTTGTTTAGTCATAATAAGGCATATGCATTTTTGTCAGACTATCATTTCAGGTGCACTATTAAATTAGGGCATTTATTCACTTATTTATATAAAAACATAATATTTGGCAGGACATGGACATGTGTTTACATGTGCTTAGTAACTCTAATCAATACAAGCCTAGCCTAGTTTAAAAAGCCTAGTTTAAAAAGATAAATAATTATAGAGCTAAAAGTAGTATGCATTGGTGATATCGACATGACAAAATAACAAGAATAACATCAGTGAAATCATTCAGTAAGGAGTTAGGCTTTAAAGCTAAATTTAAAGTGGTAAATTACCTATTACTCGCCTCTGACCAGGGCTGTGTCTGCTTACTTGAATTGCTTTACCTTTCTACAACTGGCCATAATATTCCTCTGAATAGACTAAACCTGTGGCTCTCAAGCGTATTCCTGGAGGACAACTGTCCTGGACATCTTTGTATTCTCCCTGTTCTACCACACCCACTTTCATTAAGAAAAGGCTGTTAATTAGTTGCATAGTTAAATCAAGTGTACTGGGAGCTGAGAAAACTGTAAAATGTGCAGGACAGAAGCTGAGAGCCACTGGACTAGACAGTGCTGCTGGAGTTAAGGGAAGCTCTTTCCTCACTTAGGTCTTTATTGTCTCCATATTTTCAGTTTTTAATGTTACTGGTGAGTTCTCTATACTGTACAGTACGTACACATCAAGTTTGGTGCTCCACAAGGCTCTGTTATAGGCCAACTTCTCTTTTGACTATGTTTGCTATCGCTGCACACAGTTATTCATAAACATAGTTTAAGCATCCACTGCTAAGTCAATGACGCACAGTTAAAAGCATACAGTAGCTATATTTGTGGAAAAGCAATGACTCATTATCATGTGTCACTTAGAAGAAATGCTGGTCCTTTTCAAGTCAGGTTCTTCTCAATGTTTCTTTTTTGTGTCATCCTGGGACATCTAAATCTAATGAAAGATTCAGATTTCTTGAAAGCTGCTTTGTGGAAATGTTAATTAAACAGTGCTATGTAAGTAATATTATATTTAAAATTGGCGTAGAGCTGAGTAAACCACTGAAGGGGTCTAAAATTTTCACAAATCTAGCTAAAAGGCAGTAAATTAGTGATGCTGTTTACAGGTGGATGGGACATAGTGGGCAGCTATTAGATAATAGATGGTTGGAGGTAAAAGTAGGGATGCCATTTGAAAAAGGTGCATTTGTCAACATCATGTGAGGACAACAAGGTACCATGACTTGAAACAAGGGAGGCTGAAATATCCAACTAGACATGTATCTAAGCAGCTCATCATATACCTGTGTGATGTGTGTGAAGAATAAACAAGGCCGAAAGGGTTTAGGTAAACAACAATCAAAGGGTTGCTGAAGATGATGCTACTGTACATATCCAGACATCAAAAGAACCCCAACCATGAACAAAATATTGTGCAGGTTGTTTAAGTCTATGGGCGTAATGTTGCTTGCGCTTATCTGCTTCTTGTTGTCTTGTTGTATAATTCCCTGCCGAGTTTTTAGAAGAGTGTCTCCAGTCTGGCTGTGCTTGACTAGTTAGCATTATGCTGGCTTAGCTAAATATAACAATGGCAGCAATGGCCTGGCAATCAAACACAAATTTGAGTGTTAATCATAACAGAAGATAACGTTTGATGTCAGACAGTTAACTTCAACTGCTCAGTCAGAGTAGCAGTCCTTTCCTGCTTTCTCACACTCTCATGGTACCACCAATGACATTTCACACTTGTCCAATGCTGTTTTCATATCTGCCCATATGTTGCCTTCTGGAGGAGACAGACGTGCAGGCTACTGGCAAACAAAATGGGACAATGCTAGGGGTCTCCATGTTAACAGCAATGTGTTAACTTTTGTGTGGTCCTGTTTAACCAATAGCGCCCATGTGTTACTAGCGGTACAATAAGCATTCCTTATTTCCCAGAAAACACAACATAAATTAGTGTCAACCTTGTGCATAAAACAAGTGAATGTGCACCATATAATATAATAAAGTATAAATGAAAAATTATAATATATTCATTAATTCAGTTTAAAACACCAACATAATAAAATACTTAAGTTACATTACAGATATATTGTTGAAACCCTTAGTTTCAGCAATATACTACAAAAAAGAAGACACGAGTATTTTCCATTACTATACAGTAATCATAGGCTCAGTGTCTTACTACAGTAGCTGTCTTACTTTATCCCATGCAAGGAGTTTGTTGCCGACATAATGATTAATTCAGCTAATTAACAATGTGCCAACACCTTAATCTAACACTATCTTTAACCTTAGAAAACAGAAGGAAAGATTTTAGGTGTTTTTTTTCATGTAAATATGTTTTTGTAAATAAATAGGCTTTTAGGATCCTGCCTGCTTTTAGGATCCTAACATCCACACCACTGTAACACAAGTACCACACTGTGCCCTTACATTTACACAAACATTCTATGTGAGTATTGGGTAACTGCAATTGTGGGAATGTGTTGTGTGTATGTGTGTGCATTACAGACTGTATACAAAAAAGGACAAACCATCTTTAATGTCATCCATACATGTAGTTCTTTTGGAGTGCAGTTTTAAAGCCTAAATGTGGGCACTCTGGTCATCGTCATCTTTGCAGGAGCTGACTCTACCTAAACCCTGGTTAATCCGTAAATGGTTAAACTGGCAGTGCAAACAGAACCTGGCTGTGTACTACAACAATTCCAGTTAACCAGTTAGATAAAGTGATGCATAACACACAGGTAATGGTTTTACAACTGCACTCAAATCGCCACGCCCCTAAGTATGTATAATTTTATGGCTTAATTCACTTTTAAATATAAATGCAGCATGGTTAGAGGTTAGCACTGTCGGCCTTGCACCTATAGCGTCCAGCTTGGATTCCTGCCTCGGGATTTATCCAGGTACTCCAGTTTCCTCCCACAGTCCCAAGACATGCAGATTACTTTACGTTATTGGGGGAATTTCAAATTAGTGAAATGAGTGAATGAGCATGTGTGTTTCTGTGCTCTGCAATGGACTGAAAAGAGAGGCTCCAGGCTGCCGTGGCCCTATACACAGGATAAAGCAGCATAGATGAGATAGATGAGGAAGGAGTGAGTGAGTAAGAAAAATAAAAATTCACCCCTGTACAGCTGTTATGAATGGGAAATCTAGCTATGAAGTCCAAAACCATGTTTGTTTATTTCTGTTGTAGTGTTAAGCATTTTAACAAGCTGTCTAAGGGGATTGTTAAATCCGGAAAAAGCGGACCTGCACATTTATCAGAACCGGAGGTTGCCCCTTGGTGTGCATATATCTGCAGAAATGTCTGTAGTACTGATGTTAAATAGAAACAACATATACATTCTTATTTGGTTGAGATTCAATTGACATAGAAATCCTGAGTAAATATGAATCTTAGTAAATCTGTGATTTTATTCCTGTGCGGATTGGCCATGTCTGTTTTTTTCTCCCCGCTTACAGACCAAATCAACTCTGCAAAAAAAAGGTAATTTTCAATCCTGTCTAGATAGACACACTAGTGACTTTGCAAGCAGATGCTAACTTGCACTGGGAAAATATATTTTGACTACTGCTATTTGTCATATTTAGCTGCCTAGAGTGTGTATCCACTTCCTTCCTCCTTCCTTCCACTCGTAACTTTGTCTCCATACTGCCAACACTGTGAGCAGATTAGGAGCCCATCGAAAGGCCAGAAGCCGCAGAAGCCTATAAAATCAATCAGAAGAGTGTGATCCCTAAAACTGATTAAGGGGATGCTTAGGTCAGCTACATGTATAAAACCGATTCTTCTTCATATACATTTTACCATCAGAAAATGCTCACATTTCCATAACCGATGGATTGAGCAGTTATACCACTGTCATCTAACTTTAGTTAAGTTTAGTTAAAATCCACAGCCAAAAACAAGTATGGTTTATAATTGGTATGTAAGCCTCTTTGGTCTAAAAAGAACATGGAAGCATGACTGAGGTTCACAAAACTATTTGAACAAACCACAAGAACAATGGAACAATGTCCAATGGAGAGATGGGACCAAAGTGGAGTTGTTTGGCCTTAATGCCCAGTGCCATGTTTGGCAAAAACCCTGTGCAATGTTGTAAAGAAGAATGGGCCAAAACGATATGAGAGACTGATAATGTCATATGTGAAAAAAATTATTACTTCTATTATTGATGCTAAAGGTGGATGTACAAGCAATTGGATTGTTTGTCTGTGGTTGCATTTGTCCTTAGACCTGCTATAATCAGATGATTTTTTTATTGTTTTTACACAAAAACTCATGACATTAAAAAAGGGGGCACTCATTTTTACACATGACTGTATATGTGACTTGACTTAAATGTCAATTAAGACCTGACTCAGACTTGCAGCTCAGGGTTATAAGATTTGAATTTGCATTTGCAACACTGAGAAAGCTACAATACAATAGCTTTCTGTTTGATTGAACAGCCCTATTCACTGACTCACCCTCATAGAATACTATAGTTATAGACTTAATAATTGTTCCTACACGAAGTCAACAAGGCAGGCTTTTCTTAGTTGCAAATCATATGGAAAACATCTCTATATGCAACGTCCATACCATTAAATGCCAACCCCACTGCTTCCAATCAGTGCAAAATCAATACAGTTGCTTTGTGTAAGATAAGATTCTCCTGTGTGAATTTTTTTTTCACAGAAGCCGGCTAAAGCTATGCTTGAAAGGAGGTTCCTGGTGACTCCTGAATACAGAGATCTGTATCGCTCATTGAGTTTCCTTCAGCAGTAGTTCCCACCCACTCCTTCCAATGTTCACACTCTTGTTAGGAATTTCCGACAGGTTCTACTAGAGACTACTAAAGACTGCCAAATTATATCAGTAAAGCCCCTAGGACGTTTAAGAATTTCAGTGAATAAACCAACATAAAAAAGATGTGTGTGTTTCTAGGAATGTTTGTGCCTGCCACATCATTGCTTAGAGATGTTTGTTTTATCCAGTTGGGGATACACAGTGCACAATTTGGCTGCTTCTTTCCACCTGAGCTTTGTTGTTCCTTTCATTTTTTTTTTCTGTATTGGTGTGATGATTTCATTCCTTTGGGTGCTGATTGCCAGTTCAGGAGCTTTTCCCCCCAAGCCTTGATCTACCAATGCAGAAGGCGTGTCCACTTGCTTGTTATGAACTACAGTATGGTCTGCCTCTGTCTCTCATCAGTGACTGCGAATTTGTATGATCATGATGAAGAGGACTTTTCAATGGTCTGTACAGTGATGTCTGTTTACTTTGTTGATCTTTGTCATGGTGTTCTGAGTGCCATTATCCATGGCATTGGGCCTGTACAGGCTGTGTGCTACACTGAGCAGCTACACCACTGAAATTAGATATTGGCACATTGTTAAGGACCTTCTCTGTTTGTTTTGTTTCTCTGTGTTCATGTGGGAAAGGTGATATATAAATTAAATGTGGTTTTGAATCTCGCCTTCAGTCTGTGTGGGTGGAGAATGAAAGTTCTCCCCATGCTTGATGGGTTTCCCCCACTGGGTAATCTGGTTTCCTCCCACACTCCAAAGACATGCAGAGTAGGCTAGTTGGGGTTTCCAAATCACTCGTAGTGCGTAGTCTGTGTGTGTATGTGCCCTGTGATGAACTGGCATCCTGTCCAGTGTGTACCCCATGTTGTGTCCGGAGTCTCCTGGGATATCATCCAGGCTTCCAGCGACACTGTGCATGATAAGCGGTATATAAAAAAAATGAATTAATGTTTTCCAGATGTGGAAGAGAATTGGTGTTAAGCTTCTTTCTGATAGTTTGATGTAGTCTGTTGTAAACTTAAACGTTTTTAGTGTTTTGTGCATTCTGTTGGTGAGTAAAAACATTAGCATGGACACTGAAAGACAAACCCTCCTCAAACTTGTACCAGCACTGACAACATTGAACAAGTGTCTGTGAGTTCATACACAAGCATAGCATAGTAAGGTTTGTACAAAATAATAATCTGAAATTAATATGCAAGAAAAACAAACTCCAAATCTAAGTGTCCCCACCACTCATAAGGGTATTTAAGGAAAGTTCAAATACCATCCAATCCTAT
Source organism: Channallabes apus (assembly GCA_030522415.1). Taxonomy (NCBI): domain Eukaryota; kingdom Metazoa; phylum Chordata; class Actinopteri; order Siluriformes; family Clariidae; genus Channallabes; species Channallabes apus. The sequence goes on along the minus strand of CM060121.1, from coordinate 9,021,504 downwards.
GGTCGATATGGGAAAACCCAGAAGACAGACTCTCTGGTTTAAACGCCACACAAAGTGTAGTAACATTAAATTCGCTGACCGTGAGAAACAGACCAGTGACATGTCATTATAGGGCTCCATTAGCTCTTCTGTAGTTACCATTCTCAAATCCCTTCCATCCCATCCCATAGGAATTCTAAAGTGTTAATGGTAGAAATCCCAGAATTGTCTTTTTGTAGTAGGAACCAGGTTTGTTTGGTGGATGAATCCATTTCTCCAGCATTCATGGTGCTCTTGGGCACGTCTTCGTTTTTACACTCCGTATACCTTCTTTGAAACCGTTGTTTATGGTAGAGAGGTTCGCTCCCAAGCACCTGTGTTTGCTATGATTGCTGCTGCCATTCTCTGCTGTCCGTCCTGCCTAACAGCATCCCCGCTCGATGCTTCATGCACCTCTGCATCTCCACAACATGGCATTCGTGGTGCTCCCGCCAAATGGTATTGTGGACATTCAGATTATGTGTGTGTTTCCCTTGAAAATGGGTTGTAAGCTGACATTGAGTTTGAGGAAGACACCATAGAAGCGAGCAGAATAATTGTTTCACAATTTCTTGATAAGCCTTGGTGAGCAGGAGGATGAATGAATGCTCTCTTTCCTGTTGTCTTCCTCTCTCCGTCTTCCTTCCTTTCTGTTTCTCTCAGTCTCTTTTAGGCGGGAGAGGCCTGTTTCCAAGGTGACGTGTGTGAGTCTGTGTGTGTGTGTGCGCGCGCGCGCGTGTGTGTGTACAGTGAGTGATGTGAGTGTGTGTGACAGGCTGTGCTCTCCCTGAGGGCGGATTCTTCTTATCCTCACTCGTTCTTTGTGCTTTGGCTCCCTCATTCCCCTGCACCCCCACTCGATTCCCCTAAACACACTCCTCTGAGACCTACTGCTTTAATCACACAGTTCTCTGTCTCTCTCTTGCACACACACACACACACACACACACACAATAACAGTTACAGGGAGATACAGGTACACAAAGAGAAAAATATGAATTATATATTATTATGCATCATTAGTGTTATTACATGAGAAAATCATACCGAGTCTCATCATTGCTAATTATATGATAATGAGTGTATAGAGAGAGCGGGTACAGTATATCACAAAATTTGGCTTGAGTTAACGGTGACAACTGAATCTCCCCGTGTGCCTTTAAGTATGAAACACAGTTGCAGGTTACCAGCTGTAGTAAAACTATTCGGTACATCCTGACAATTGTCCAGTTATCTTCATCAATTGTCCTTTTCTGCCTAGCAGGACAGCGGAGACAGTGGACAGGAAAACCCCCTGAGATGACTTACTGTATAGGAAAGAAACCGTTAGTTCGTTCAAAATTAGACCCATCATATCAATGCTACTGATGATGTTTTTCACTAGCATAATTTCAGATTCATTCAAAAAACATATCTGAACATCATTCCTTGGTTTTGCAATTTTGGCGAAGATCTCACGCTTTTCATACTGTGAAAGCTGGGAGGAACATACTGTATTACCTGGCCAAAAAAATGACACATGCTCTAACATTATGTTGTACAGTAAAGTGGCCGGTTCATGTGTAAATGATTCCTTATGCTGCCAGAACCACTCATTCACCATTCGAGTCCTCAGATATGACTGAGATATGCCATCAACGAAGAAAAAAATATGCTCCATAAATGTGATAACCTGGTCATTCCGTAAATTCAGGTCAGTGTCTGACTTCGTTTTATCGCCACAACGTTGCTGAGTCTAGACCTGACCAACTGAAGCAACCCCAGATTATAACACCTTCTCCAGAGGCTTGTACAATGGACAACATGCATGATGGGTGCATCAATTCATCACGTGCATCCATTCTTACCCTGACACATCTATCACTCTGAAACAGGATCAAACTGGACTCATGAGACCACATGACCTTTTTTCCACTTGCTCCAAAGTCCAATCTTTTCACTCGCTAGCAAAATGAAGTCGTTTTCCTGATTAGTCTCACTAAGAAGTGCTTTTCGTATGGCCGCACAGTTGTTTAGTCTATGAGTTCATTACATGTATGTGTGTAAATGCTCTTAATTTTATGATTTGTAATAGTTTTACATAGTGTTTTTTAACGATGCAATCTCTGATCAAGGTGAAGCTGATGGTTCAGGACTTTTAACAGTTCTTGAAAAGTTATTTTATTTGCCAACTTCATTGTTTTTTTTCTTGTCTTATTTTCACCTCCTAATGTTTGAACGTCATCAACTGACTGTTGACCTGATAATCATAATCACTGGTGACACCAGGTCACCGATACCACCGCAGCTGTTTTTGTGTTAGGGGCCTTGAGAAAATTTAGTGGCATAAAGTCTTTTAAAAAATTCATTTTTAATGTGCATACAGTATGTTTATATACAGGTATGAGGCTTTAGAGTGATGAAAAGCTCACTGACAGGATATAATAGCTGCTTTAATAAATTCTCAATTTAAACCAGAAACTAGTTTTGCGCAGACTGAGCTTATTTTCTCAAGCCAGTAAACTTTATTTGCTAATATACAGCGATAAGGCATGTTTATATTAACCGCACTTATTCAAATCATTATATTTATATTATACTGTATAAAGATTAAACTGCACAATATTTAAATTAGTTCCCCACACTCTTATTTTTATGTTGAACTCTCTTCAATGTAAGATAACTCTCTCTCTCTCTCTCTCTCTCTATATATATATATATATATATATACTCAGCAAAAAAAGAAACGTCCTCTGACTTTCAACTGTTTTTACTTTCAGTAAACTTAATGTGTAAATATTTGTATGAACACTAAAAGAGTCAACACCATAAGACATAAACTAAAAATGTTTCACAATGTGTCCCTGAATGAAGGGAGGCTCAAAATCAGTCAGTACCAGTCAATATCTGGTGGCCACCAGCTGCTTGAAGTACTGCAGTGCATCTCCTCCTCATGGACTGGACCAGATTTGTCAGTTCTTGCTGTGAGATGGAGGGATTGTGTGTTCCTGGTGTGACTCGGGCAGTTGTTGTGGCCATCCTGTACCTGTCACGCAGGTGTGATATTCGGATGGACCCATCCTGTGCAGGTGTTGTTACATGTGGTCTTCCACTGCGAGGATGATCAGTTGTCCTTCCTGTCTCCCTGTAGCGCTGTCTTAGGCGTCTCACAGTGTGGACATGGCGATTTATTGCCCTATAGCCACATCAGCAGTCCTCATGCCTCCCTGCAGCATGCCTAATGCACGTTCACGCAGATGAGCAGGGACCCTGGGCATCTTTCTTTGGGTGTTTTTCACAGTCGGTAGACAAGTCTCTTTAGTGTCCTGCGTTTTAGAACTGTGACCTTAAATGCCTACTTTCTGTAAGCTGTTAAGGTCTTAACGACCATTCCACAGGTGCATGTTAATTACCTGATTATGGTTAATTGAGCATGCATGGAAAACATTGTTTAAACCCTTTACAATGAAGATCTGTAAAGTTATTGGGATTTTTATATTATTGTTGAAATACACAGTCCTGAAAAAGGAACGTTTCTTTTTTTGTTGAGTATATATACGGTATATATCTTCTTCTTTGACTTTCGGCTGTTCCCTTTCAGGGGTTGCTACAGCGAATCATCTGCCTCCATCTAACCCTGTCCTCTGCATCCTCTTCTCTCACACCAACTAACTTCATGTCCTCTCTCACTGCATCCATAAATCTCCTCTTTGGTCTTCCTCTAGACCTCCTGCCTGGCAGTTCCAACCTCAGCATCCTTCTACCGATATATTCCCCATCTCTCCTCTGAACATGTCCAAACCACCTCAATCTGGCCTCTCTGACTTTATCTCCAAAACATCTCACATGGGTTGTCCCTCTGATGAACTCATTCTTGATCCTATCCATCCTTGTCACTCCCAAAGAGAACCTCAACATCTTCAGCTCTGCTACCTCTAGCTCTGCCTCCTGTCTTTTCTTCAGTGCCACTGTCTCTAAGCCGTAGAGCATCGCTGGTCTCACCACTGTCCTGTACGCCTTTTCATTCATTCTCGCAGATACTCTTTTATCGCACAACACACCTGAAACTTTTCTCCACCCATTCCAACCTGCCTGTACCCACCTCTTCACCTCCTTTCCACACTCTCCGTTGCTCTGGACCATTGACTCTAAGTGCTTAAAGTCCTGCACCTTCTTTACCTCTGCTCCCTGTATCCTCACCGTTCCTCTTGGGTTACTCTCATTTACACACATGTATTCCGTCTTGCTGCGGCTAACCTTCATTTCTCTGCTTTCCAGAGCGTACCTCCACCTCTCCTCCAAATTTTCTTCTCTCTCTCTCTTTCTCTCTCTCTCTATATATACGAGCAAAATTTTGTAATAAATTTTGACTTGATAAATGAGCGATGCATTGATATACGAGTTGTACGCATGCGCTTTGCCTACCGAGCGTCACATGATCACAACTGTGGGGCTGAGTAACTATTTTACTTATAGTACTGTGCAAAAGTCTTGGGCACATACAAAAATATGGCATAAGCAAAAGATGCTTTTGAAAACATTTCTGCATAAAAGAAACTTCTATAAAGAGCAATAAACAGTAACAAAGAACTTAAAATCAGGAGTGTTAGACACAGATTTGTGCAGTTTTATAAGAGAACAGCTGTTAGGTTTTACTGAGCTTGCTGGAGAATATGAGTTCTGGTAACTTTGTCACACTCGCTTCTTTCTATTTTTATGCAAATCCCAGGAGCGTACATTGGGTGTATTGTTTCCATCTGAAAACTATGCAGACAGGATAAACATATATATCAAAACTGGTACAGCATATAATATAATATGCACATATATAGAGTCAGCTTAAATATATATATATATATATATATATATATATATATATATATATATATATATATATATATATAGACTTAAGGAAAATTACCATATCATCACCATAATAATAACATATATAAATACATACAGTATGTTATGCATTTATTATTAAAACATTTATATGTTTATAAGTTTTTCTTTTTACAGAAGTTTGCATACATTTTTTGGCTCACTCTGTGTGGACGGTATATATATATATATATATATATATATATATTTATATACTGTATATATATACACTCTGTATACTGTAAATATGCAACTTATGCATACAGTATATATATATATATATATATATATATATATATATATATATATATATATATACAGTATACTGTACACACCACACCTATAAAAAAAACAACAACCCAAAACCAGCCTTAAGGGTTGTAGTATCGTACAGCCACAGGTACATCACATTTGAACAGCGTTTGCATTAAAATAAATAATCGTTTTACAGTATATTTGCTCATTTACAGTATAGTCTACTAGTAAAGCTACAGTCTTTATATGGATGTGAATAACTCTTGCTGGTGGGTTGAGCTCACGTCCCAGCTCTTTTTTTCAATTAAATATTAATACTAGTACTTGTAACTGACCATTTATTTTGTTTAAGACCAGAAATGATTTATAAAATATACACTACATCGTACCATCATGTTTCAGCTGCATTTTTCATGAATTTTGCTGAAGTTGCTCATTTCAAGCCCTACTCATAGAACGGTTGAGCTGCGGGGAGCAGGTGCTCATACTGCTATGTGCTTTTCAATTTGACTGTTGCAAGTACTGCTGATCAGAGCCTAGTTAAAACAAATTTCATGTGCACAATGCACTGATGAACAGCTGTGCATTGCCAAAGTGTCACATTAGCTATGATTAAGCCAACTTGACTGATCATTGGAAGCATCAACTTGATTCAACTATTACACAGCTATCACAAGCTACAGTACCAGGCAGTTAAACAGTGCAGCTGAAAGTCTAACATATATTGAGGAGCATTCAGGTCATTCCAAGACTTATAATGAAATGTCTTGTTAATTAATGCATAAAACTGACAATTACAGAATACTTCAAGCAGACTACAGTGATGATACTCTTGGCTGCAATAAAATTTTTTTGAATGGCATCTGTCTGTGGGAAATACAGTACACACAGTCCCTGTGCAGTGCTGAACTCCAATGCTCCAAGACATTTTCATATGTTTGGACCATTAAAGGAGTTCCTGGGAGGCCTGTGTTTTGAACGTGAAGCAGGCAGTCCGGTTATTGATCTGTGATACTGAGAAGACTTTCTACCTTGATAGTATCCAAGCACTAGTGAAGCACTGAGAGCACCATAGCAGGGGATTATGTAGCAAAATTAATTATTTTATGATTATTCTGCACAAGAATAACAGTTTGACCTGAATGACCCTAGTAGTATCCGTTTTTGCAGTGACTTTGAGACTCCAAAACTTTACTACAAGGTTTTTGGTATATCTTGGAGTAATGTTTTACTGTTTAAATCATCAACTATCTTCAGTAGCTGCTATTCATGGTCATGGTAGATATGAAGCCTGTTATGGAAACAGTGCCTCAATATACAATGTGGTGAATCCAAGAGCATGCATGTTGGGAGTCACGAAGGAACCAGATAACCAAGAGTAATCCCATGTTAAAACCCATGTACAGTAGAAACTCTAAGCAAAGGAAGGAAAACAGTCAACCAGTGACACCAAGGTTCACAGATATATATGCGGAGCAAAGTCTAGCCTATATAGACCGATCAAATAGAAGTAATAAAATAAAATAAAAATTAACTGCTGAAATTAGAGGTTTCAATAGAAAGCTGTCCGAACACGGAGGTCATTACTGTTTTGGTTGATAAAGTGGGACCTACCTAATATTAAGTGGGTGGTCATAATGGTATGGCTGATTGATGTATGTCATTTGCCTAAACTCCATTGCCTAAACATCCTGTATGCTCTGTGTTTAAGTGTAAAATCTGTTTTGTTTCAGTTAGCATGACTTGTTATTGCCAATAAATACACAACCGAACTCAAATTCACAACCAGATTCAAGGAGTAAAAAGAAGAGTTAAGGCAGCTGAATATCCATCCCTATCCTATTTTATATTTCATAGTTTAATGTGAAAAATACTGTAGCTTTTACTTAAAATAAGCTGGAAAACATCTCTGTAATTTATTAATTAATCTTTAATAGCTGTTTTATTTTGGCCAGGGTCGTGGATGATCCGGAGCCTGGGCGTGAAGCAGGATTACATGCTGGATGTGACAGCAGTCCATTGCAGAGGACCAGGGACACACGAACATACGCCCTAATGAGCCATTCTAGGCATAGCTTTGTGCATAGGAGGAAATTGAAGGACCTGGGAGAAACCAATGCAAACACAAGGAAGAACATGTATGGGAAACTCCACGCAGTAAGCCAAGCTCAAGATCAAACTGGGGACCCTGGAGCTGTGAGGCAGCGACGCTACCCGCTGCGCCACCATGCCGCCCACGTCTCTGTAATGAAAATATGAAACAACGTTGTCTGCTCTCTCTTGCTCTCTCTCTCTCTTTCTCTCTGTCTTTCTCTCAGGGTGTTATGTTGATCCTTAAAGACAGATTGAGATCAAATAAATTGCATTGCTAGAAAACTTAGGGTGACGGGTTAAAGCACTGCCAAGGTGTAAACAAAATGTTTTACCTTCCAGACAGCATGTTCTCCACAATCCGGAATGGGTCATCACTTCCTCGTTTTTCCTGCTCGTTTCGTTTTCATGGTTGACTTTGGTTTTACAGACTCCTCTGGAGTAAAGCCAGTAGTCTGTGCCCACTGCGATGGTCATGAGGCTGAAGGCGGCAAAAGCGCCGACTGTAGTGATGAGCATCTGTACGCCTCGGTCACACAGCAGCATCTCTCGGCATGCAAAACTTAAACATACACAAACGTCACAAATGTGCTGCTGCTTTGAGAATAGATCAATTCACCATAGTGCTGTTAGTTACACACAGTGATGTGATGTGATGAGGCTTCTCTCTCATTAGTGGTGGTTTAGTTGATCTGGTAGCCAGATTTTTTTTTTTTTGACCTGTGTGACCCTATCTCATCTGCTTCACAAATTTTGGCTCAACTTTTTTTTTTTTTTTTGCCTCAGGATCAGAAAAGCTTTTAAAAAATGTGTCCACGCTGCAGGGGAAGGGGGAAAAGCCTTTTCTATTCTTTTGAAAACAGTTCTTTTAAAGCTCGCGTTTAGGCAGACATTATATGCATTTTAATTCAAATAAACTACCATTCGTAAAGAATATCTAACCTACTGTTTTGCTGTTAAATGGAAATATGCATTGATGAATAAAATTGTCCTTCACTTTGTTAATCCAGCAAGAAGATCTCATTCCCGCGATGAATGCAGCCGTTTTCCTTTCGAGTCTCAGACAGGGAAGTGATATCCGTGTGATTTTCCCGCGCTGCCATGTCTCTCCCTCAGGCAGAGGAAAAAGCCGAGCACGAACGCGGTACCGATTTCAGCCTCGCGCTGGTTTAGAAATGATGATGTTTCTGTCCTGCTGCTGCTCCTCAAATGTGACTCTACACGGGGATGAGCGGCTTTAGGAGCGTTCTCATGTGGATGGCCAAAAGAGACAAACACGCGGGAAATGGATCCATATGCATGTTCAAAGGGGGATTTCCCAATTTCCCGAATACGAACTCCTAAATAATAATAATAATAATAATAATAATAATAAATGAAGCTTGTCAGAAAATTGGGTATGGATTTGTAACAGATCTGCACAAATTGTAACCATCCCCCTTAAAAAAAACATTAAAAAAAAAATCTAAATGTAGTCACTGATTAAAAAAATATAGCATGTTTTAAAATATTAAAATGTGGATGTGTTCGTACTTATTCATAGACCGGTGTTTAGAGTCTCACTGTAATGGACTCCAAAAATATGTAAAATTCCTTATTAATAGGGCTGAATACCCTATTATTATTATTATTATTATTATTATTATTATTATTATTATTAATATTATAAAATATTATTATTATATTAACAACAACAATAATAATTATATATGAATGCAGCACTGTGATGCCTTGCACCTCCAGAGTTGAGGGATTTATTCCCACGTCAGGTCTGTGTGCACAGACTTTGCATCTTCTGGTTCTAACCATCTATTCTGGTTTCCTTACACAGACATGCAGATTAGATTCATTGGTTTTCCCAAATTTTCCGTAGTGTGTGTGTGCGTGTGTGTGTGTGTGTGTGTGTATGTGCTCTGTGCTGGTTTGGCACCCTGCCTTGTGCCTTTGAGATGTGAATAGCTTGTTATTATTTTTCTAGACAACCTCTGTTTCTAAAAATTTCTGTTTTTTGTCATCCAATTGAAAAAAAAAAAAAAAAAAAAAATATATATATATATATATATATATATATATATATATATATATACAGAGGTGGAAAGAGTAATAAAATTTTGTACTCAAGTACAAGTACTGTTACTTCAGTGAAATTTTACTTAAGTACAAGTAAAGTTACCATTATAAAAATCTACTCAAGTAAAAGTAAAAAGTAGCTCATTAAAAATTTACTCAAAGTAAAAGTTACCGAGTTACTTTTTTATTTTCATTTTTTTAACAGCGGGGGTGGGATGAGGCATTCTAGCGTAGTTCAAAAAAAGATGAGCAGATATAAATCTCAAACTAGTTGTTTTTAACTGAAGGAACACCTTTGCATAATAAAGCTGTTGTCTTTCTTGTGCTTGAAAATCAAAGTGGTCACTTAAATATGGTGTTACGTCCCAGTCTAGGGCCATAGAGCAAAAGAATGGTTCAGGGTTCTATTTTAAACTGTATGGAAATGGTGGCATATGGCAGAAAGAACTAGATCCAATCATTAACTGATGAAATAATGAGGTTTGTATATACAAAACAATACACACACACACACACACACACACACACACACACACACACACACACACACACACACACACACAACAGGAGGAGGAGGATCAGATTCAGGGTGGACCCAGGCCAAAATAATAAACAAAATGGTATTTACTGTATATTTAGTAGCTAGACTACCTGCAAAAAAAAAAAAAAAACACACAAACAAAAATACAGGTACCTTCCCGGACTCCCGAAACCAAACAGTGAAATTATCTACAAATATATACAAAGACCAACCAAACCAAAGGGACAAAGCAATAATCAAAGTCAATGGGAGGCAAAAAGTCAAAACCAGAATACACAACCAAATATTAAAATGCCTCACATATAAAAAAAATCACAACCTCTTTCATCTTTCCCGCGTCTCTCTCCGGTTTATATATGGTCGCGCTAGTCGATGACGTCACTCTCAGGGCGGAAGCGACCGTGTGGAAGGTCAGGAAGATGCCGATGTCAGAAAACCTGGAGTGGAGTCTGGAGCGGCGCGCGACCAGGACATGATACACACACGCGAGCGCAAATGCATAATATTTGTATTATTTTAGCATTTTCATTCATTTATTTTTTACTCAGTAACAAATATGATTTAAAATGTAGCGAATTACAATACTTCAAGCAAAACGTATTTAAGTAAAATTACAGATTTTAAAAACTACTTTAAAAAGTAGAAATACACAAATAAAATTACTCAATTACAGTAACGCGAGTAAATGTAATTCGTTACTTTCCACCTCTGTATATATATTAACAAAAATGCTATTTAAACAAAACTAAACAAATCCAGCCTCAAAAACCTCCTTATTCTTTATAATAGAGAGTTAAAATGTGTAGTCAGTGAATAAACAAAAAACTACCTACTGTATGATCATCTCTTGGTGAGCAATTTCGCACAAAACCTCACAAAACATACTGTATGTGTCCCCTGACTGCTTTAAACAAAGAATGAGGAACATCAATCAATTTGTTTGGACTTCATGGAGAGCTGTTCAGGACATGACACAAAACCAAAAACTCTGAAAAGGCTGAGTTTACATTTAGAACTTTCAGAGAAATTGTCCAATTTCTCAACTTTTTTAGATTGCTTTTCCCAACCACAATGTTTATACACACCAAATTTAACATCTAGCAAAATTACACAACACATGTTGAAAAACAAGGGGATGTAGTTCCTGTTATCACTTATATGTATTTGCATTTATACTGTATGAAAAATCACTATATGAACGTGAAGGTCTTCGCATTCACAGCCTTCACAGCCTTGGGAACAGCCTTCACATTTTCAACTGAACATCATTTTGAAAAGTACTGTACATGCGTTCCTGAACTGAATTATGTTTCTTTTTTTTCCCCATATGTCACAATAAGAACTGTAGTTATAGCATTTTAAATCTCTTAAAATATAAATAATTTAAAATTTGTTAAATTGTGAAAAATGAGAGATATGTAAATGATGATTATTGCTCGAAAAAAGAAAATTATGAAGCATCTGGGATAATCAGTCATCTTGATTACTAGGCAGTAACTATTAATGATTGTACAGTTGTGTTTAGTGATTGATCATCAAACTGGTATAATCAGTAATTTCAGTTTGTGCAGCGATAATCAGTGATTCCTCATTCATGATGCATTGTTCAGTTGTTTTGCTCAGCTGTTAGTCATTATTCTGTAGTAATCAGCAATTGATCTGGGGTAAGTACTGATTGCTAGTTGATCACTAGTGTGTAGTGATATTCTGAGTTATTATGTTGTCGCTATCAGTGTTTGACCATTATGGAGTAATGAATGGTCTTATAATGAAAGGTTATGGAGTACTGACTTGTCAGGAGTGAGGAACAAAAATCATACGTTTTAATGATTGTTCATTAATCTGTGATGACTAGTGAACGATCTTTTAAGCACATTGATCAGTATCTAAAAACCCACAAAGGAAAGTATTTAAACATAAATGATTGATACTTGTTTTGTGATGTTCACTCAAATTTTGTGGCAAACCTAAAGTTTTTGTGCAGAAAAAAATAAAGTTTGACGCCTTCTGTTTAAAAGGCAAAATGTTTTATTTCAATCAAGATCTCTTCATCAGCATCTTATTTCCCAAAGCAAATCCTGGTTTTATGTCATACTTATTATAAGACCTATTCAATTGTAAACTTATATTTTTATTAACTGTTCTTTTTTTTATTTAATAATAATAATAGGAATAATAATAATAATTATTATTATTATAGTAATAGCCAGGAGAAACAATTTACACTTACAGACAGCACACACCTCTGCATTTCACATTTAAATAGTATGTACTTCAATAGTAACATGTACTTCTGCACATTCATGCAGGTATAGACTCAGCTAATCATGAGTGATGGACAAAAATCTAACTTTTTTTGTTCACTAACCTGTGATGACTAGTGATTGATCTTTTGGGCACATTGATCACTATCTGGCCATTAGACTGAGGTGATATATGATTAGTTGATTAGTTACCTACAGTGACTGCTCAATGGCTCAATGAGTATTTGTGGTGTATAGTATGATGTGGTAATCAGTATTTGATCAGTAATGATAGATAATTGGTTAATAAAAAAAGTGATTGATCATTCCAGACATCATGTATAACATAACCGGATACAGCTGTAAATGTAGCCTATACAGTTGCCATGTTTTTGGACCATATGGCATCCCATATGGACTCTCCCACTCTCTCTCTCTCTCCTTCGGAGTGCTACTTAAGCCTTCATATGCAAAGATATTGTGAAGTCATGCATGAAGAATCAGACTCATTTCAAGGAGCCACAACAATTCATACACAGAGACTATACAACAAAAGCAACAGCAAAAAAGTGTAAAATGAACTACAGTGTTGAATCAGCATACACAGAGTTGATACAACACCTACGATAAGAAATGTACATTTTAGTGTCAATTGAACATTTGCAACTACAGCGTCTAACAGCTGTCAAGGCTATACACTGCTGAAAACCCATAAAGGATGCAACTAAGTGATGCTGGATGCAAAACTAATTTATATATTTTTTTGTTGATTCAACACATGATTTCACTCCAAAGTATCAAAATACAACATTTTCTTAGATATTTATTAAAAAATTAATGCAGTATAGACCTATATTGTTGTATGTTTGTTGAGCTAATTATTTATTATTAGTATTTACTTTTGTTCTGTTTAGTGCTACAATGACTTGAGTGTAAAAATCGTGTCAACATAATTTGGATTAAGCTCTTACACCCTTAAACTACCTCCTACATTGTTTATTTACTAAAATTGTAGGTGATAATTTCACACTGTAGGCATCCAGTGGTGTAAGAGGTAATTCAACATCTCAGGTCTCACGGTGTTACATTAAGAGCTACAACACTGATAGAACATCTGTGGTGTTATATTAATTATAGTCAGATGTTCTGTATTTATCGCTGTAGGGAATTTTGCACAAATAGGAAAGATACCAGCAAAAAAAAAAAAAAAAAAAAAGTGTTGGAACGTGGGTTTATTAGAAAGCTGTGTTAAAACAAGGTAACCATGTGAATGCTGATTTCTCATGTGGCTGATTCGAATCATTTTCTGAGACATTTACAGAAATTCCTGAAGGATGACAGCTCAGCATGTCAGCATCTAACACATCAATACATGGCGACACATAGTGAGTCAAACAGCTGTTCTCTCTGATCCACTGATTACCATCATATTAAGGACCCACACACTGTGCTAGATGTAAATGAACTGCGGCTCTGTCTCAAACACTTGAACTGGCGCCTAGTGCGCTTTAACATTGTCCATTTTAAGGCGACTGCTTAAGCACATGAAATATGGTTGCTTTATGTTGGTCTGTTTACATCTCCCTTTCTAGTGTGTGAGGGAGTGTTAGCACTGCACTGTCTGGGCATGCTCAGTTTAACAGCTGGGTAAGTACAAAATAACATACTGTACATGTGTGTCTAATGAAATGACCTAATTGTCTAGAAGTTTTTTCATATGTAAACATAAATGTTAAATACTTTTATACACAAGTACACAAATGTTTTATTACAATGTTCATTTAAATTTCGTAGCAAAATTGTTGCAACAACATCAAGGTTTGGTATCTTCTATTTGAAACGCAAAATGCACCAATTCTTTATCAATATCATGTCATTGCAACCAGGATTGTTATGACAAGACCTATTCAACTGTAGCATTATATTTTATGAACTGTTCTTCTTCTTAATATAATAATAATAATAATAATAATAATAATAAACCATACACATGCATTCTCATTCATGGCACACCATGTATCACACACACACACACACACACACACACACACACACACACACACACACACACACACACACACAATCACACACTATGGTCAATTTAGGAACGCCAATTAGCCTAACCTGCATATCTTTGGACTGTGGGAGGAAACCGGAGTACCCGGAGGAAACCCACCAAGCACGGGGAGAACATGCAAACTCCATGCACACAGAGACGGGAATCGAGTCTGGCCGGGGAATCGAACCCAGACCCTGGAGGTGCAAGGCGACAGTGCTAACCACAAAATTTTAAAGATATTCCTAATCTCTTTCAGAATAAAAAGACATTGTGCAAAGATTGTGGGAAAGTACTGATCGCCTGGAATTCTCTGGGATTTATTTCTTGCTCTCTCTCAAGTGGTAGGAGCAATAAGGGAATTATGAGCATGACAAAGTAAATTCATTCAAAATTGTAATGCACTTTCAGGGCATGCTCAGTTTCAGTTATTACAAAAATAATATCTAATTGGTCTAATGAAATTATCTGATTAGCTAAAAGGTTTTTTTTGTATGTAAACATAAATGTTTACTACATATGTTGTGTTGCAATATTTACTCAAATTTTGTGGCAAAAATTTTAGTTGCAACAACACTAAGGTATGTTTAAAAGGCAAAATGCAATCAAGACCTCATCATCATCATCAATATCATATTTTCAAAATCTGATCCTGGTTTTATGTCATAGTCATTATAAGACAGGCAGGTGTTAATAGTTTAAACTTACAACCACTGCATTTCACATTTAAACTGTATGTAGTATAGAGTAACACATCTACATCTGCATGTGGCAAAGAAATGTCATGTCCTGGTGTGTGAATTGGATTTTCAGTGGCGGAAGGGCTTGGTTGAAGTTCCTTTTAAATTTTCATTTGCAACAGTTCATAACATCAGTGTGAAAATGCTTTGTTTATGAGAAAGGTTAATGGAAAAGTCCCTTGAGAGAAGACAGAAGAAGACCACAACGGGTTCCACTCCTGTCAACCCAGGCTTCAACGACCATGCCATTGTAAATATCATTGAAAATATAATCCTCACCAATCTGATGCTTAATGTGCACATTACAGTAACTCATCCACAGGATACAGGATTAAATGGTCTAGATGGTAGGCTGGTGTCTATCATAAAATTATCATCCTGTATGTGGACAGTAGGGTATTTAACTATGCTAATCAACACCAAAAGTAACGACAGATACAAAGCATTATAGCTTGGCTTTAAAGAAGATATAAATGTTTGCAACAACAAAATCATTTTGCATAAACTAAGCCACTGGTTTAGAGAGAGAGAGAGAGAGAGAGAGAGAGAGAGAAGAGAGAGAAAGCAATCCTGCTTTGGAGTTTATGCCTTGTACTGTAGCTGTAATTAAAGTTAATCAAACTCAAATTTGACCCCATTTGTTGCCTACCTTTAAAGCCTCAACCACAGAGACAAACCACCGTATTAAATGTGGCAAGATGTGTCTCAGTTTGCACAGGCATGGACAAAAAATTTTTTTTTTTGTTTCCTGGCACAAAATGATGTACTCATTTACTGTGAGACTGGGGAAAATGCTACTTGGTGACTTGTTTGCACTAAGTCATAATACCATAAAACCATAATATGCTGACATGTGGTTCCATGCCATTTGGGCTTAAATTGAAAGGAATTGCAAAATTGCATTTTTGAAGGATTTATGTTGCATAATTTGCAAATAATGGCGGTAGAGTGGCTTAGTGATTAGCACTGTCGCCCTTGCACCCACAGATTCTGGGCTTGATGTTCCCCCCGTACTTGCTGGGTTTCCTCCACATACTTTGGTTTCATCCCACAGTTCGAAGACATGCAGATTAGGCTCCCAAATTGCCTGTAGTTTGTGTGTGTGTGTGTGTGTGTGTGTGTGTGTGTGTGTGTGTGTGTGTGTGTGTGTGTGTGTGTGTGTGTGTGTGTGTGTGTGTTTAAAATCAGTCTATTGTTTTGAGCATTCCATTTTTGGTGGCATTCCAGGCTCACAGTAGAATTCATGTGTGACGTGTGAAATATTGAGTCACAAACACAATTGCTTTCAAAACAACAAGGATGGTTGAACTGAGAGCTGAGGTGCTTTTGCTAGCATTTGCATGACTCACCGTACACAGGGCTTGTGGTTTGCTGTCTTTCCAGTTTACTGACATTATGCCCTAGGAATGGCTCAGCTTATCACCGCCTAACCAATTATACATGTGGCTGATTTCTTTTAACCAATCATAATGCAGATGGCAGAAATGACCAGAACAAAACTGAAACTATTAATGCTAGAATGCGCCAGTACTGTCAACTGCACTTTGAAATGCTTAATTTTTTTTCTTTTATAAAAAAAAAAAAGACTGCCACTGCTGATCAGTCTCAATCTCTACTGATCTTTCAGTTCTTTGTTTTTAACGCACTAAGGTTTTAACAATATTCAAGTGCAGCAGGGATGTTTGATCTACTCTATATAAGACATATGTGGTTTAGCCGCTGTTTACTGTTGTTTAAATCTCCTGACCTCGTGTTGCACACATCACACGGGGGGGTCGTCCTTGGCCACAGATCTTGCTCCTCTCCTGGCTTGAAAGTGTGACAAAAACAATTCCCAATTCTGCCTTCATTCCTCTCATATAGAATGCTGAGGCACAATAGGGAAAGTATTTTCACCTTGAACTGGCTGTATGAAAGGGACTTGCTATGCTGCCTGGAGATGCTGGATGGTAAAAAACATCCAGAAGTTGCCTTTACATGTACTGTATGTGTTAGGGCAGAGTTAGCTACTGGGCAAGAACCGATGAGACCACCAGTTAGAACCGAAGTCGCCTCAGATTCCTCTTAGAACCTATCTAATAGATGTTTGCAGAAACCCCCGCAATTTCATGGAAAAGGCAAATATTTTTGTAAATTTTGTTATGGCTTTTTTGTGGCAATATATAATTTTTTATGATAACTATGAATAATAATATAATTTACTACATACTGTATAAATTTTTAGTACTGTAGAGAGAACACAAAGCGGCTTGTGATGGTGAATTATTACTGTATTTACTCATACCTCTACCATAGAAAACGCACTTGCATGAATTACATGAATATAGGGGTAACACCTGTATTTTACATTCTAGCACTGTGGGAGTGACAGCAGTACAGTACTGTACAGTGTACGCATTTACCTTTACATTTAATTTTTTTAAGGGTAATGTATTAAGCTTAGCTTGAAATGAAAGTAAAGTATTTTGGAAGTGTTTAAACTATAAAAATAGGCTTTTTTAATCATTTTTTGACCATATCCAAAATTCGCAGTTTTTCACAATTCGTGGGTACTCTAGGAACGTAACCCTCCTCAAATTTTTGGGGCTCGACTTCTTTTCAAATAATGGATGTAATTTTAGCCAAAATATGCCTGGAATTTTTTCCTGGAGGATGGCAAACAGTTAGGCAGCTGTATTTCTTGATTTCTTGACTTGAAGTCTCAAGTCACATGGCACTTAAATATGTATCGTATATATATTTAATTTAGGACTACATACAAATTTGATGAGAAAAACATCAGATTACTGTCATAAAAAAATCTGATATGTAATACATTAGGGTATTTGAGCTATAATTTACTTTTCATGTGTAAAAAACATTAAATCCCAATAAAAAAGAAATGGAATAAGGGTCAAGAATGAATTTACAGATAAACACAAAATTGCTATATATATATATATATATATATATATATATATATATATATATATATATATATATATACCTACTGTATAATAATATATATAAAAATTAATAATAAAATAAAATTTATATTTTTTTACATTTGTATTTGTATATTTTCAAATGTACTGCAGTATAAGTGTTTATTCATTTTCATTATTCACTCACTCACTCATCATCTATACAGCCTAATCTGCATGTCTTTGGACTGTAGGAGGAAACCGGAATACCTGTAGGAAACCCACCAAGCACGGGGAAAGCATGCAAACTCCATACACACAGACCCTAAAACCCTGGAGGTGCAAAGTGACAGTGTTAACCTCCAAGCCACCGTGCCGACTCATTTTAATCAATTTTCAAGATAATTCAAAAGAGGCATTTCTCCTTAATCTCTTTTCAGAATGAAAAGATATTGTGCAATGACTGTACTGATCCCCAGGAATTTTCTGGGATTGATTTTGTTTCTCTCTCCAGTGGTAGGAGCAATGAGAGTACTGTGGGAAGCAGGACATGGTGTAGATTCATTCATTGCGGCAGATTCAGAGGCAATCACAAGCTGAGCGCAAAGAGAGAGAGAATTCATCCCGGTTGGAAATACCAGTAAATCGCAGGGCTGTAAGTTAATGCTGTCTGTTTAATCAGCCAACATGTGGATTAAGTGACTCACTTTCCTGAAGTCTTCCACACTTTTCTTCCCTCTTATTTTTAGCATTAAGTTATAGTGCGATATGTATTACTGTAGGCAGTGAAAAAGTTGTGCTGTTCTGCAGTACTTGCTATCATGGATAGCACAAGCTTCTATCAAACATGTTTGAGTATATGGCCTATCCATTAATACCACATTCTGCTGTGTATCTTCTGGTGAAAATGACACTGAAATATGACATGACAAAGATTTTTTTTTTCCTGATTCCATTTCAATCTCAACACATTCAATGAGACTCTTGCTCTCCTCATTAAGCATAGCCTACCATGAGTCACTTTGCAATTCTGACACGTTTATCTGAGCTGGGAAATAAATGAGCAGATGAAAAATGTATGTGTCACACCTTAGAGTGACTTTCCGGGCTGCACTGTGCGAAGAGCAGATCATTCTTTTTCACCATTTTTCTCCAACAGAACAATTACAGTATCCTTTACTTCATCTATTCATCATGGCACACTTTTTCCAGTTTCAAAAAGACATGTTTTGAGCTTTTTTTCAGTCATATAATACCTACAGTATGGGAATTCCCTGCCCTTCTTAACACTATTAGGCTTATTTGTCTTTGAAAGATGAGCTTTGAGGGTAGTAATGTAATTTAAGCAAATGTACTGTAAATAGGGAATGAAGTAGTAAACTCACCAACACCACCAAAGCTCTGAACTGGTTCAAGAAGGAAAACTGAGTGCCAGAAACAAACAATGTTTAAATAGAAACGTATTGGATACATAAACATATAATTCCATATCTTTCTATTCTCGTTAATATATATTTTGTTTTTATGGAGCAAATCAGGTAGTTAGCACAGTCACCTTAGACCGCCAGGGTCTGGGTTCAATTCTCACCTTGGGGTCTTTGTGCATGAAGTTTGTATGTTCTCCCTGTGCTTGGTGGGTTTCCAAAGACAGGCAGATTAGGCTAATTGGCATTCCCAAATTGTCCATACTGTGTGAATGTGAGTGTGGGTGCCCTGCGATTGGTTGGCCAACATGCTAAAAATGTACACAATAGAAATAAACATGATTGCAGACTGGTACAAAACATGGTTTTGGTCTAAATAACTACTGTAGATTTTCCATGTATGACAACTGTACAGGGATGATTTTTTAAATGTAACTCATCCATTAAAATAATTTTAAGCCATACATTTATGCAGAATTACTGTAGGGGTATGGCTTATTTGAATGACAGATGCAATGCAGCAGCAGCTAACTGGAATCATTAGAACAAGAAATGTAGGAGTTGACACTGGATGATATATATGGTATGTATGATGGACATCAATCAAATGTAAAGTAATATTAGCATATATATTAATGTTAGCCACCAAAGTTGTTGCATTCCAACAGCAAGGCTCCATTCATTCTGCCCATTTGCCCATTTATGGATTATCTGGGGTTTAAACATAGTCAGCTCTTGCCCAGATGGTGACAACCATAGCTTCCACACTTGAGCTTCAAATACACTCTTCTGAAGACCTTTGGTTGACATTACGTTGTCCAATTCTTATACAGTCTATGGTTCTGACACGTTCCTATGATATCCAGAAATAACTTTTTCGGCAAATTGTAGCTCTTCTGTGAGATTGGCCCAAACAGGCTAGCCTTTGCTTCCCTTGAGGATTAATGATCCTTGTATTCCCATGACTCAGTTCACCAGTTGTCCTCCATTGGACTATTTTTAATAGGAACTATCCCATGCATACCAGGTCACCCCAGAAGACTTGGCATTTTGGAGATGCTCTAACCCAGCTTCTGAGCCATCATAGTGTTTTCCTTGTTAAAATCTCTCACATACAGTACCTATGCTTGCCCACTTTTCCTGCTTCCATCACAGCAACTCAGACCTGACTGATCACTTGCTGTCTAACATACTGTATCCCTCCTTTTATTGGCTGACTGGACATTTGACACCCAAAGGAGTGGTGACAACCAAAGATAATTAACTGCCAACTTTAGCAGCGGTCACTTGTGATCAGCAACAAAATTGCAGCACCACCACTGGCCCCTCTCTAGACACACCCCTGCAGCAGTACTGTACACGATACAGATTATATAAAAAGAATGGAACGATTTTTGACACTCGCACACATAACATAGTTACAATTAAAGTTATTAACTACGTTCCTACCTCTCTGCTTATGCCTTAGAGCATTTAACAGATTTTTACAGTTTTTAACAATCACAGTTGATTTTTTAATTCACAGTTTGAAAAGTTTCCTGCACTTATCAGCTTCCTTTTTCAGCTTATTAGCTCATTACTGTAGTCATATTATCCTCATGAAAGAGATCTTAACGAGCTGATGAGAAACTCAAGGTGCCCCATACAAATTATATATAAAGACATGAATGCCTGCTGTCCTGCTGATTATTTTTTTAAAGATGCGCTAAGATGATGCACTCAAATGAGCGCCAACTAGAGCTGGCTGTTTTTAAGTATCGTGAATTTATTAGAGTCTAAAGAGGCACAGAAAGAACAGAAAATTGGTGAAATTCAGAGTGAGTGATTGGACCATAATAGGGACAGGAAGCTATGTCCTAATATGGCAAGTGGAATAAAAACAGGCAGTATCTATCACCAGAAACTGTGAGCAGTAGCAGGGACAGGAAACAATGACCAAATAAGGAAAATGGAACATGAAACGTGCTACAGGGGTTTAGTATGGGGAAAAACAGGGTTAGGCATGAGGCAATGTGATTTAGAGACCATAAGCAAATATGAGAAAAATAAAATACATCAAGAATATATTTTGGTTGATAACCCTAGTATTGTTAGTGTCATTAACTTGATATCTTTTTAAATTCAGTCAGTAGTTATAAATCTGGAATCAATATATTATTTAAATATATTATTTTTAAGCTATACAGAAGGGCAATATATATTCGCCTTCTGTATGGTTTACTGTTCAACTGTTCAAATTTTCTTCTCTATGCTTGTCAGAATACTGTTTCCATATACAGTATACTGTATATACAGTATATATATATATATATATATATATATATATATATATATATATATATATATATATATATATATGTGTGTGTGTGTGTATGTGTGCATATATATGAACAAACACACACACACACACACACACACACACACACACACACACACACACACACACAGGGCTAATGGCCTACATTGATCTGTTTTCAACATGCACACCCCCGGGGCTAAAGGTAACCACTGTTTATTACACATGCATTTCTGTCTGAAATGTAACGCCACATAAGCAGGGCTTTCTGACGACCGACCATGAGATGAACATAGATAGATGGATGGATAGATAAATAGACAGATAGATAGATAGATAGATAGATAGATAGATAGATACTGTACATAGATAGATAGATAGATAGATAGATAGATAAATAGATTCAACAAATCTAAAAACATATAAGCAATTCAATTAAAATGAAAGAAAGAGAAGAATAAAGAAGTAATGAGATAAATAAATGCATGAGCAGGAGGAGGACATTGCATTGATGGGCTTATCTTCACCCCCAGTCTTATTAGCATAGAAATTACTTTCTACACCAACACAGGTAAAACTGAGCTTAGCACAGGAAAATGAGAGAGAGAGAGAGCAGCAATGAGCAAGAGATAAATGGACAAAGACAGAGAAAAAGATGAAGAAAGAGATGCCTCTCCAACTGACAGCACATTTTATTCTTCATTGAGATCATCTCATATTTATTAATATTCATAATCAAGCCCCAGATTTTTTCTTATGTCCATTAATTGGCTCAGGTAAGCTCTGAAAATATGGCTGCTGGTCAGCCTTTCTGTACTGTATGTGTTGGGTGTGATGCATTTATTCACCCTAGAGAATCGAAGGATAGCAATACATCCCAAAACAAGATCAGACCCCCAACCCACAACAAGATCAGACCCCTAACTCACAACAAGATCAAACCCCCAACCCACAACAAGATCAGACCCCCAACCCACAACAAGATCAGACCCCTAACTCACAACAAGATCAGACCCCTAACTCACAACAAGATCAGACCCCCAACTCACAACAAGATCAGACCCCCAACTCACAACAAGATCAGACCCCTAACTCACAACAAGATCAGACCCCCAACCCACAACAAGGTCAGACCCACAACAAGATCAGACCCCTAACTCACAACAAGATCAGACCCCCAACTCACAACAAGATCAGACCCCCAACTCACAACAAGATCAGACCCCTAACTCACAACAAGATCAGACCCCCAACCCACAACAAGATCAGACCCACAACAAGATCAGACCCCCAACTCACAACAAGATCAGACCCCCAACCCACAACAAGATCAGACCCACAACAAGATCAGACCCCCAACTCACAACAAGATCAGACCCCCAACTCACAACAAGATCAGACCCCCAACCCACAACAAGATCAGACCCCCAACTCACAACAAGATCAGACCCCTAACTCACAACAAGATCAGACCCCCAACTCACAACAAGATCAGACCCCCAACTCACAACAAGATCAGACCCCCAACTCACAACAAGATCAGACCCCTAACTCACAACAAGATCAGACCCCCAACTCACAACAAGATCAGACCCCCAACCCACAACAAGATCAGACCCCCAACCCACAACAAGATCAGGCCCCTAACTCACAACAAGATCAGACCCTTAACTCACAACAAGATCAGACCCCCAACCCACAACAAGATCAGACCCCCAACTCACAACAAGATCAGACCCCCAACTCACAACAAGATCAGACCCCTAACTCACAACAAGATCAGACCCTTAACTCACAACAAGATCAGACCCCCAACTCACAACAAGATCAGACCCTTAACTCACAACAAGATCAGACCCCCAACTCACAACAAGATCAGACCCCCAACCCACAACAAGATCAGGCCCCTAACTCACAACAAGATCAGACCCTTAACTCACAACAAGATCAGACCCCCAACTCACAACAAGATCAGACCCCCAACTCAC
This sequence comes from Channallabes apus, assembly GCA_030522415.1. Classification (NCBI taxonomy): domain Eukaryota; kingdom Metazoa; phylum Chordata; class Actinopteri; order Siluriformes; family Clariidae; genus Channallabes; species Channallabes apus. The sequence continues at coordinate 8,998,019 of CM060121.1, read as the reverse complement.
AACAAGATCAGACCCCCAACTCACAACAAGATCAGACCCCCAACTCACAACAAGATCAGACCCCCAACCCACCTCAATTTTGACAATGTCTAAGGATGCTGTGAGGGAAGAAAGGGTTGGTGTCCTGGTGTTAATGAAAAGCTGATCTTCTTGATTAGATTTTATCTCTGGGGGGACAGGGTTGTGGGTAGTGATAAAATATTTTCCCTTTTTCAAGAAACATTTTTGTAACCAAACAATCACAAAATATTTAAAACAGTTCAAAACAGTTTAGAAGGTGCATTGGTGCATGCAGCTTAGCTAAAGCTTACCTGTCTGGAGAATGCTTGTCACTTACAGTACTTGTGCCAGAATCACACTGGAGTGATGATGATTCTTCTTCTTCTTCTTCTTCTTCTTCTTATTATTATTATTACTCTGATTTATTTACTTGAACCAAAAAAGCTTGTTCACTTATGATGGCGGAGCATGTGCAAAACCAACTACATTTAAAATCTTATTAAAAAAGATTTTGTTCTTGGTGGTGGTTTCGGGTTAGCTTGCATTATCAGCTGCAAGATCCACAAAATTATAAAAGCAGAATTTTATGTTTAAACTAAATTTGGAATGCAGATGGTCAGATATTTAGAGGTAGTTGAATGTGATAAAGAGATTTAAATCATTAAACATTAACAAAAGGATTTTATAATCTGTTCTTAATGAAACAGACGTGCAAAATGATCAGATTTTAGACTGCCGTTAGCCATGGTACTCAGCATTATAGTGTAATTAATACAACATGAGTTGCGTTGTATTTATCTTGGTAATTATTTCAGAAGCCTGAGGAAAGAGATGGTGTTATTAACTCACTTGATCATTCTGCAGAGCAAAAGGTGGGTGATGCGCACGCCAAACTTCTCTCCGATATGATATTTACGTTTTTGAGTTTTTCATATATATTATACATATTCACAAGACAAAGACATAATCACTACTTAAACAAGTGCATTTTATGCTCAATTGCTGTTTTTTTAAGCTGAACCATCACTTTCCCTCTGCTTTCCTGTTGTAGGGATGAACAGGAGAGTCGAGCTCTGCAGTGTTCCACACCCACAGCAGCTGTAATTAACTGTTCCAGCATTTCAGAGATAATAACCACCCTTGCGATGCTTAATTATCAGCCACAGAAGAACTGGGAATTGCTTTTGTCCGTCTTTACTTTCAACAGCTACATCATGTTCTAAAACGAAGATGGAAAACACCTCAAGTCCATGTTCTCCTGTTCAGTTGCAGAAATCTACAGTATGTAGATTCATTTCTCAAGTTTTGGTTGCCCATACATTCGAAAGTACGTTCCTTCTTTCTCTGTCCTTCTCTCCTCTCTCTTGAGTGAGAAATTTGGCAAACAGGGAAGTCTGGAGACTGACTCTGGAGATGAGATCTTCATTTTCCAGTCACTTAGTGTGAATAGGGTTTTCATAATGTGTGAGGAAGAGAACAAGAGGAGAATTGTGATAAGAGAAAATGTTTCTGCTGAGTGTTCATACACATCTGTTTCTTTGTACCAATACTTACCACTCCTACTGAGATAACATAAGGGAAATATGTATGCTCATTAAATGAGGCACACCAGTGGCTAAGGTTTCTGTGAGGATCTCGCATTTGATTATAGCAGCCAAAATGGATGTTGTTCAAAGACTACAATTAAGCATGTAAAAATTCATGTGTTATACCAAAAACAATTACTGATAATGTGACCACAAAACACAAATCAGCTGTAAAATTACATCGCAAAACATTATGCCCAGTATTGTTTAGGTTTAGGCAGTTCTAGCCCCTTGGGGCATGACTCCATAAGACCACTGGTGGCATGCTACTGTATACTATCTGGCACCAGGACGTAAGCAGCAGATCCTTTGGGTGATGTGGGTTGTGGGGTGGAACGTCCATGGATCAGACTTATTTGTTTGGAGCATTCCATGGATGCTCAGGCAGATTTGGGAATTTGGATGCTGGTTTAACAACTTTAAACTTTAAATTGTTAAGCCACATACAGTACACACCAGAATGTGTTGCACTGAGTGTTCTGATGCCTTTCTTTTGTCAGCAATTTTTATTAAATTGGCTTTTTTGTGCCAGAACAGGCTGGTCTTTGCTCCCCACCAGCAAATAAACGAGCCTTAGGTGCTCATTATCCTGTCGTCAGTATACTGTATACAGATATACAAAGGAGAGTCAAAAACTATCCACACTCTGGTTATATTAAAATGTCTGTTGGCCGCACTGTTTTATCATCACTTTATGTTCTTGGCTATTGTCTCCGCAGTAACTGCTGTGCAGGTGTGAACATGTTACATCAGTTCATTTGTAACTGCAGTGCGAGCAAAAAAAAAGTAGTCCCACTTGTCATTTATATGAAACAAGAGCAGCGTAAAGTGGTTAATTTTTTTTCTTGGTCTGGGAAGTATCTGATGCCATTATTTATTGAAGACATTTGTACAGATACTCTAAGGAAGGTGAAATCAGTACTGTTGACAATACATAGATTCATCACTACAAGCCTGAGAGTATGGAAGAAAAAATTCAAAAGTCAACTGTAAAGCATCACCTGGAAAATATTACCTGTTTCTTCCCTTGAAAGCAGCCCTATGAAGAAGAAGATTCACTTCTGATGAAGCAGTGAAGACAGAGGTGCATTCATGGTTTGCTGCTCAGCCTTAAACATTTTTAATGAGGGAATACGAAAGCTTGTTAGAGTGATTAAAGATAAAGTAGAGATGGAAATGTACTGACAGATACCAGGAGGGTGATGGGAAGATGGAAGGGGTACTTTGAGGAGTTGATGAATGAGGAAAATGAAAGAGAACAAAGAGTAGAAGAGGTGACTGTTGTGGAGCAGGAAGTAGCAAATATTAGTAAAAGTGAGGTGAGAAAGGCGTTGAAGAGGATGAAGAGTGGAAAGGCTGTTGGTCCTGATGACATACCTGTGGAGGTGTGGAAGTGCTTAGGAGAGGTGGCAGTAGAGTTTCTAACTAGTTTGTTTAACAAGATCTTGGAGAGTGAAAGGATTCCAGAAGAATGGAGGAGAAGTGTATTGGTGCCGATTTTTAAGAACAAGGGAGATGTGCAGAGTTGGTGGCAATTACAGAGGTATAAAGCTAATGAGCCATACAATGAAGCTGTGGGAAAGAGTAGTGGAAGCTAGGTTAAGGGCAGAGGTGAGCATTTGTGAGCAGCAATATGGTTTTGTGCCTAGAAAGAGTACATCAGATGCAGTATTTGCTTTGAGGATGCTGGTGGAGAAGTACAGAGAAGGTAGTCTTTGTAGATTTAGATTAGGCGTATGAGAGAGAGGAGCTGTGGTGTTGTATGAGGAAGTCTGGAGTGGCAGAGAAGTATGTTAGAGTGGTGCAGGACATGTATGAGAGTTGTAAGACAGTGGTTAGATGAGCTGTAGGTGTGACAGAAGAGTTCAAGGTGGAGGTGGGTCTGCAGCAAGGATCGGCTCTAAGCCCCTTGTTGTTTGCTCTGGTGATGGACAGGATGACAGATGAGGTTAGACAGGAGTCTCCATGGACTATGATGTTTGCAGATGACATTGTGCTTTGTAGCGAGAGCTGGGAACAGGTGGAAGAAAATTTGGAGAGGTGGAGGTACGCTCTGGAAAGCAGAGAAATGAAGGTTAGCCACAGCAAGACGGAATACATGTGTGCGAATGAGAGGAACCCAAGAGGAACGGTGAGGATACAGGGAGCAGAGGTAAAGAAGGTGCAGGACTTAGTATTTAGGGTCAACGGTCCAGAGCAACGAAGAGTGTGGAAAGGAGGTGAAGAGGCGGGTACAGGCAGGTTGGAATGAGTGGAGAAAAGTTTCAGGTGTGTTGTGCGATAAAAGAGTATCAGTGAGAATGAAAGGTAAGGTGTACTGGACAGTGGTGAGACCAGCGATGCTCTACGGCTTAGAGACAGTGGCACTGAAGAAAAGACAGGAGGCAGAGTTGTAAGTAGCAGAGCTGGAGATTTTGAGGTTCTCCTTGGGAGTGACAAGGATGGATCGGATCAAGAATCAGTTCATCAGAGGGACAACCCATGTGAGATGTTTTGGAGATAAAGTCAGAGAGGCCAGATTGAGGTGGTTTGGACATGTTCAGAGGAGAGAGTGTGAATATATCGGTAGGAGGATGCTGAGGTTGGAACTGCCAGGCAGGAGGTCTAGAGGAAGACCAAAGAGGAGATTTATGGATGAAGTGAGAGAGGACATGATGTTAATTGGTGTGAGAGAAGAGGATGCAGAGGATAGGGTTAGATGGAGGCAGATGATTCGCTGTGGCGACCCCTGAAAGAGAACAGTCGAAAGACAAAGAAGAAGATGAAAGCTTGTTGACAAATGGAGAAAGTGTATTGAAAGCAAGAAGATTATGTCGAAAAATTATGCCTTTGTCTTTTCTAAAATAAAAAAAAAACTAATTTAATAAATGAAAATAAATTCTACCACCAGAGTTGACTCACCATATAATTGATAAGCAATGTTATTCAATTCCTCTGGCGGTGTTGTTAGCGTAGCTGATCTGGGAATTTGTCAAGTGCATTTGAACTACAACCAGCTACCCTCTAATTAAGCTAATCATTTTGACCTGAAATATACAGCTGATCACAGAAAAGGTGATCTCTCCATGTGGCTTCCTTAGCTAATTGACACACATACCCAGCATTTGTTGGTAGACAAGCCTGGCGTTTACACTCTGATGACCCATCACGTTTCATGGCTTCAGTTATGTGTTGAGACATTCCAGTACTCCTCTCATTATGATTTTGTTCCTGCTTTCAATTGTTAAAGTGAAGCTCTTGGGAGCTGTTAAGCAATGCTGCTATTTTATATCAGGCCTTGGAGATATCCTTTCCTCCTGAATGGGCCTGTGACTAGAATTTATTTTCATTAGCTTACTGTTAATATAACAAAATTATCCCATGAAAACAGACATGACAAACACATTTGCCTTTCAAATTACTACTTTACATAAATGCATTAAGAAAAGGTGTTATGAATTCAACCAAACCAAATTTGCCTGGCATATAGGCATGATGTTGCATACTGTATGTTAAAACCCTTTGTCCCTTATCACCTTGGAGAAATGTAAAAAAAAAAAACTTTAACACAAACTAGACAGATGGTTGTTGATCAGTAAATATCACTTATTTTATATAAAAATTATTATATGAATGTTTTATATTACAGCTGTATCAGTACCCTGACATTCAGTGGGATTTGGCTGGATGCACACATCATACACCATATATACAGTACTTCATACATCATGTCTAAACTCAAGCTAGAATATACTGAAAATATAAATCACATGTACATAAGCACACTTGGTTAATGATTAATTTATATAATTGCATTATCATGTCTTAGGTAAAGAGAAAAGCTCACAACAAATCACTACCTGATGGAAAGTTGGGCTTGACAAACAGGGTGTTGGTGAAATTTAACTTATGTACTGTAGGAGAGCATTCTGGAATACTTGTGTCAGTCTGTTATTTATGTTTTGGGAGTTCTCCCAGGCTTTTCACATGGTTTACTCATTTTGAGTTATTATATGGTGTCAATCTAATGAAGATGAAGTTGTTCATTTAATCATTTGTTTTTCTTTCCCTTTTCCTGGTGGGTTATGGCAACATTTAAGAAGGTCAGTCTAGAATTCTTAATCCACATCCACAGATTCCACTTCCTCCTTGGGGTATCCCCAGATATTCCCAACCCAAAATATAACCTTTCCTAGCTGTTATGAGTCTGACCTCACTGGGACAGGGCTGATAGATCTCTAATGAGAGCCAACCAGAGGGCATACTTATCAGGTGCTTAAACTGCATTGATTCAGAAGGGCAGCTGCTGTATTCTGAGACTATCGTGTACTGATGAGCTCTGCCTCCCATCCTGGTGAGTACGTTCAGCAACTATGGAGAGAAAGCTCAGTTCCATGACAATTTGTCAAACCATCTTTGGAAAAAACATGAAAATCATTTGCCATGGTCATTCTACTGTAAGTATATCTAATTTATCTGCTTTTGCTGCAGTCCTTTTGTTGCTAATAGTATTCTTAATTAAATAAATAACCCTAAATGAACATTATTTTAATTGCCTTCTTCTTTAATCTTTAAGTAATTAAAAGTAACCCCAAAGACTGTGCTGGGTTAAATCTCACCAACACCCTGTGTGTCAAGTCCAACTTTCCGCCAAGTAGTGAACAGTTGGCAGCTGTTCTTATCTCAATACAATCATATCAATAAATCAATAAGATGATTGTACATTGTACAGTACATATGATTAATATTTTAAGCATATTTTAAAGCTTGAGTTGGGACATGATGTATTCAATATCTACAGTATGGTAACACGTACACGTACTGTATAAGCGACCGTATGTTTGAACAAAACGTTGTTGATGATGATCAATGGCTTGCACAAAAGTTTAATAATGTTTTGTTTAATATCCAGGAGGCCATTTCTCCAAATTACTCCCTTCCAACTATCTCAATTCTTTCCAGTGATTTAGCACAATTTGAGATTTACTTCCTCAGACCTGGAATTTAATGGAATCAACTGTGAAAGAAATTAAAGAAAACTTCAAGCATGGTCCAACGCACAATAAAAATTAGACTAATTATATCCTGAACCTTCAATCCAAACTCACGTTTATTGAGGTACATTACTCCATGGTCAGGAGAGTCAAAGAATGACTCCATAATGGGTGCTACATTTACTGTAGGAGAGATACAGTAAACACCCAATGTGTCTTTTTTTCCCATCTCAAGCTCAAAGTTATTTTTCTACTATAAACATTTCCAGGTTAGGAATGTCAACTATGAGGTATTGTGAATGGACAGGCCAAACGGCCCAAACAGCCCAAACAGCACATTTAACACCTTAAACAGTAAAGAGGTCTTCCTTAACGCTAATGGTGAAGGGAAATGAGTTAGGATTGGAGAGGTTAAAAACACATCACTAAGGTATTACAGTATAACCCGGCAACGTGTGTGGGATAGCTTTAAGGTTGAGTTGGATGAGTGGAGGTACAGCATTTGGACTTTCACTTTGACCCAAGACCTAAGACCAAAACGTAGGTTCATGGGATGGAAGAATATTATTGTAGGACTCAGTAGTGCATTTCTGTAAGTTACCCTAAATAAATGAATGCAAATTAAAATGTAATGTAACTATAATTATCTAACATGGCACAACTGATCTGCTTTACATTTTACTTTACATTTCTGCTTATTCCACTTTCTCAGCTAACTTTTGGGTTTCTGGGGTTGAAGTTAAACATAAAGCTAGTGCACTACATATGTACTACTGTATGTTCCACAGCAAGTAGTGCACTTGATCAGGGGTTAGATTGGGATTTAGGATTCCGCTTTGTGTTGCATGCTAGTTAGCTTCGTAGCCCGCATTAGCCGTGAACAGAACAACACTGGCAGTAAATGGGTAATTCAGAATGTTATTAGGTGTCTTTTCTGATCATTCTTCTAATGACTGGTTTTAAATGAAGGTTTTGACAAGCAGCTGCTCTCTTCACTTTCTGAATACTGTGGACCATATCAACTTACTTTCACCCATGTTGGCGACTAATTTAATTGCGAGTGTACAGTAATTAAAGATTGTTAGAACACCTGTGATGCTGAGTGCTACAGTTAAATGTCGCAGTGCTGTTATGATCTACTGTATATCACCACTCATGGAATGACTCTTGTCCAGTCTGATTACTTGATTGGAAATAACTGTTGCATAATTTACAATATATAACACTGCGCCACATTAACACTAGCTAGTATGCTGTACCAGGACAGTTCATTTTCTTTTTACACCTTATATAGAGTACATGGCTATTCACACAGACAGTAAAGCCATGCTTTTGAGCTTCTGCTTCTCCCACTTGGATATCCCTTTAAACTTTGTACAATTAATCTGTATCAAATGTGAACTGATCTTTGTCAACTCTCACTGTGTTTTTCGATATATTTGCATTGAGCTAACCATCCTTCTGAGCTGAGTATGTTACATTGATTGGTTTGGCATACACTTGTAACAGGAGGACCTGTCAAAAATGATGCTTTTATGTACAGTAACAGGCATCCAGATGTTCAGCTACTTAAGTTTAAACAAAGCAGTTCCATTTATCCTGTTTTGCAGTGTACTGTACCATAATAATGATGCAGTCATTCTTAAATGGAAAAAAAGTATATTTCTTATATTTTAATATGTCAAGAAGCATAACTGTCTCAAGATGAAAACCAGCATGCACACTTTGTTTGGTTTTAAAAATACAAAACGCACTGATAACGCAGATAACAAATCGTAACACATTTGTCCGTTTTAATAAGGTCGGAGTTGTAAGATGCTTGAGGCAGACCAAAATGTCCAATAATATACCATTTAATGAAACAAATGAAGTGATAACAACCAGAAATAAAACATTAACAATTATAAATGTTTCATGAGTAATGTCATTGTTCTAATATGTACAGTATATAGATTGCTTTTATTAGGTTATTCAATAACTCTGAGATTATAATATACTAAGTATGTATATGTATAATGTACAACTCTACACACCTTTTTTGTCCACCATCTTTCTCATGTCTTCAGGAGGATGGTGTGTGTGTGTGTGTGTGTGTGTGTGTGTGTGTGTGTGTGTGTGTGTGTGTGTGTGTGTGCATTTTTACACGAAGATTTTAAACAAATGTACACAATTAAATGCCAAATAATTAAATGGAGACACCTTTGGATATCATAACAATATACAGAAATGTACATCATATTCTAAAACTAATTGCTACGAGATGAGATGCTTTATCATCGATACACATTCTATTTTGATGATAATTATAAGATAGCAAAAATGATAAAATTTTACCTACATATTTTCTATATTCTCTTTTTTATACAGGCAGTGTACTCAGCTGTCAATCAAAACTATAGAAGTCATGCAAATGTAAAAAGTTAATATATAATTTAACTAGTTATGCACTGCAATGATTGTAATCCATCTGTATATTCCCAGGCATGCCATGTGCACTACATACAGTAGTGCACTACGTTGGAAGCGTTGTAACCATGTAATACGGTAAAGCATAGTGAAGAAGAAAAAATATTTAATGTACGTGGAAAAATCCCACAATGCATTGCAAGTCAGTATTCAAACTAATGCAACCTACTGAATATTCAGAAAGCACTTGTTTGTAAAAAATTGCCGATTTGTTTCTTTCTGCTTCTTTGCAAATTCTATCTGATTTTCCTGTAATTTTTTTTAACCTTGCGTCCTGTCTGCCTCTCACACTGTCCCTATCTTTTTCCATCTCTGTCACTTTTTCGTATCCCACCATCTGTTTCTCTTCCTCTCTCAATCATTTTGTGCTTCTGTTCCTTATGCCTTATTCTTTTTTTCTCAGCTTCTACCTGTCTCTCACTCTCCATTGTTGTCTTTCTTCTTCCTGCTACAATACGATCTTGAATTAATTGATTATATAAACTCAATACACATTGACAATATTGATTTTGGAATGTCTTTAGCTCCTTACTGAGTCAATAGATTGTGAGAACTCAGCAATATCATATCCAGAGGGAGATAATGATCTTTCTTGCATAATGAGTTTTGAGATGGTGAATTAAACATCAGCCCAATGTGCCATGATCAAACAGAGCAGAAATGCAGAGGGGAAAAATAATGAGGCAGGGATGAATAATTGAGCATGGTGTTGTTATTGTTGTTGTTTTTAAAATTACTCATTTGGGGTTGGTCACGCTTTTTCTTCATTTACTGCATTCACTGTTAGATTAACAGTAACATGACATAGACACAAGCAGTGCCTTTTGAGATGGTTAACTTTTCTTTAAACAGCAGAAGAAACCCTGAAACTATAGTCCAAAGATTTTTGCCATTGACTTGGGCACAGTATTATGTCATATCTTAAAGGATATATTCTTCATCTTTTTCTTAGACTTTTGTATAGAAAACTAATATTTCACATTTGTTTTTGATGTTCAGATATTATCTCATCCAAAGTTCACATTTCCTGCTTGCAATCTTAATGATATACACATGATAGACACATTGTCTGTCATTAAACATTAACTTTTTTTTTAACTATCCCAATCTGGCAACCCTGTGATTAGCTGTCTGTTTCACTGTTCCTCCCACAAACAAGGGCAGTGTGATTCTTGTCCCAATGGACATCAAATGGTAATTGCGACTCTACGGTTGCTAAGCGGGCCACCGCTACATTTACATTTAGCAGAAGCTCTTATCCAGAGCGACTTACATTTTTATCTCATTACGCAGTTGAGGGTTAAGAGCCTTGCTCAAGGGCCCAACAGTGGCAACTTGGTGGTTGTGGGGTTGGAACCTGGGATCTTCCAAACCGTAGTCCAATGCCTTAACAACTGAGCTACCCCTGACTGCTAATCTGTTGATCCGTAATGCAATAGTTGTACAGTAGTATAGTTTAGTTGTGATCATGAGATTTGACACATCAGTTAGGATTTATACGTTTAATAGAATAGAATTGAAATTTGTAAGGGAAATTGAAACTGAATATGAGCATCACCACGGTGCTGATATTCACTACAACAGCACAACCTCAATTGCGATATTGCTTTTATACACCAGCTACACAAACAGAATTCATTATCATCAGAGTATGATTTGTTTCTTTGTTTAACCATTATTTTTACTCCGAGACTGGCGAACTACAGTAGCATTGAGTTGGCGACCAACTGTTAATGAATGGCAGCTTAATTAACAGGAGTGAAAGTAGTTTAAAATTTTTGTACTATGAAGGTGAGGAGAATAAACCATGGACGTGTTGTACAGTCCTGTAAATCTTTAAAGTCTCTTTATATTTCCACTTATTATATTATACACTTTATTATTCCACTGATATTAGCTAACTTCCGGGATTTGGGGGTTTAATCCCAATTACAGTACATAAAAATTAAAAGCTAGAGTGCTATGTAGGGTGTACAGTCCTTTATTAAACACACCAAGTAGTGCTTGATCAGGGGTTAGAGAGGGATTCAGCTGTGTGTTACAGTAGATGCTAGTTAGCTTTGCAGCACACGCTGAATGTGAACAAATACTAATAGAATATTTTTCGTAAATATTAGCTTTCCTCACATAGTTACTGTCATGGTTTGTTCAAGATGTGGGTTATTTGTCCTGGCCATATGCACTATATGGCTGAAAGCATGTGGACACCTGACCACGACACCTTTATTCTGGCTAACTGTTGACAAAATGTTAGAAGCAAAAAGTCTATAATGACTTTACATGCAGCACCATTAAGATTTCTCTTCACTGGAATTAAGTAGCCCAAAATGTTCCAGCATGACAATGCCAAGAAGATATGGCTTGCCAAAATGGCATGAACCATTATTTTGGTATGAATTGGAATTCCAACTGTGCACCAGACCTTCTCATGTAACATCAGTAATACTCCTGTGACTGAATTGGCAAGAAAATCCCACAGTCACATTTCAAAATCTGGTGGGAAGTGTGGAGGCTGTTCTAGCACCAAAGCTTGGGGCCAGATTCAGATCAATGCCCATAAATTTGGATTGGGACTTCCAACATTCACAATACACTGTGACAGTCAGATGTCTACATACTTTGAGCCATTTAGTGCGCATTTAGCTGGTTATAGAATTAAATATCAAGTGTAATTCTATCCACAGCGCATACAATCACATGCTACTAATAAGATGGCATCAGCCAAAGCTGTAATATTTAAATGGCAAACACACCAAAAGGAACAAATGTCACTGAATTTATCAGTGATTATGTCAATAAGAATGATCTGTTATTTCAAGAATACCAATGAAGCTCTGGTTCCATAAATGTTTGCTGTTCATTAATATTTACACTCACTCACTCATCTTCTATACCGCTTTATCCTGTATTCAGTCTCGCGGTGACCTGGAGCCTATTCCAAGAGGCTTAGGGCATGAGGCAGGGTACCAGGGTGCCAATCCATCGCAGGGCAGACACACACACACACACACACCCATTCACACACTACAGGCAATTTGGGAACGCCAATTAGCTTAACCTGCATGTCTTTGGACTGTGGGAGGAAACCGGAGTACCCGGAGGAAACCCACCAAGCACAGGGAGAACATGCAAACTCCATGCACACAGAGACGTGAATCCGGGAATCAAACGCTGGAGGTGAAAGGCGACAGTGCTAACCACTACGCCACCCTTCATTAAGATTTAAACAAATAATATTGTTATCCATGAAATGCCTGTTTGATGGGGAAGACATGTCCATGTTATCAGGTAAATGCATTGATGTGATAGCTTAGTCATTCAGTACGTTAAGGTAGGCAGCTGACTTCATTTTATTGCCATGTACTGTAATGATGCTGACCCTAGACCTGACTGCCTGAAGCAACGGCAGATCATACTGTAACACTACTTCCAAAGGATTGTAGTGTGGGCACATATTGGTTTTTATTTACTCAGATGATCTGTTCTTACCCTATTATCAGTCTCTGACAGTGCGTTGTGTTCTTTTAATATTAACTTCTTTGAAAGAAACTTATTTTTTTTTGTCCTAGCTACATAATGTGTAAGTGCTATTTTTTGTTTTGATGATTATGTGACAGCACAGGAACTTTTTGTACGTTTTATAAGCTGGTATGGAATTAGAAACTAAATTGATTAAACATATGTCCCTGTCTCTATAGCCTGTGTTTATATCCAGAAGAATTATTCAAACCTTAAGAGAAGTATACTTAGATATCTTTAGAGATGTGCTGCATTTACTGATGATTTTGTAAGCTAGCTCCCCACCTTCTGTACTTTTATGCATCAGACCTCTTAAAGTCATTAAGGGGTTAACGGTAGAATAATGTGCAGGGTTAGGGCATGGAGGAGGAATGGGGAGGTGGAGTAACTCTAGGAGTGTTAGAGTAATGGTTAACATTAAAGGATGTGGGTAGATTGGTGAAGAGGTGTCAAGGGCAGGGTTTGGATGATACAGTGAAGGCCAAGTTTTTTAGGTGAGGAGTAGGATGGAAGTGTGCGGTCATTGTAAGAGGTTGTGGACAGAATAAAAGCCAGGGTTAGCACTAATAGCTTCATCCATTAATTGCATAACTCAGCTCATAGTGTTACCATAAATTGGTGAAAAATTAGCAAGTCCTCAGAAACCTGAGTTTTTGCCATACAAAAATGAAGAACTGTATTGCTATAAACTCTTGAGAGTTGAAGGGCAGGTTCTGGGATGTGACATTGCTAAATAATGAACACTACAGGAGGGATAAACCCTTTGTAAGGTATTTCTAAGATCCTTTTCATGACTGAGATGGAGGGACATATTCTGGATTTGTGTAAGAAAATCCAAGAAACTCGTCTTGATCCAGATTCATGATGAAGAGTTTATCAGTCGGTGTGAGCTCTGTTGGCATCTTCGTGAACTCACGATCAAAGTTGCATGTATCACGGCTGTTTTTCTGAAAGAAAACGAAACAAAAGGGAAATGCCTGGTTAATATTAAGAGGGTCGATATGAATCTTGTGGAACAAACAAAGACAATGAACGTGTGATGCATTTTCATATTCCTTCATTCATCCTTAGTAACTGCTTTAATAGGGTGTTGGTTTAAATAAGACTACTAGTTTGCTTATATTCTGAGAAATAAAATAAATTCATTTTTATGAATATATTGCTCGTATTTTGATCCAAAAATAATGACTGTTCAAATGGGAAGAAAAAAATCCATTTTGCTTCAAAACAAATCTAGTTATAAACTATAAGAGCCAGTAGTGGCAGGCATACTTCATACTTACTGTGTTGGTATTTCTACCCTTGGGTTTTTTCCCCCAGTATTTCCAAGGCACAAGGGTAAGCATTATTCATTCATTCATTCATTTTCTATACCGCTTCATCCTGTGTTCAGGGTCGCGGGGGACCTGAAGCCTATCCCAGGAGACTTCGGGCACTAGGCGGGGTACACCCTGGACCGGGTGCCAATCCATCGCAGGGCACACACACATACACAAACTCACACACCCAATCACACACTACGGGCAATTTAGGAACGCCAATTAGCCTAATCTGCATATCTTTGGACTGTGGGAGGAAACCGGAGTACCCGGAGGAAACCCACCAAGCACGGGGAGAACATGCAAACTCCATGCACACAGAGACGGGAATCGAACCCAGGCCCTGGATGTGCAAGGTGACAGTGCTAACCACTACACCACCGTGCCGCCATGGGTAAGCATTAGTTTTAAATAAATAAATAAATAAATATACTGAAAGCCACATTTTGGTTAAGGTCACACCCACTTAACATCGAGTTACAGATATAGATGGTTAGGGCAAGGCTACCTTAGAGAGTTAAGTTTCTGGGTTACTCATCAGAAAGTTGGCGGTTCAAGCCCCAGCTCCACTAAGCAAGGCCCTTAACCCTGTCTGCTCCAGGGGTGCCATATCATGGCTGTTTGTGTGCTCTGATCCCAGCTTCCTACTGTAACACTTCCTTCCTGTCCTGTAATGTACAGTATGCGTGATAAATAAAAGCTTACAGTACATCCTAGCAGAAACAGGTTGTCTGATGCCTCTTGATCACCATAAGCAAGTGTCCCTATAAACTATCATCACTTTTTAAATCACCTCCTTTTAAAGACAATCCAATCCAATAATACAATCAGTTCTTTTACACTTGTACTGTAAATTTGCTCAACTGCACCATTTCAAATCCTGCCTGAGTTGCCTTTATGCCTTTTCACCATCAGAGCAGCACCATCTCAGCAGGATATCGGTCAAATAAAAATTCACAGAGATTTAAAGTAACAGTTGATGTGTAGTCAGGACTAATGATTTACTGTTCCAGAGATTTTTATTTGGCCAATTTCTAACAAGATAGAACTACAGAGACAAAGAGCGGAACCCCCTGTAGATCTCTGCAGGAGGGTTTCCCTCCAAAGCTCCTATTACTATTTGTTTCCTTCTGCAGCACAGGATCTGTGTACAGTAGGACTCTGTGTACAGAGAAACTCTGATCTAGTCCGAGAGTGAGAGAAAGATGGAGAAAGTTCCTTTGAAACTAACCCTTAATGTAAATCCATGAATAGAAGCAACTGAGCTGAAGGAGAGAGAGACAGACACCTACCCACACACACATATAAGTTATGTGACATACGCACATATAACAAACTGAAAAAACTTCACATGGGATATTCATAATCATGTTTTTGAATATGCTGGAAACTCAGCGAGACAATATTAATACTGGGACGAAGTGCAGGAACCATCCACTGAAGAATGAGATGTTGTACTCAGGAGCATTTTGAGCTCAGTGATTACAGTCAGTTCTACAGTACATGCTAGAGAGAGCCATCAAAGACTGGGCTGTTTTTAGATTAGCAAACTTGTTCTGTGATGTGCAGTTAAAAGAGTTCTGGTGGATTAATTTCAGTTTGATGCAAAACATAATTATTCATTTGGAGTTACTGCCCGACAAACATCCTGGTACTCAAAGAACAAGTATAGTCATATAGCATAGTGTAAAAATATAGGGCTGTATTCATATTTCAGATAAATGTAATTTGATATGGAGGTGAGTCAAAAATTATCCGCACTCTGGTTATATTAAAGCTTCTGTTGGCTGCACTGTCTCATCAGCTCTTTCTGTTCAAGGCTACAGTCTCCCCAGTCACTGCCGTGAGGTGTGAACGTGTTACAGTACATCAGTTCATTTATAACTGCGGGGAGAGGAACAATTGGATGCCTCACTTGTGCTTTGCATAAAAGAAGAGCAGCATACTGTACTGTACCTGGTTCTGAAACAACTCAAGCATGAACTGAAGTGTTTACTGTAGATATACGCACAAAAACAACAAAAACTAGGGCCAGGGGTAGCTCAGTGGTTAAGGCATTGGACTACGGTTCGGAAGATCCCAGGTTCAAACCCCACAACCACCAAGTTGCCACTGTTGGGCCCTTAACCCTCAACTGCTCAGATGTGTAATGAGATAAAAATGTAAGTCGCTCTGGATAAGAGCGTCTGCCAAATGCCTAAATGTAAAAATAACAAAAACTTTCTTAAAGAGAATCATTACTAGGAGGAGACATGGATTCATCACTACAAGCCTGAGAATAAACAGCAGAGTATGGAACGGAAACATCCTCAATCGGTGACCAAGAAAAGCTAAAAAGTCACCCATCAGCTGGAAAATTTATGCTTATAGTTTTTTGAGATTCTCAAGAGCCAGTATTGGAACATTATCAGGAAAAAGGTGTAACAATTAACAGTCCTTGTTTCAGTGAGATTCTTATTGAAGAGCTGAAGCCTAAACATCAGATTAAACGCAGAGGACTGCAATACAAGTGTGTTGTGATCTTTCATGACGATGTACGTCTGCACACTTCTGCCCACACGGTCGACACTCTGAACTTGGTTTTTTAGGTGTTAAAGCATCCTCCTCCCTATAGTCCTGATATTCCTCCATCAAAGTTTGGTCCTGTTTGGTCCCTTAAAAGCAGCCCTATGAGGACGAAGATTCACTTCTAATTATTTGGAAAAATGATGGATTTGTTTTTTCTAAAAGTTCAGTAAAATTCTACAGCCAGAGTGCAGATAATTTTTGACTCACTCTTGTATTATCATGAATATTATTATGTAATATCAAGCAATTAATAGTATTTACCCTTTATTGATGGACAAAATAAAGAAACAACACATTATAGAATAGATGTAGAAAGTATAGAAAGTAGTAGAAGTACAGTAGCTGTGTTTACATGGACCCCACTAATAATCCGAATAGTATCATATATGATATAGCATCATGTAAACACCTTAGGAGAGTTATTTCGCTTCCACTGGGTGTCTTCCTGAGGAAATGGCAATGATTGAGTTGGATTACAGATGTAGTAACTCATCTAATCTGTCATAGTCTGGACTAAATTATTGTATCCTACCCAGCCAGAATGTGGGATTTACCAAAAAAGGTGGAACGTAAAACCAAACCTCAAACTTGGGGAAAAGCCCTTCTTGTTCTCTTTCTGTTGTTATATTTCTGGGAGAAAAAAACAATAAACAGCAGACAAACCCAAAAAAGTCAGCATCATCGTGAGCTTTTTAGTTGGAAACTGTTATCAGAATGATTTAAATCAGATTAAAGAATATTGTCTGTTAACACAGCTAGTGAAGCAGTCAGGTTATTATATTAACTAGCAATTTTCAAGGGGTCGCCACAGCAGACCATCCAATCTGCATACTCAGCACAAGAGAGTTTTGAAGCTCTTCCTAACACAGCCCTTCCATTGTATCCAGACTTGGGACCAGCACTGAATGCAGTGGCTGAGAAGCGTGAAATGTAGCAACTCACCAACAGCAGGGATCAAACCCAGATCCTTAAGTCTAAGCCTACAGTATTAACAACCTTGCATCTTACCCACCTGAGTCACCATCCCTCCTACAGTGGGTCACTTTATTCATTGCTGTACTAAATACCACAATTTGGCACTGCAGAGAAACTTCTGTCATTGTTACTCCTACCTGTTTCTATTTGTTGTCTATGCTCTCATGCACATCACTTTATACGTCATCTGGTCCATCATCTGGATTCTTTTTTCCCCATTCTACTTTTAACGTTACTCAAAATGAGAAACATCACCAGGAAAATCTGATTAACCCCTTAAGTTTCCTTCTTCAGTTGTTTATTTTTATTTATCTGGTTCAGTTAAAAAGACTCTCATTAACTGAACTTGTTAAGAATTTTTTGTCATCTTCTAACAAAATGTTCCTGCCTTTTAGATGGATGCATGTTCTTTCCATTAATTTAAAGTACATTACACTGTAAAAAAAAGTCCTAATTTTACGCAAACTAACTTTTAAAAATGTTATAGTAGTTTTCCTTTTTTTTAAACTGAAAAATTAACTTTTTTTTCACATTTTTTAACAGTAAATATACCATATTGTTTTTACAGTTTTTGCAAATTACGTATAATTTTATGTAAAATTACAATAATAAATTGTAATTAAATACAAAACTCATTAGATAAAGGTTAATGTCCATACTAAAAATTTTTGTTTTTCTTTGTAATTTTCATGTAAATCATATTAGTTTTATAATACTTTGACATTTAAGTTCTAAGATGCAAGTTTAGCATTTTTTCATGACTTTTTAAAAGATTATCCTTACATTATCACTTACATGTAGGCTATATTATCTGCTTCATGCCTTCAAAGAATGTGAAGAGACTTTAGGAGACTGATACTTATCAAAAATATATATATTTTTGTATTACAGTTGTTCTGAAATATCACCATGGCAATCTAGCCATCAGCTTTCTTAATGCATTCCTGCATATTCTGACACAAGGATAATGTATTTGCTGTGTAGCTGTTTTAAAGCATCGCTTTAAGTTACATTTTGATATTTAGCTTGTATTAGGGGAACTATGGTGTTATTTTTGTACCAAAAACATTAGCAAAAACTCCACGAACTCTACGCTTAACTGTCACAGCCAATCAGAAGCTGGAGGCGGGAACATTCTAATATTGTTTCTGATTGGCTGATCAGCAGCTGGAGGCGGAGATATTCTAATTACCTCTTCATTACTGGCGCATTTAAATAAGCGCGCGAGTGAGGGCGGGACCTGATGCGGAATACGCCTCCGTTTATTGCTCAGGTACAGACGTAACGTGATATGAACCAGCCAATGGGAAACAGGGGTCCTTCAAATGTTTAGCGCGCACAGAGGTGGTGTGACTCAGCAGCCAGTAAACGGTTGTGTGAGTGAGTGAACACAGCTGGTGAGCTACAGGTGAGAAGGAAAGCAGTCTCTGAGGGACAGAGGAGAAGACACTGAAATGTCACATCGTGTTTCAGTGGGGAAAAAAATACCTGCAAGGTCAAGAGACAATGACGGTAAGAGATTTTTATTGTTATTTTAATTCTTATTGTTGCTGCTGTAAACAAAGCTCAATATCTTAATGTGTTCTTTTCTTCTCTCTTCCAATCGACCCTGATCCAGTTCTTTACTGCCTGTTGGGAAGAAGATCTTTCTTGGATACACTGGACCGTCCATTTTGGTGTGTTTTAGATTTGACTTACTTGCACTAAGACATTAGGATTCTGAACCTAAAGTTAAAGTTATTTGTACACATACATTATATAAGAACTATAGAGTTAAAAAAGGGGGAACATTGTACTTTATTTGTAATAAAGTTTCCAATTCAACTTTAATTGGAACATTGGGAATCTTGTTTGAAATTGTTCATTTCTTCAAAGGTTGTTAGTCATGGATATTTAACAGCAATGTTTAAGTTTGTGTGAGAGAATGTTTCACTGTTATAGCTCAATAGTATAAAAGTTTCATTTAGTTTTTTATTTTAGGATTTTACTGTAATGCTATAAAACTGAACTCCTTTTTATTGTATTTTGCATTATACTTGTACTATACTGTCACAGTTCTACAGGCTATTTTACAAATATTGTCATCTTGAGTTTGTGTTAACACTTTATTGAACTTGTTTGTTGGTAGGAATTTATTTTTTAAAAAATTGTTAAATATCAGGGTTTTTGTGTTAATGCTTTATTTGAAGATGTTTAATCTTCAATTTAGGAAAACCTGTAAATAACAGTGTTTCCCTGCTAAATGTCTAATGCTTTTGCTTTATTGAAGGTGTTTGTAATAATTTTGGGGGAAAAAAGTAAAATAACATTTTGCTGGTACACGTCTAGTGCTGTTTTAATGAATGTGTTAAATCGTAGAAATTTTGGGAAAAATCTGTAAAATAATGGTGTTTCACTGCTAAACTTCTACTGCTGATCGTTTAATGAAGGTGTTTAATCGTATAAATTTAGAAAAAATCTTTAAAATAACGTTTTATGTGCTAAACGTATAGTGCTGTTGCTTTATTGAATGTCTTTAATTGTATAAATGTAGCAAAAATCTGTTAAATAACGGTTTCACTGCTAAACTTCTAGTGCTGATCGTTTAATGAAGGTGTTTAATTGTATAAATTTAGAAAAAATCTGTAAAATAACGGCGGTTCTCTGTAAAAGATAAAATTACAATTTCTGTAAATTAAATTTTTTTGAGCATAATATGAACTAGGTTAGCACAGTCGCCTTGCACCTCCAGGGTCCGGGTTCGATTCCCGGCCAGGCTCGATTCCCGTCTCTGTGTGCATGGAGTTTGCATGTTCTCCCCGTGCTTGGTGGGTTTCCTCCGGGTACTCTGGTTTCCTCCCACAGTCCAAAGACATGCAGGTTAGGCTAATTGGCGTTCCTAAATTGACCATAGTGTCTGTGTGCTCTGCGATGGATTGGCACCCTTTCTAGGGTGTACCCTGCCTCGTGCCCTGAGTCTCCTGGGATAGGCTCCAGGTCCCCGCGACCCTAAATACAGGATAATGCGGTATAGAAGATGATGAATGAATGAATATGAACTAGAGTATTTTACCTTAATTTTTCAGTTTTTGTTTGGCAGCCATTAGGATATTTTTTAACAGTGTATTTATATAAACAATAACAGTTGGAAAAAGGATCCTAGGTTTTTATTCGTACTGTAAGAACGCAAATAATAATGGCGTCAACCTCAACAACATCGTAAAGAAAGCAATCCACCTCAGGTGACAACAAAAAAAGATTTCAATATGTAGTTATGTTTCCCACAAAGAATAAAACAACATTTAGAAACCAGGTAGTACAGTACATCTTTCCTACTTCTACAATCATTAAGAAAGTAATCAGCAGCCAGGTGTAAGTAATAAAATGCACATGGTTGGTTAATCATCAAGATGTTGGACTACCTTAGAAGAAAACCTAACGTTTGGCAGATTGGTGTTCTGGAGCACTCAGGTGTGTGTGTGTGTGTGTGTCTACATGATGCCAAGAAGAAAGGACATCAGTCATGACCTCTAAAGAAGCAATTGTTGCTGCTCATGAATCTGGAAAGGGTTATAACGATAAACTAAAATCCATCGTTCCAGAAGGAGAAAAGAATTGTTTACAAATGGAGAGCCATCAAGACATCTTCACATGAGTGGATGTCACAGCAAATTCAGTTCAAGGTCAGAGCATTTAATGCTCAGAGATGTAAGGGAAAACCAAAGAGCTACATCATGTGACCCACAGGCTCCTGTAAGAACATTAAATATTTACGCTCATGACATCATAATCAGAAAAAGACTGAACACACATGGCATTCCTGGAAGTGCGGTTAGAAAGGGGAAAAGCCAATTCTTTCTTTCTTTCTTTCTCTAAATATATGGAGCTTATCTTAGTTTTGCAAAATTGCATCTGAACAAACCACAAATGCACTGATACAGTATTATTTGGATTGATTAGACCAAGTTGGAGCTGAGGTGATCAAGCACAGCACCACGGTGGCCAACAACCAAACACAGCCTATCAGTAATCATTCCATACCAACTGTCAAGCCTGGTTGCTGGAGAGCTGGATAATGATTTGAGCTTGTTTTGCAGTGACAGGACCTGGGAAACTTGCAGTCACTGAGACAATGATGAATTCCACTTTATACCAGAATACTTGGATGTGAGATCATCTGTCCGGAAGCATAAACTGAGCTGAAAATAGGTCATGTGACAGGGCAATAATCACAAACAAATCAACATCTAAATAGCTAAAGGAGAATCAAAACACAATGATGGAATGGCCATGGATTTGAGAAGTCAATGTCCAAATCTCAACCCTGTTGAGATGCTGTGGTGTCATCTTAAGGTAGTTGTGAATACTGTAATGAATGCCTGTAAACATTATTAAACCAAAGCAATGCTGTAAATAGAGGGTTATAATTTCTCCAAAATTATGTAATATTGTGAGACCCTTATGGATCTGGCCATGTTATTGTCGCTACTGTACATTGTGGTTACTGATTATAAGGTGTATGTTTTTTTCCACTTTGTTTCTGAATGTTGACCCTTTAAAAATCTGATGAGATTTTTGATTCTGCCTGAGATTATGTGTCTGTTTTTTCTACATGTTGAGGACCACACAATTCTTATTTATGTCGTTTATGTCATTTAAGTCTAAATGAGAAAGCATCTGTGTATCGTCCATTCATCCGCCATAAAACCAAGGCTACATTCAATTGTTCAATTGTGAGTTTTTGGTCGGATCGAATTTTCATGTCACGATGGTTCACATTCATAATTACAAGTGACTTTTACCTGACTTTATTGTGGACGCAGCTGCCCTCTGGAACGACCAAAAATTTCCTCTCGCACCAAAAATTAAAAAATGGAAAACAAGCACTCAAATTCCATTCCATCACACACTTTGCAAGATAGCATTATTATTATTATTATTATTATTATTACTATTAATAATAATAATAAGTAATTAATTCATGTATTAATTAATATTTACTAGGGTTGTTCCGATTCCGAAACTGGTATCGGAAATGCTACCGATACCACAAAAAAATCTGGCATCGGAATCGGCGAGTATTTGAGTCCATGTACCGATCCGATACCATTTTCCTAACCATAACCTATTTAAGCCCGCTAGCTTTGCTAGCTTAGCTTACTTACAGAGTGTCATGGCGTGCGCCTGTGATGGGCGTGTGTCCAAATTGATATCGCTCCTCGCTCACTAGTTAGGCCGCCCACCCCCCCCTTTAGGTATGTGAAGGAGCAGGGCCGCAGAATCAGGCAACGGCCTATGAGCTATCGCCGCTAATGATCCCGGCGCTATAAAACACAGCGGGGAGTGTAGCTCGGGGTATGAGAGACAGTGGCACAAGAGCGGGGCGATGTGATGCGCCCCAGAGACTTTAAAAAGGGGGGCGCCTTTGATTTCCGCGAGAGGAGCGCGTGAACGAGCTGTGCGAGCACCTTCACTTCCGCGTAGAGCCCGTCTACGCATCCCTGCCGCCAAAGCGGAAATGGCCGCAGAGAGCCTTTAACCCTTTCCTTACCCATTTTTCTAAATAAATAACCCTTTTTCCTGTAAGACCTCGCCTCGTGTCTGTGTTTCATGGTGTCGCCCGTGCACTTGGGGCCGAACCCGTTACACAGGGCTAGTAGTATTTTATTTAAAAAAGGAAATTATATATATATATATATATATATATATATATATATATATATATATATATATAAAATATAATTTCTTTTTTTTTTTGTGTGTGTGTGTATATATATATACACACACACACACACACACACACACACACACTGTACAGATACACACCCAGGTATCGGATCAGTACTCGGTATCGGCCGATACCCTGAGCCCAAGTATCAGAATCGGTATCGGGAGGGGAAAAATGGTATCGGAACATCTCTAATTTCTACACACGGTGGTAACAGCAATGAAAGTGAAAAATTTACATCTGTGAGTACTACAGTACACATACATACAAATAAAATAAAATAAAAATAATAATAATAATAATAATAATTTTCATCAGAAACAGTATGTGAATTAATGGATTTAGTTAAGGAAAGCTAGCATATTTCAACCTTAAGTTTAAAAGATTAGTGAATTTTATTTGGCCAAAGAAAGGTTAATCTATAGAGTGCTTATTTTACATTATTAAACCAAAAGATCTTGTTTAAATCTTGATTGTATTGGCATTGAGGTTTTTGCACCTCTTACATTTCTGAAATGTCAGAAAGTATTTACCCACCTCTGACTAGCATTAATGCAGCATTACAATTTTCTATAGTTTTTTCTCTAGAACTTCTCAGCAACTCGGGTTATTCATATAGTTTTGCCAGACCAAAGTGTAGTATTTTCTATAGTAAATGACTCTGCTTATTCAGCATTTACAGTACCTCTCACTGTGATCAATCACGTTGTCTCTTGTGGCAGACAGTTGATTAGTTAAAGTTTGACAATGTGGATATACCGTATGATGATTTTTGAAGAATGGAAATGACAATCTTTCTCATGCTGCTGCAAGGAAAAGACATAAAACTAAAATAAAATATTGTCTTCTGAATATTCTTTAATATTATAATTGGACTAGCCAGGTAGTGATTTACAGTATATTATATATTTTTATAATATACTTTAAACTTTTTTTTGTCTTTGAAATGCATGATGGATTGTTTAGTTCTTAATGCAACCATGGGGGGGTGCAATCCAGTGTCTTCTTGTGCCAGTCCCAAGTCTGGATAAATGCAGAGGGTTGTGTCAGGAAGGGCATCCGACGTAAAAACATTTGCCAAATCAATGATGCGAATCAGAAATATAATTTCCATACCGGATCGGTCGCGGCCCGGGTTAACAACGACCGCCACCGGTGCTGTTGACCTACAGGGTGCCGGTGGAAATTGGGCTACTGTTGGTCGAAGACGGAGAGGAGGAAGGCGTGTTCGAAAGCAGAGAGAGAAGAGGAAAGGCAAGAGTTTAGGAGTGAAAGTAGGGACTTTGAATGTTGGGACCATGACAGGGAAGGGAAGAGAGTTGGTTGATATGATGCAGAGAAGGAAGGTGGATATACTGTGTGTCCAAGAGACCAGGTGGAAAGGTAGCAAGGCTAGAAGCTTAGGATCAGGGTTCAAATTGTTTTACCATGGTGTGGATAGGAAAAGAAATGGAGTAGGAGTTATCCTGAAAGAGGAGTTTGTAAGGAATGTTCTAGAGGTGAAGAGAGTATCAGACAGGTTGATGAGTCTAAAGCTGGAAATTGAGGGAGTAATGTTCAATGTTGTTAGTGGTTATGCCCCACAGGTAGGATGTGTGTTAGAAGAGAAGGAGAAATTCTGGAGTGAGTTAGATGAAGTGATGCAGAGCATCGCCAGAGGTGAGAGAGTGGTGATTGGTGCAGACTTCAATGGACATGTTGGGGAAGGGAACAGAGGTGATGAAAATGTGATGGGCAGGTTTGGTCTTCAGGACAGGAATGTAGAAGGACAGATGGTGGTGGACTTTGCAAAGAGGATGGAAATGGCAGTAGTAAATACTTTCTTCCAGAAGAGGCAGGAACATAGGGTGACATATAAGAGTGGAGGCAGAAGCACTCAGGTGGACTACATCTTGTGTCGACGTTGTAATCTGAAAGAGATTAGTGACTGCAAAGTGTTAGTAGGGGAGAGTGTAGCCAGACAACACAGAATGGTGGTGTGTAAAATAACCCTGGTGGTGAGGAAGGTGAAGAGGACAAAAGCAGAGCAGAGGACAAAGTGGTGGAAGCTGAGAAAGGAAGAATGTTGTGATGTCTTTAGGGAGGAGTTGAGACAGGCTCTGGGTGGTCAGGAGGTGCTTTCAGTTGACTGGACAACTACAGCCAATGTGATCAGGGAGACAGGTAGGAGGGTACTTGGTGTATCATCAGGTAAGGGAAAAGTGGACAAGGAGAATTGGTGGTGGAACTAGGAAGTCCAGGAGTGTATACAGGGAAAGAGGCTAGCTAAGAAGAAGTGGGACACTGAGAGGACTGAAGAGAGTAGACAGGAGTACAGGGAGATGCAGCGTAAGGTGAAGGTAGAGGTGGCAAAGGCCAAACAAAGAGCATATGAGGACTTGTATGCTAGGCTGGACAGTAAGGAGGGTGATGTAGATCTGTACAGGTTGGCGAGGCAGAAAGATAGAGATGGGAAGGATGTGCAGCAGGTTAGAGTGATTAAAGATAGAGATGGAAATATACTGACAGATGCCAGGAGGGTGATGGGAAGATGGAAGGGGTACTTTGAGGAGTTGATGAATGAGGAAAATGAAAGAGAACAAAGAGTAGAAGAGGTGACTGTTGTGGAGCAGGAAGTAGCAAATATTAGTAAAAGTGAGGTAAGAAGGGCGTTGAAGAGGATGAAGAGTGGAAAGGCTGTTGGTCCTGATGACATACCTGTGGAGGTATGGAAGTGCTTAGGAGAGGTGGCAGTCGAGTTACTGACTAGTTTTTGTAACAAGATCTTGGCCAGCGAGAGGATTCCAGAGGAATGGAGGAGAAGTGTATTGGTGCCGATTTTTAAGAACAAGGGAGATGTGCAGAGCTGTGGCAATTACAGAGGCATAAAGCTAATGAGCCATACAATGAAGCTGTGGGAAAGAGTAGTGGAAGCTAGGTTAAGGGCAGAGGTGAGCATTTGTGAGCAGCAATATGGTTTCATGCCTAGAAAGAGTACATCAGATGCAGTATTTGCTTTGAGGATGCTGATGGAGAAGTACAGAGAAGGTAATAAAGAGTTGCATTGTGTCTTTGTAGATTTAGAGAAGGCGTATGACAGGGTGCCGAGAGAGGAGCTGTGGTGTTGTATGAGGAAGTCTGGAGTGGCAGAGAAGTATGTTAGAGTGGTGCAGGACATGTATGAGGGTGCTACAGTAAGACAGTGGTGAGATGTGCTGTAGGTGTGACAGAAGAGTTCAAGGTGGAGGTGGGTCTGCATCAAGGATCGGCTCTAAGCCCCTTTTTGTTTGCTCTGGTGATGGACAGGATGACAGATGAGGTTAGACAGGAGTCTCCATGGACTATGATGTTTGCAGATGACATTGTGCTTTGTAGCGAGAGCAGGGAACAGGTGGAAGAAAACTTAGAGAGGTGGAGGTACGCTCTGGAAAGCAGAGGAATGAAGGTTAGCCGCAGCAAGACAGAATACATGTGTGTGAATGAGAGGAACCCAAGAGGAACGGTGAGGCTACAGGGAGCAGAGGTAAAGAAGGTGCAGGACTTTAAGTACTTATTGTAGGGTCAACGGTCCAGAGCAACGGAGAGTGTGGAAAGGAGGTGAAGAGGTGGGTACAGGCAGGTTGGAATGGGTGGAGAAAAGTTTCAGGTGTGTTGTGCGATAAAAGAGTATCGGCGAGAATGAAAAGAAAGGTGTACAGGACAGTGGTGAGACCAGCGATGCTCTACGGCTAGTGCAACTGAAGAAAAGACAGGAGGCAGAGTTGGAGGTAGCAGAGCTGAAGATGTTGAGGTTCTCCTTGGGAGTGACAAGGATGGATAGGATCAAGAATGAGTTCATCAGAGGGACAACACATGTGAGATGTTTTGGAGATAAAGTCAGAGTGGCCAGATTGAGGTGGTTTGGACATGTTCAGAGGAGAGAGTGTGAATATATCGGTAGAAGGATGCTGAGGTTGGAACTGCCAGGCAGGAGGTCTAGAGGAAGACCAAAGAGGAGATTCATGGCTGCAGTGAGAGAGGACATGAAGTTAGTTGGTGTGAGAGAAGAGGATGCAGAGGATAGGGTTAGATGGAGGCAGATGATTCGCTGTGGCGACCCCTGAAAGGGAACAGCCGAAAGACAAAGAAGAATTGTTTAGTTCTTAGTTGTAAACACTCTTCCATACGGTTTTATACTCGAATGGTGATGACAATGTAACAATGAATTTCTTCTTCAATTTATGTTTTTCCCAAGAAATATTCCTAATTTGTTTTTACCAATATGCCGTAATTTGTGCAAAACCATCTTATTGTACAGACACACAAAGGGACACACCCAGTCGTACACTACAGTAAAGGCAATTTGGAAAACTTTGACATACAGGTATATATTATATATATATATTATATATATATATATATATATATATATATATATATATATATATATATATATATATATATATATATATTCATTTTATTTTTAGAAATCACATTACTTTTAATGTATAATGTTAATAACAATTTTTTTCCCAGTTCTGTTAATGGCAAACCCATCCTGCTGACCTAAAGAGACTGATAAAAAGTAATTAAAAAATTTGTGAGATCTTTCTATTAAGAGAATACCTAGTTATTATAAATCAGCACAAAAAAAAACATGTAAGTTGGGGTATTACATGTTTAAGTTGGATGAACACATTTCTATTTAGTACTGTTAAATCTGTCCTCTAAACAAGAATTGTACACCTTAGAATTTTTGCCTGTGTAAAAACACACTAATTATTAACAAGCAGACATTGTTTAAAATATTACAGCAGCATATATTTTGTGACAGTTGTAATGCCTGACTGCACATCTGTAATTCAGGCTAGGAGGAAATCTCATACATTATTTCTTACTGTATGTGTTTTAGAATAGAAGCGTTTAGCTGGAGAAAATTTCAGCTATGAGGAAGAAACATTTCTTCTGACCATTTATGATAAATGAGACGAAGGATTGCATCTAGCCTTTTTTTATTACAAGTAAATAAATATTACAATTTATTGTATTTGTCTTCTGTTCTGAATAGTTCTTCAGTGATGGCAGCACATGGTGGCTGAACTAATAAGTGCTATCTGGATGTTCTGTGGTAGAGACTTACTGTATATGTACAGTATGAGAAGTGTAACATGAATATTCTGATATAAATTGTTCAATAGATTTTGTAGGGAGATGTGAGATCTTGTAAAGGGAGAGACCCAGTTTGTATTGTACACATTAACACCTACCTTGTTTGGTGTGCATCACTTTTTTTTTTGGTCCATTTAGACATATCTAAACACTCCTCCCAAACATGGTTACAGATCTCCTTTTGGCTGTTGGGTTGGACCAGTGGTAGTCTCATGAAGTGCTACAGTAGAACCAGATTTATGTCAGCCACTCAGTGCTGAGTGAAGATGACTCCCTGGCGAGAATTTATCAGGGATATAATTACATTGCATGTGGTACAAACTGGCGGTAGTACAGTACATGTTAGCTGTTTCTTGCAAACATTTGGGGGATTCCTCCAATCTGCAGATATTCAACACCCTCTGCTAATTTTGTTGATCTGCCTTCTATGGTGTGGTCTCTCTGATGCATACGCACCAACCATGTAAACGCATTGTTGGAAATACTATACTATAAATATGTGGATAACTGACAATCAAAGCCACAGTTGGATGCACTTAAGTGTCTGAAATGTTTTTCTCTTTGTAGTAATAAATTCCTTTCTTATCCCCAAATAAGGTTTGTAAACACTTGGTTTGCCAAGTTTGGAAGAAGGGTGGAAAAACCTGAGGGGCCTGCACAGAGCCCTGACAAATAAAACCTTTTATTTGCCTTTGGTAACTTTCAATGTATATTTTAGGTCATTATCCATCCACAATATGAAGCACCGTCCTATTTAGCTGAATCTAAGCACAGAGTCTGTGGGAGATTTTTATCTTCCACTTGTTAATGGTACCTTAATTAAAAATATTAAACAAATGCTGTATCTCTAGTACGGCGGCGCGGTGGTGTAGTGGTTAGCACTGTCGCCTTGCACCTCCAGGGTCTGGGTTCGATTCCCCGGCCAGGCTCGATTCCCGTTTCTGTGTGCATGGTGTTTGCATGTTCTCCCCGTGCTTGGTGGGTTTCCTCCCACAGTCCAAAGACATGCAGATTAGGCTAATTGGCGTTCCTAAATTGCCCGTAGAGTGTGATTGGTTAGGTGTGTGTGTGCCCTGCGATGGATTGGCACCCTGTCCAGGGTGTACCCCGCCTAGTCTCCTGGGATAGGCTCCAGGTCCCCCGCGACCCTGAACACAGGATTAAGCGGTATAGAAGATGAATGAATGAATGAATGTATCTCTAGTCAAAAAGGACCAAGGAACGACTCAGGACTCTGCGCAGATCTGGATGAAGTAAGCAGGATTTATTGCAGCAATAAAATCCAAGTGAGCCGCACTTGTAATGCCTAGATCGTAAATCCAAACATTATCAAGAGCAGACTGTCTGACAGTTACATGCAGGCTCATTATACAGTACGTATACAGTTTTCAAGGGGAGGGATGCACACCTTATCTCCTTCCTTACAGTAGTTCTTTTCTTTCCCTCCTTACCAAATTATTAACCCATTATAGGCAAATATTAAATAATTCCTTTTTCTAAGGAATACGTGATATACCTTGTCATCTGACTCCCTACGTCATCTGTAGCAAGTGATTATATTTTTCTTGCAAATTACTTTATCTTTACGCATCTTTTGCTTAGTTCATTAAAAAAATAAACAACAGGGTGATGATGTGGTATGCTTTTCTTTTCCTATCATTTCCGTACAAGTTAGAAGAAAAAAGAATCTGACACAAGGCAGCTTGGGTCTATGGATTCATACAGTATTGGTTACACCAAATGTCTTCATGATATAAAAGAAAGCAGGACCAAACAATTTTTTTTTCTAATGTTTAAAGGTCTAGGCTTTGTTTTCTCTGCACTGTTTCCAGAAATCTTCTGCTGTTAAAAATTTTGAGTGTTCTGAGTGAGAAAGTTTCCAGCTCACCAAAGATCGCTAACTTCAGTTACTGTAGCCTTGCTGTTAGCTTCAACCAGTTTAGTCATTTTCACATGACCTTAAATCTGCCACTAAACTAAGTTGACTGGTTGATTGGTCGTTTATCTTTAAAGAGCAGATGGATTATGCAAAATTCACTTTTTAGGCATTCAGATGGGTCTCCAGTGTCCATGTAGTAACAAAAAAGGAGAAAATAATGATCCCACATGGTGGCCGAACTGATCAGTGCTGCGTGGATGTTCTATGGTAGAGGCTTGTATGAGAAGTGTGAAGTGAATATTCTGATGTAATAAAAAGAGTGACCCTGTTGTTAAAGAAATTCCCAAATATCGGACATTTAAATAACATACACATTAATTAGTGAAATTAGATTCTGATTTAAATTCCAACATTCACATAATTAAGGTTTTTAAATAACACAACTGAAATAATTTTGTTTATTCACCCCAACCAAACTCTTCATCGCAGTGTGAATCAACACAAAACTTCTCATGGTAAATGAGCCGTAAACTACCTTTATGCTCCGAACTCCTCTTGATGGCACGTCTATGTGTGTGTGTGTGTGTGTGTGTGCGTGTTTGTATGTGTGTGTCACAGCTGTGAAGTAAGAGATGGAGGGGATGGCACTAACATCTTGCACAACTTCATGCATCAAATTCACAAATACTAGGCATTTTTATTTGCTTTCCTGGCGGGTTGGTTTGACATGAGCAATGCTAAGGGGTTCAAGTGAATCTTTAATTTGTGCCTCCACTGAGGCGACAAGGTTTTGAGGATAAAGCCGAATTAGGAGCTGAAGAGCTGCAAATCTGTTCTCTGCTGATAAGCAGCAAAATTCAAAATGAATGAATTAATGAATCAGGAAGCTACAGCATGCACACACACACACACACACACACACACACACACACACACACACACACACACACACACACACACACACACACACACACCCTGTAGATAAATAAGTTTAAAGACTGAATGAACATTCACTACCAGATTAGCTTTCCATTGCGTAACACTGTGAACTGTGAAGGATTAGCAGAAATATTTACAATCAACAGCTTTATAACAGTTGTTCCATGCTCATATGTACTGTATTATATGCTTTATCACTTCATCTTCATTGCCAGTCAAAAGTTTCTGAACACCCTACATTTTACATGATCTCATTTTTAATACTCTGAAAAAATATATATTTAGCCAAGAAATAGCTGGGCGTGAATTAAGAAACTTTAATGAATTGAGAAATTTTTATCGATGGCCTTCTGGAAGTTTTAAACTGAAGAAAAATGCAAAATCATTGAAACATGAAACTCTCAATGATTTTGAATGATCCGTCTATAGGTTTATCTTCCGAATTAGCGTTTATTAATTTCAGGATCTTATCAGGATCGAAGAGTGAGAAGTTCTATGTTCTTCTCCACTACAGCATTTGAATGATGTAAAAGTGTTACAGTACATGTGGTACTAGTTACAAATGCCAATGGTTGCAATTGCATTTTCATCACTATAAATAAAATAAAGGTTTGCTCTGTACATTGGTCAGAACTCCAATGTTTCATACATTGAAGGACCGAAAATTTTCTGTTTGTCTGTCCAACCAGATTTTTGACAGTAAGTAGGTATTTACCTAAAGTTAAACCTGTGCCAAATGAAGTGAAAATGTTGGGTAAAGTGAAGTTTATGTCATAGTATCTAGTGTTTTTAAGCTCTTTTTCATAATTTTTCTCAGCTCTTTTTCATTTATATTCATCTCAAGGTGAGGTGTGATAGTATGTTTATTCTTCCTGTAGAAAGATTATAACCAGTTTAACTAATATGGTCTGAAACCACATGATGGTGTGTTTCAAATCATTGTCCTGCTGCATAACCCAAGTATGCTTGAACTTGAGGTCACAAACTGATGGATGGACATTCTCCCATTTTCTGGTTGAATGCAGAATTAATGGTTCCATCAGTTATGGCAAGTCGTCCAGGTCCTTAAGCTACAAAGCAGCCCCGGCCCATCACACTACTATCACCAGTTTGACTATGTTTGACTGTTGGTATGATGTTCATTTTATGAATTCTATGTTTATTTTATGAACACTGGCCTTAACTGAGGCAAGTGAGGCCTGCAGTTCTTAAGATGTTGTTTTGGATTCTTTTATGAGCTCCTGGATAAGTTGTCTTTGTGCTCCTGGAGAATTTTGGTAGGCTGGCTACTCCTATGAAGGTTCACCACTGTTCCAAGTTTTCTGTTGGAAGATTTAGAAATGGCTTTGTAAACCCTCTCCAGATTGATACATTAAATGTTGCTTTTTGAAATCTTTAAGTGTACTTGACTTTGTCAAACAGGTTCTATTTAAGTGATTTCTTGATTCAACAAGGCAATTACATTTTTCACAAACAGTGCATCCAGAAAGTATTCACAGCGCATCACTTTTTCTACATTTTGTCACAGCCTTATTCTAAAATGGATTAAATTTATAACTTAAAAACTGCATTTTGTATTTACATGTGTTATCTTTATGTAATAATAAAATTTGTTTGATGATATCAATCATTTAAGTGTGACTAATATGCAAAAAAAACTAAAAGAAACATTCAGGGAGGGAGCAAATAATTTTTTAGTGGTTCTTTCTTTCCTTTCTATAAACTTTCCATCTGTCAATAACCGTATGTATTCCTTCATTTAAAAAAAAATTAGGCTGTGTTGTAAGCAACTCATTCACTGCTGTCTTCACTTCTTCATCAGAAGTGAATCTTGGGGGCTGCTTTCAGGGAACCAAACAGGTTAAGACATGATGGAGCAAGATCAGGATGTTTGAGTGGTGACAGTGCGGGCAGAAGTTTGAAAGATGAAATGAAAGATCACAACGCTCTTGGATAGCAGTCCTCTGCATTCAATCCGAAGTTAGGATTCGGCTAATCACTGTTGATTGTTAAATCTTTTCCCTGATAATGTTCCAATATTGGCCCTTGAGAATCCCCAAAAACTGGAAGCATCAAATTTTCTATCTGATGGTTGACTTTTGAACATTTTCTTGGTCAGCGATTAAGGATGTTTTTTGTTTCATTCATTTACTCTCAGGCTTGCAGTGATGAATCCACGTCTCGTCACCAGTAATAATTCTCTCGAAGAAACTTTCACATTCTTTAGAGTACCGGTCCAAATTTTGTTGCAGATATCCAAAACCTTTCTCGGGACTGCGCACAAAGTCTTAGACAAATAACGGCACCAGGTACAGTACATCTTCAGACAACAAAATAAATAAATAAATAAATAATCACTACGCACTGCTCTTCTTCTGTGCAAATCACAAGTAGCAGAATAAATTTTTGCTCACACCATGGTTACAAATGAATTGATGTAACGCATACTGTACATACCTGCACAGCAGTGACTGGGGAGACAGTAGCCTAGAACGTAAAGCACTGATAAAACAGATGTTTTAATATAACCAGTGGTGGATGCTTTTTTGACTCATCTCAGATCATACATTTTATACATTATATATATATATATAAAATATATTTTTTAATGCAAGGAAATAGCTATACAACAATGAATATTTCATATGAAGTCGTTTATTCTTCAA
This sequence comes from Channallabes apus, assembly GCA_030522415.1. Classification (NCBI taxonomy): domain Eukaryota; kingdom Metazoa; phylum Chordata; class Actinopteri; order Siluriformes; family Clariidae; genus Channallabes; species Channallabes apus. The sequence continues at coordinate 8,964,295 of CM060121.1, read as the reverse complement.
AACCTGCTGGATCCAGCTGGGCATAGAGTCAAAACGACATCTGCAGTACTTTGGTGTCACTGGCTTAATCCATGCCTGCTTGATTGCTTCCTGAAGAAAGTTGTACTTCACTTTATTCCTAACTGAATTCCTAGCTTCAATCATTTTTGTGAAGAGGTGGACATCCGACTTCAGAAAGTAAAAGTCCTGCCACATATTTGTTCCATACATTAATTAAAACCAGCTGATTCTAATAAAGTCTTCAGTCAGATACAGTAGGGAAGAACTAATTAATCACATCATGTATTTAGTGCATGGGAGAACTATAATACATGACATATGTTGTACTGTATGTTGACTTAAAGCTTTTGTCCAGCACTGCATATGTTGCATTTGTTTGGGGGTTTTTTTTGGAAATATTTTGCCACATGAAGAAATAAATGATAAAAAGCACCCACACTTTGATGCTAATTATTTTATGCTAAATTGTCTTATAGTTAATAATTAATGCATTGATTCCATTCATTTAATGTGATCTAAAATGAGTTATCCATTCATAAACTAAAGATATATTAATATAGTAGCCACCTTTTTTTGTCTTCAACATTAGCAACATCAGTGGCCATGTTTAGCAGCTTCTGCTTTTATGGGCAGAAGGAGGCTAGTTAGGAAGCTGGCTTGTATTCTTCCTCAGCAATTCATTTTCCTCAGAAACTAACCTTATGGTGGTCTTATCACTTGTATTATCTTGCAGGTATGTTATTTCCCCCGCCCCCTTTTTAAAATTCTTCCTCTGTACAAAATTTGGTGCGTAACTAGTCCTGTACCATTGGTCGTAAACTCATAAAAGAGGTGTAAAATCGTGCGGCTTATTCAAGTATGGGGTGCTAGGACTTTTGCGAAAATTGCAGACTTATCATTGAGACCAACTTTGATGAATTCTAGGGCAGAGCAAGAATTTTGTAGAAATATAAAATTTACCCCATTTCAAGAGGCTTGCAAGGTGTGTCAATACATTGAACTGCATTCCCTGATATGGTAACTTCCTAGGGAAGTTACCATAGTTCCTAGTTTTACATACTGTAGTTATCTAATAAACACAGGAAAACTAGTTTAATTAATGAACACATTTAAATTATTATTATTATTTTTTTTATGATGGATACAATATTTGGAAAACGTTTTCCCTCGCCCGGACGTGGGTCACCGGGGCCTCCCTCTGGAGCCAGGCCTGGAGGCGGGGCCCGATGGCGAGCGCCTGGTGGTCGGGCCTGCACCCATGGGGTGGGCACAGCCCGAAGAGGCAACGTGGGTCCCCCTTCCCACCTGTAGGAGGGGCCAAAGAGGTCGGGTGCAGTGTGAGCTGGGCAGTGGCCGAAGACAGGGGCCTTGGCGGTCTGATCCTCGGCTGCAGAAGCTGGCTGTAGGGACGTGGAATGTCACCTCTCTGGCGGGGAAGGAGCCTGAGCTAGTGTGTGAGGTTGAGAAGTTCCGGCTAGATATAGTTGGACTCACCTCTGGAACCAGTCTTCTTGAGAGGGGCTGGACTCTCTTCTACTCTGGAATTGCCACCGGTGAGAGGCGACGAGCAGATGTAGGCATACTTATTGCCCCCCGGTTCGGGGCCTGTACATTGGGGTTCACCGCAGTGGACGAGAGGGTGGCCTCCCTCCGCCTTCAGGTGGGGGGACGGATCCTTACTGTTGTTTGCGCTTATGCGCCGAACAGCAGTTTGGAGTACCCGCCCTTTTTGGGGTCTCTGGAGGGGGCGCTAGAGAACGTCCCTCCTGGGGACTCCATCGTCCTGTTGGGGGACTTCAATGCTCACGTGGGCAATGACAGTGAGACCTGGAAGGGCGTGATTGGGATGAACGATCTGAACCAGAGCGGTGTTTTGTTATTGGACTTTTGTGCTCGTCACGGATTGTCCATAACAAACACCATGTTCAGGCATAAGGGTGTCCATATGTGCACCTCGCACCAGGACACCCTAGGCCGCAGTTCGATGATCGAGGTTGTGGTCGTGTCGTTGGACTTGCGGCCACATGTCTTGGACACTCGGGTGAAGAGAGGGGCGAAGCTGTCAACTGATCACTACCTGGTGGTGAGTTTGCTTCGTTGGCGGGGTAGGATGCCGGTCAGGCCTGGTAGACCCAAACGTATTGTGAGGGTCTGCTGGGAACGTCTGGCAGAGTCCCCTGTCAGGACGAGCTTCAACTCCCACCTCCGGCAAAGCTTCAACCACGTCCTGGGGGAGGTGGGGGACATTGATTCCGAATGGACTATGTTCCGCGCCTCCATTGTCGAGGCGGCCGACCAGAGCTGTGGCCGTAAGGTGGTCGTTGCCTGTCGCGGTGGCAACCCAAGAACCCGTTGGTAGACACCAGCGGTGAGGGATGCCATCAAGCTGAAGAAGGAGTCTTACCGGGCCTTTTTGGCTGGTGGCACTCCGGAGGCAGCTGATAGGTACCGGCAGGCCAAGCGGAATGCAGATTCGGTGGTTACTGAGGCAAAAACCCGGGCGTGGGAGGAGTTTGGGGAGGCCATGGAGAATGACTTCCAGACGGCTTCGAAGAGATTCTGGTCCACCATCCGGCGTCTCAGGAAGGGAAAGCAGTGCACGGTCAACACAGTTTATAGTGGGGATGGTGCGCTGCTGACCTCGACTCGGGACGTTGTGGGTCGGAGGGGGGAGTACTTCGAAGACCTCCTTAATTCCACCAACATGCCTTCCGATGAGGAAGCAGGGTCTGGGGACATAGAGGTGGACTCTTCCATCTCTGGGGCCGAGGTCGCCGAGGTGATCAAAAGGCTCCGTGGTGGCGGGGCCCCGGGGGTGGATGAGATCCGCCCGGAGTTCCTCAAGGCTCTGGATGTTGTACGACTGTCATGGTTGACACGTCTCTGCAACATTGCATAGATATCGGGGATAGTGCCTCTGGACTGGCAAACCGGGGTGATGGTCCCCCTCTTCAAGAAGGGGGACCGGAGAGTGTGTTCCAACTACAGAGGGATCACACTCCTCAGCCTCCCCAGGAAAGTCTATTCAGGGGTCCTGGAAAGGAGGGTCCGTCGGATAGTCGAACCTCGGATTCAGGAGGAGCAGTGTGGTTTTCGTCCAGGTCGCGGAACAGTGGACCAGCTCTACACCCTTAGCAGGGTCCTGGAGGGGGCATGGGAGTTTGCCCAACCAGTCTACAGTACATGTGCTTTGTGGACTTGGAGAAGGCATTCGACTGTGTCCCTCGGGAGTATGGGATATCGGATTCCCTGTTAAGGGCTGTCTGGTCCCTGTACAACCGGTGTCGGAGCTTGGTCCGCATTGCCGGTAGTAAGTCGGTCCTGTTTCCGGTGAGAGTAGGACTCCGACAGGGCTGCCCTTTGTCACCAATCCTGTTCATAATTTTTATGGACAGGATTTCTAGGCGCAGCCAGGGCGTTGAGGGGATACAGTTTGGTGGGCTCAGGATTGGGTCACTGCTTTTTGCAGATGACGTTGTTCTGTTGGCCTCATCATCCTGCGACCTACAGCTCTCATTGGATCGGTTCGCAGCCGAGTGTGAAGCGGCTGGGATGAGAATCAGCATCTCCCAATCTGAGGCCAGGGTCCTCAGCCGGAAAAGGGTGGAGTGCCCTCTCAGGGTTGGGAGTGAGATCCTGCCCCAAGTGGAGGAGTTTAAGTATCTCGGCGTCTTGTTCACGAGTGAGGGTAAAATGGAACGGGAGATCGACAGGCGGATCGGTGCAGCGTCTGCAGTGATGCGGGCTCTGTATCGGTCCGTCGTGGTGAAGAAGGAGCTGAGCCAAAAGGCAAAGCTCTCAATTTACCGGTCGATCTACGTTCCTACCCTCACCTATGGTCATGAGCTGTGGGTAGTGACAAGATCAAGAACAAGATCGAGAATACAAGCGGCCGAAATGAGTTTCCTCTGCAGGGTGTCTGGGCTCTCCCTTAGAGATAGGGTGAGAAGCTCGGTCATCCGGGAGGGGCTCAGAGTAGAGCCGCTGCTCCTCCGCATCGAGAGGAGCCAGATGAGGTGGCTTGGGCATCTATTTAGGATGCCCCCTGGACTTCATACACCATACACCCTTGTGAGGTGTTCCGGACATGCCCCACTGGAAAGAGACCCCGGGGAAGACCCAGGAAACGCTGGAGGGACTATGTTTCTCGGCTGGCCTGGGAACGCCTTGGGATCCCCCCGGAAGAGCTGGAAGAAGTGGCTAGGGAGAAGGAAGTCTGGGCATCCCTGCTGAAGCTGCTGCCCCCATGACCCGACCTCGGATAAGCGGAAGAAAATGGATGGATGGATGGATGAATGGATGGATATATTTTTTTTTTACAATTATTTATCTAGCTGTTTTCTGTTTGCTTACAAGCGTCACTACTAATTTGAAACCATTTTGTAATAACATATTTTTGACAATGTAAGCTACTGTTAGTGGTTAAAACTGGATTATCGTTGCTATTTAAAAATTACACCTGCCAAACGAGAAGAGCAATCCATAGAAATAAAACAATGGTTTTGTCTGTAAATTGGTCAGAACTCACTCTTTCAATTATATGTTCACATTTCACATTGAAGGACCAGAAACCAGTGTCAAAAATTTTGTGTATGTCTGTCCAGCCAGAATTTGTCACAGGATCATGCAAAACTGGCTAGACAGATTTTAATTAACCTTTGGCAGTACCTGAGTATTTGCCTAAAGTTCAACCTGTGCCATAAATTAATAAAAAAAAATTGAGTAGAAGTGAAGTTTGAGCAGTTATGTGCCAGATTATGTCACGCATCCAGTGCTATTTTTTTAAAACAATTTAGCACTTGAGGTAGGCATGGCTATACGCATCAGTGAACAGAGCAAATCAATGGTTTATATATACAGAGTATGAAACAACTGTGATGCACCTAAGCTGTCAAAATCCTCAAAAAACAGAAACGAATGCGCGACATACAGTAGCATGGCTTATTCTAAAAAAAAAAGGAAAAGTACACTTTAAAAACTGAAATTCCAAAGATGAATGGACAGATTAATGTATGTTTTTTCTTTATGCAGAAATTGGCACGGATTTCCCACTTGTACCCTAAAATATATATTACAACATAATTTTATAACATAAAACTGCCTGGACAGAATGTAATGAAACTTTTGCAGTACTTACTGTAGATGTCTGCCTGCATCATAAGTAAAGGTAAAATGTTTAGTAAAAGGAATGTTATGAACAGTTACAGTATATGCTAGATTTAATAATTCACTAATAAGCTACTTCCTCAATGTAAGCAAACACCAGCACTAAATGATATAAATTAGAAAAGTTAGGCTGAATATTTTTACTGGGATTAGTTAATATTTTTATCAATAAAGTAAAAGCGCTGAACTTAAAAGCACTGGAGTTAGAAGGTGTTTTTTAAGGTAAAACTTATCTTAAATCTCTATCTGATCTAATTTTTGCGATTTCTCACCTGTCATTCACTCCCTGATTACCATATAGGGAGTTTATTTGGCTGACGATGATAGAAGTCCAACTTAGCGTAAACAAGGCATAAGATACAGTACTGTATACTTACAAAATGTTATTTCAGACAGACATGTACTGTACGTGGGCTTTGACCTATAATAATAATATCACTGATACCATTAAAGCTGATCAGCTTATTTTTAGCTTTAACCCTTTTAACTATTTCTACCAACTCTTTTCATCATTGACGAGTACTTAAGTTGGTAATGCATAAGGGGTTAAAAACTATAATATCTTTGGTTTATAGAGGGGCTTGGGATAAGAAAGAACCAGCGTTTTAATTACTTCATTACCTATTATTATTACATTTATTTGTAACATGTTAGATATGAAACAACATAGTAGACGTTTTTTGCTGTTTTTCTTTTTAAATATATATTTTATGGAACATTAATGAACTCTGCACATATACCGAGGATGTTGCATCATTCAAGCAAGAATACTCAGATGAGACGAGAGAGTAGATGAAAGACTTCCTGCTAATGTGGAAAAGGGGAAAAGAGTGCAGCTTCCAGTGGGCCATTTAATGAGAATTCAAAAAACATACACCCTTCATTCCAGACTGGCTCATTCAGTATTTTTAATGCATACTTTTTGAGTGATGTTAAATTCCTACACAAAACATATACAAGGTTGGCGTGAATATAAATAATTGTGTTTTATTTCATTTCTTTAACAAGTTAACACAGGTCTCAGAGCTCCCTCAAAGTGTGTGTTAATGTGTTATCTAAAATTCGCCTCATGTTTCACTCCTCCTACAAAAGTGACAATTCAGTGTCTATATAAATGAGGTACTGCTGAGCCATGCCCCACCTGAGAACTGCAGAGCATAACAATAAGCCAGGGAAGGTTATCTTCTTATATGAGGTCACATTAGCAGGAAAATCTAATAGTCTTTTTTAAACTACAGACAATAGAAAATAGAAAAAGGACAACTAGCAGGGAATGATTTTCTCTCTAATTTTTATACATGTGTACACACACACACACACTGGATACCCATCTGAAAGTATAAAAAAGGCTGGAAAGGCAAGTGTGTATAATAGCTCTCATTTAATCCCCTCTAATCTTCATTTTCAGTACTTACTGGATAAATAAACTTCTCAAAGTGGAGATTTGGTGAATTATCTTATTGAAGCCAAATCACATTAAAATCAAATAGTCCATAACACTCAGTTAATTATCTGAAAGCTTAGGCAAAACGTGTTATGAAGCATTTGTTATGTTTATATCAGACTAGTTTGTGTGCACAAGGCACTGTCTATTTCAGCACCCCTTACTGACTCACTGTTTCGAGCTATAAGCCGGTCTCCTGGGTTAGGTACAGTATGTATGTTCAATCTATTTTTTTTTTGTCATCTGACCTTTCTATGAACCAAGCCAGTTCATGATCTGGCTATTAGATGTAGTCAGTTCAGAGCTGATGCTTATTTTAACACAGAGTCTACAGTTTAGACCACTGGGAACGCTTTCTCCAAACAGTAACAGTTTTGCTTTAAAGAACAGCTGATTATAAAGATGTTGTCTTTACAGTGATATTGTGACACGATCTGTAGGATGTGTTTACTTGGATTAGGAATATGAAGTTTGGATTAAAAATGAAGTCAGAAGTTGTCATTTTAGTGCGGGTTTAGTATTCGTGGCACAGGAGTTGGTTGATTCATCAACAAATTGCTACAATTTGTAGGAGAGTGAGCATGTGACCTTTGGCAAGTCCAAGCTCGCGCTGGTCAAAAGTTTATATGCAGGATTTCATGTCAAAGCCCTGATTGACCTGCTGTGCTCATTTAACCCATTTAAGCATTTTGCTAAATATTCTGCATAAGGACTTTAGAAGAAATATTTCAATCTCATTTATTTTATTATAAATGATCTGGTATGTACTTGCTCAAAAAAGCAATGTAATATTGTGAATGGATGCCACAGGACCTGAGCAAGGCATCCAAATCAAGTTGGCTGTGATGCACTAAATTAAAACATAACTAGCAGAATAAAATTTTTTTGTTTAACTTGTTCACAGATTAGTGTATGCTGTCTGAATACAGGTTTCAATGTCTAACATAACCAACAATACTATGTTTGTTTTTAGATTCCCAGAGCCTGGAGGTGAATGTATGAAGAGAGTATCTTCTGAAATGTCTTATGGTGTATTTAGTGGAAAATGTGGACCAACTGATTAGCATTTGGAGAACTGGTAAGCATTTGTTCACAAGGCATTTCAACCTTAGAACTGAAAAATGTTACTGAATTATTAAATTAGCATTGCTCAAAGATCCAGGTGGCAGATTTGTGGTGCTGGGGTTTGAACCTGTGAGTTTCCAATCAGTATACCAACATCCAAAAACCACACAACTACCTCTGCCCCTTCATATTCACAAATATGGTCAGTGGCATTATCAGCTGCAGCACAATCTTTACACAGGGCCTTTTTAAAAAAAATCATAGTATGTATTAACATTAGATACATACATGCTCCTAAACCTTGTGGAAAGACTTCACAGAAGAGCAGAAGCTGTTATACTGTAGCTGCAAAAGGCCGACATCATATTAAACCCTATGGATTAAGAAGTGGATGTTACTCAAGTTTATACTGTATGCATGTGAAGGCAGGCGAGCCAATACTTTTGGCAATATAATGTACTGTAATATATAATGTGTGTGTATACTGTATGTATGTCAGTTGTTTTTGCCTATTCATTGACATAATTACATTTAACTTGATGCACCTTAATCCTAGGTGGGGTTTTTTTTGCACTCATAGGGAGCATTAAGTGATTTTTACATGCATACATCAGACACTGTTTTGCCAAATAGAGCAACTTGTCTAACAAATGTCCTTTCTTTTATGAGGTTGTTCAGATTTTTAAGTTTTTTGCTTTGGGGAAACTTAAAAATATATTTATATTTAATAAAAATGAAACCTTAAATAAAATTATAACATTTGATTTGAGGGAAAGTAAAAAAATGGCTTGTAACAAATTGAAGCAATTTTTTAAAGTTGATCCAAAGTATCACTTTTTTCAGTGCACCATTGAAAGCCTGTGCAGCTGATTAATCCTGCTTTCAGGTGGGTTTAAGTGTAGTTCCTTATGTTACATTTTTGCCTGCCTTAAATGGGATGAAAATCTTTGTTCTGTTTCAGTAAATACTACTACTACTACTACTACTACTACTACTACTACTACTACTAATAATAATAATAATAATAATTATTATTATTATTATTATTATAATAAATACCTAATTAAACACTACTGACCCAATAATCACAACAATAAATGAATTATACACAGATTTGTTGATGAATTTTCTGTTTCCTATTACATTACAGTACAGTACATCCTAGTTTGTTGTATTTCTACAGAAGATATAAAAGTTCACATACCCCTGTTAAGTTTTTGTGATTCTGCTGAATTCTGTGTTTCTGTGAACGTCAAATAAAAATCAACAGACAGGATCTAATTGCCCAGAGGTATCAGTCAGGAGAAGGCTACAAAATAATTCCCAAAGCATTAGATGACAAAATATGGCACCACAGTGCTATTACCAAGAACAGGACGTCCCACTAAAATTGATGAAAGGACAAGAAGAAAACTTATCAAATAGACTGCCTAGAGACCTGCAGCAAAATTAAAGCTACAGGAATATCTGTCCAGGACTGGTCACTCTCTATATATGACAACAGTCTCTACGAATGAGTGGGTATGCATACAGTACCAGTCAAAATTTAGACACACATCTAATTTACTGTTTTTTTGTTTTGTGATTTATTTTTACATTCTGGAACAATCCTGGCTAATTCACAGCTGTGAAATAACACATATGGCATAAGTAACAACTAAAACAGTCAGTTGTTATTTTAAGACACGAAAGTCAGCTGTTCTGGAACTGTTCTTGGCAAAAACAGTATTGTCAAGTGCATTAAAAAAAAAACCACCAAGCACCGTGATAAAACTGGCTCTCAAGAAGACAATCACAGGAAAGCAAAACCAAAACTTACCTCTGCGGCAGAAGAGAAGTTCATTTAGAGTTACCAGCCTCTTTTACACTCTTTCACAATTTAAACCTGATGAATCCATGCATTGTCATCTTATATGCCCATGCTATCGGGAAAAGAAATCCTTTAATGTTAACACCTACTCATTCAGTATACTGTATTCAGTATGTACACTGCCTCCAGAAGCTAGTACGGTACGCAATATGCATGATGGGTGCATCACTTCATCCGCCTCTCTTCTTACCCTGATGCCCCATAATTCTGGAACAGAGTAAATCTGGACTCATCAGATCACATGACCTTTTTCCAAAGCTTCCAGTCCATTCTTCATGCTCTCTCAAATTGGAGCCTATTTTTCCTATTAGCCTCACTGATAATTGTTTTTCTTAAGGCTACACAGCTTTTTAGTCCCAACCCCTTGAGTTCTCTTCTCAATGTTCAAGTGAAAATGCTCTTAACAATTTTAATAGTTTAAAAAAATCTCCTTAGATGTTTTCTTTGCTTGATGCAGGCCAATAATTTTATGCTTCTAAAACAGAGTAAGATCTTTGCCACGACCACAGGACCTGTCCTCTGAAATGAGAAGCTACTCAATGCATCAGTTAGGGTTGAATAACTTGTTGCCCGCTGAACTATATTAATCAGTGCAGTAATTATCTCATGGAAGACCTTCCTGGGGGTGAAGTTTTTTTTTTTGGCCAGGCAGTGTATACAGTATTATTATTGTTCATATTCACCACTTGTGCGTTCTCTATTGTAATAGACAATGGCTGACACGGGTGCTTCTTCTCTTTGGCTTCTGTGATCTGTAGGATTAAAATTTTGATATGCCTCTTTCCAAACTCTATTTTCCATCTTGCACTTCACCACAGTCACATTGTCTTATTGTTGGGTTTTGTTTGTTGTAGTATAATTTGTGGTATCTGGATGTGTCTTGGGAACCTCGTTGTTTGGTTGCCTGCTGTGTTTTGATTGTTAGCATGATGATTAGCATTAGCATGTACAGTAGTTTATACTGTAGCCTAGTTATAGTCATAATTTTCATATATCTGTTTGTATTTTTGCCTTGCACCTCCAGGGTCTGGGTTCGATTCCCGTCTCTGTGTGCATGGAGTTTGCATGTTCTCCCCGTGCTTGGTGAGTTCCCTCCGGGTACTCCGGTTTCCTCCCACAGTTCAAAGATATGCAGGTTAGGCTAATTGGCGTTCCTAAATTGCCCGTAGTGTGTGATTGGGTGTGTGAGTGTGTGTATGTGTGTGTGTGCCCTGCGATGGATTGGCACCCTGTCCGTCCAGGGTGTACCCCACCTAGTGCCCGAAGTCTCCTGGGATAGGCTCCAGGTCCCCCGCGACCCTGAACACAGGATTAAGCGGCATAGAAAATGAATGAATGAATGAATGTTTGTATTTTTATAATTCTTTATAACTCCACTAACTCGAAAATCTATCTAATATATCTATTTTGACACAAAATCTGCAAGCCTCTATTAGATGGCTAACGATGAAAGATTTTACCTTTCAGGATGATAACAACCCAAAGCACATGGACAACTTCTGAAATGGCATAAAGAGAACTTTGTACTGTACATGAGATTCTCCTGCAGCCTAAAAGATCTGGAACATTTCTGCAAGGAGTAAATCATTTGTATTATATACCTGTATATTATATACACTGCTGTGAAAAAAGTCTCGCCCCTGATTTTTTTCTTTTTTTTTATACTGTCCAACTTATATGATTGAGATCATCAAATTAATTTTATATTACACAAAGGTGATTTAAGGTATTGATGGAAAAAAGCTGACAAAACCTACCTTCCCCTGTGTGAAAAAGTAATTGCCCCCTTACTACAGTAAATCATAAATGAACTGTGATTTTGGAAAGCTGAGTTAAATTTTACTTGCCAGACCTGTTGAATCAAATCACTTAAATAGAACCTATTGTGACAAAGTTTAACATGCTAAAAGATCTAAATTAGCAACATGACCTAAAGAAATTCAAAAACAGATGGACAAATGAGTGGGTTAATTAATCGACATGTTTTAGCCCGACATTTAATCAGCACTGAATATACTGTATACATTGTATACAGTATATGGCATTTGGCAGACAACCTTATGCAGAGCAACATATTTTATCTCATTATAAAGCTGCATAATGGCACCTTGCTATATGTTTTGTTTTTGGTTGGTTGGGTGTTATATGACAATTTTTACATCGTAACAAACCGTCCATTTTAACAGGGGGGCATACAGTAAATGTTTTTTTTATTGTCTTTCATAACAATTTTGGTACACTTTGGCAAGTTTTTATTCATTGAATCATTTTCAACTTTTTATCCAATGTCTCTTTACAGCAAACTTCATCCTATAAAAGATGCTAAATATTAGTGCTGGATGATATGATCTCAAACCATTATCATGATTAATTGAACATGTTGCCTTGATTATGATTAATGACCTTCTTTTTTTGCCCTCATAGTTCACTGACAGGTTAGTTCTGTGAATATGCTCAGCTATTAAAGCTGGGATATTACATTATTTGCAATAGTAATAGTACAATAGTAGGAAATGGCATGTCTTTCCATCATCTTAAATTATTTTCATATTTTTGCTTATCAGTCGCTCTCAATTTTTCGAGCCAGGCACTGTTATTGTATGTGTGTGTCCAAAGTGTTGAAACACATTGGTGGTACAGTATTACCTTTGGACACTGATAAATTTTTTCCCATCGATTTTTTTCCATTTGACTTCTTTTTGTTCGGCATTGTCTTCACTAAAGCCAAAACGTGTCAAACGACGAACATGACATTTTTCTTTGGTACAAGTTACTGCTTCCATGTTGCATACTGGACGGGATGGAGTCACGTGTTTTTAAGTGGACAGTACATGAACACACAGTACATGAACACAAATTAACAGAATTTAATAAAATGAGCAAGTTTATATTGGTTAGAGCTTCTGAATGTCGGTTTTGATTAATTTTCGATAAATTTCGATAAAAATCTTACTAAATATGTCTTTGTTGAAAAACTACCCCCTCTTTAAAATCTGTTTATATACTGCCAAATCTGTTTATATGGCACATCCGCCATAGGAGCTTCAGTCAATAAAATGTTACTACAGAAATGCTAGCTTACATTACTACAGTATAAACCCAGGATCCGAATGACAGACACTCTGTCACTACTGTCAGAGCTGCTGTTGTGAAAATAATTAACACCTTCTGACAAATGAGGTTCATTTCAAAATTCATCAGAGCTGTGATATAATGAATACTAATTGATATCTTGCTGGATGGAGAATTGTCATCTGAACAAACTGTTTGTGAAGAAATAAAAAAAAGAGTTCTTGCTAGCAAACTGCAAGAGTCAGGCTCCGATGTAGATAAGCCATTAGTCATCTGTGGGAGGAAGCCTCTGGTGAACATGTTAAACATCTCTAAAAGATAAAAGTCAGTGAAATCCTGTCTTATGGAAGCCTGAGAGCAAGACAGCTGGTGCACTCGAGCGAGAAAAAAATGTGTGAAAAATGCATCATAGCCTACCCAGGGAAAGCTGTTTATGGTTACATTTACGTTTATGTAAGTGCCATAAAATCTGACTTTTTGCCCGTGAGAACACAATTATTTGATCATTTCTAAATAAGAGACCCATTTCTGGCCATGTGAATATCATATATAAAGGAGACTTTGATAATATCTAGTGGATACACTATATGATGATTTGAGCAAAAATATGTGGACACCCGACATCACCCCTGTACATGCTGTATATGTTAAACTGCCCATTCCAGATTTAATCCTCTTTTCATGTTATAATTACCATTTCACTAGATTGTACAGCATGGCTGTGTGGATTCTGCTCTTTCAGCCACAAGGACGTTATACAGTAGCAATCAGGCACTGGTGACGGATGAGGAGGCCTGCAGTGCAATCGGTGTTCCAATTCATACCATAATTGTTCAGTGGGGTTGAGGTCAGGCCTTTGTGCAAGACTCTTCAGTTCTTTCATACCCACCCTGGTGACCAATGTCTTCAAAGATGCCCGCTTTGTGCCCAGGGTCACTGTTAGGCTTGAACAAGTAATTCTAGATGTGCATACAATCTATACAGCTGGGTACTTATAATATTGTGACACCAGTTTGAGGAAGAACCATGTAGCGTGGGTGTAAAATGTTCATAAACATTTGGCCATGTAGTGTATTTGATCTATTTATCGATTCAGTCGAGGCGGTACAAGTGTATGTGTGGAGTGCCTTCGTTCTCTCCATGTTTCGTGGGTTTCCTCCCACAATCCAAAGACATGCAAGGTATTCTAACTGATGTTTCCAAATTGCCCTAAGTGTTGTGAGTGTGTGTGCTTGTTTACTCTGTGATGGATTGGCACCACATCCAGCGTGTACCCTGTCTCGTACCCTGAGTCCCCTGGTATAGCACTCCCATGATACTGTAATTGGTGTAGAGAATGAGTGAGTGTTTCAATTCATAGATCTTTTTGTTTTGTGATAAATCATTGAAACAAACCTTATTGAAGAACACAACAAAATCACAACAGGAACATGTAACAAAAGCTGAGCAGGAAAGCTGTGAAATAATAACCAATCCTTCCTTTTATTTTTGCAGAAATGAGAAATCACAGCTCTTCTTTTGCCTTTCTTTTGACTCACTTGCAAGGTTGTCAATTTTTTTAGGGTAACTTTTATCTACAGTACGTAGGTGAACTTGGCAAGGCAAAATGACGCTTTGCTGAAAGTAAATTCCTTTGTGTCCCTGTGTCGTTTCAAACAGATTACATTTGTAATGCCAACCTCGACAAAGTGGACACTTTTGTCTCTTAAGCATGCCTTTTTGATTTATTTATTATATTTTAAGTAAGAGCTAAGGATATTTTGTTGAAAGCAGAAGTACTAATCATCTACTCATCACTGTAGAGCCTATGTGCCTATGATATACTCAGGATGCAATCATAGCAGAATGCATGCTGTCCGTGGAGGTTATGCATTCAAATAATAATTCAGACATGCAAAATAAAAAGTCAGTGGCATCACACTAATGAATCACATTCACAGATGATGTAAAAGACATGCAATGAGCTGTTTGGTCAATTTCCATCCAAATGTTTATGCAATCTTAGTTTTCATTGGCTCCTCGACTAAAAATCTGACTTTGTATTGCATGTATTTTTGTCGCTCTTTCTAAATGCATGTATTTTTGTTTTTTATCTTCTTGCACCCTACCTTCATTTCTACCTCTCTTGTTGCTTAACTTTTCGCTTCCAATTTTTGCTCAGGCTTTCTGTTTCTAACTTCCTGTTCATCATTTTTGCACTGTTTCTTCTTTTCATTCTACTCTTCTTTACTTTCTTCCTTCCATATTCAAGTTTCCTTACTATATAAGTAAGTAAGGAAATTATAGTATATACTATACTATAATTTCATTATAAACAGATGGATGGAAGCACACACTGTTGTGTGGCTGCAGGAAGTCACTCATGCATCTTGGAGGAGGTGGAGAAATCCTGGTGGAAGTGGATAACTAGGAAAAACTGGAGCATTCCTAGAGGAAGTGGAAATCTCCTGTACTGATGTTCTATCTGCTGCCCACATGTATTTTAGTAAATAAAATCTGAATTGTTAAATTACCTAGCTATCACAGCGAAGTTCTACATGCATCTAAGTATATACGTACATAATAAGTTACAGCCAAGTAGTCTGCAGGGAGCATGTTTTGCATGCATCTGATTATCTAGTAGTCAATATCTATGTTCATAAGCACTTCAGCCAAGTGGCCGGTAGGGAGGGAGCAGGACGTGCACCAGCAGAAGCAAGAAATGATTGGCTTGTATGACAGGATGTGGGGGGCATGGGGAGGGCAGAGTTCATTAAACAGCTAATATTAATTAGCTTTGAGCTCCTGCGCTAGGAAACTCAGAGTTTATGAAGGAGAAACCCTCGAACTCGTCCTGGTCGAGGTTCATGATGACTTCCTGGTCGGGTGG
The DNA here is from genome assembly GCA_030522415.1 of Channallabes apus. Lineage (NCBI taxonomy): Eukaryota > Metazoa > Chordata > Actinopteri > Siluriformes > Clariidae > Channallabes > Channallabes apus. The sequence goes on along the minus strand of CM060121.1, from coordinate 8,948,809 downwards.
AGTGAGCACCGGAGGGTGACGTGTGAAAAAGCGATCGAAATTCTCCGCCTCTCGGCCACACTGCAAAAAGGAAGAACACAAAAAAGGAAACCGAGTGATGGATGGAGGGAGGAGAGGACAACAGAATCATGGAGGACAAATAAAAGTATGACTGATGAACAATGGGGTGATGGAAAGTGTGAATGAGACATGTACCGATATTTCAACATGAATAATGACAGATTTTATTTCAGAAGAGCCAGCCCAGGTAGGCAGTTTTTTGGAGCTGTGTTGTCATGAGCAGATGACTGAACAAGCACGTCCATGATGCCGCTTATTTCCATACACCATTACACATTTTAAAGTTTATTAATTGAGATTTACATTTCTCAGACACCTTAGACGCCAAATGTTTTTGAAGTTTCTAGTACGACCTAAGGATATATGTTTTTTTTGCTTATTTCTGCTTTTTGACCATTTTCACTGTCCACATTTATGCCAAGTTCTACACTTTGATCCTCTGGCGTTTTTATCTATTCTTTAATGCTAATAGCAAGAATTTCTCATCTTACAGCACTATTTCAAATGAACTGAACATTTATACCATATATTCATCCTCAATTGCTATGCCCTTTTCTTTACAGGTAAAATGAGATTGACTACCCTTTGAAGGACACAATACAGTTTGGCAACTCAGTATTTAAAGGATATATGAATTGAAACTGCGCTGTGTGCATGACATGCATACGAGAAACATTCATATGCAGGTAGAGGTCAAGAGCTTCGGTTCTACTATTAGGTGATATGATTTCAGGGACTTGTGACTGTGGAACGGTTGTTGGTTCCAGGCGAGCAGGTTCAAGTATTTTTGAACCTTGACAAAGCCAAACCTTTCTTAATTGTCATAGCATTTTTAAGGTCCCACTATCACTCCAAGGCCTCTGGACTCCAGGCTTGTGCACAATTCAGAATTTAAGAATTGGCCGCCATTCAATTCATGAGTTGGAATTTGAACTGAATTGACTCCGCCCCACCAGAAGTTGAATTTGAATTGGAGTTGGAATGACAGGAAGTGGAATTAAATTCATGGCAATTCAAAGACATTCCACACAGTCATACAACAGAAAGAATGTGTTGAATCTCACATACAATTACATTAATTTTGTAATTTAATAGCATAATTTCATTACACATAACTAGTCACTCCTCAACCCTGCATACGTTTTGTTCCAACATGTAGATAATGATCAAATTCTTGAAATAAATTACTCCCTCAATGTTTGATTAGTTTTGTTCAAAATGTTATTTTCTATTTCCTGTTAATGTAATCTGTACAAGTAGTTCAAACTAATATCATTTATATAATATGTAATGAAATCATATCTGACATATATTGTAAAGCTTCATTGTTAAACACTTCAATTATGTATATGAATTTCTTTGAATTTGTATTGAATTGCAATTCTGCTTCCTTTAATTCAATTCCCGAATTGTAATTCTAGATCCTGTTTTTGACATCAATTCAAATTCAATTCAAATTCAAGAAATTAATTGGAATTTAGGAGTCATTCTCAATTCAATTCTGAATTGTGCACAAGCCTGCTGGACTCATCCATATTTACCCCTCCTTTGCAGCACCCCTGATCGTGACATTCACAAAATATTTCTGAGGAAAAAATAGAGCCTTATTTGAAGTGAAAAAATATCAATGTATTTAAAATCTAGAAGTGTCCAGTTTCCTTGAGCTCAGAGTACCCTCGGATTAGCCAAGTACTGTTTTTGCCCTATATTACTGTATACTGTATGAACACTTGAGACTACTTTGCATAAAAATCAGGAGCAGTTTCTGAAATACTTAGATCATCCCATCTGGAACCAACAATCACGCCATGAGGTCAGAGGTCATTTTTTTCCCCGTTATGATGTGAGCATTAACTGAAGTTCTTGACTTATCTACATGATTTTATGCACTGCTCTGCTACCACATGACTAAGCTGCATGAATAAGCAAGTGACCCGGTGTTCCTAATAAAGTGACCAGGGGTTTTATATATATATATATAATGTACAGTATAAAAGGAGTAATGAACTATCTATTGATCCTGCAGCCAGTCTGGACCTCTAACACGTTCAATGCTCTTGTACCAGAGGTGAGGATGGTGAGCAGAACTACCTTGAAATTCAGGAAATTCTTTTGTGATCGATTTTAAAGCAGCAAGACAAAATCATGATCTCTCAAAAGCATTCGATAAACAGAGAGCTTAATTTCCCCCTGCATTGGAATTTCGTGGTATTACGCTGACTCATAGACAATCAATTGCACATTACGGCTGAGACGTGTGGGTTACCATCCTCGGGCTAAAGGAACGCATTAATAAGGAGATTCCTGTGTTCGTGCTGTCATTATTCTCCAAATGACTGGAGCTGAAGATAATTTACCATGGCCGCAGATTTTTTAAATGAGTTTTTTTTTTTTTTTTTTTTGCAGGTTTCTTCCCTTGGCCGAATCTACCAATAGAATCAGAATTTCTCTTGAAAATTAAGCAGTCAGGTTAGTCAGCTAGGTCGGTGACAAACAACACAGCCTCAAAACCTCAATAGGCAGCTCGTCACAGTTTTAGACATGAATAAGCATTTATGTGACGTGATGTAGTATCGGCACATGCGTAACATACACACAACACAAACACTCGATGACACATGAAAGAGCTTCCCATGAAAATGGCTTTCTCCTGTCTCTGTTTTCATTTGGAGTAACTGTTAGATTCTCTTATAATCTGTCCGAGTCTATCCTTTTGCTATTTGACTGCTCTCTTCTTTTGTTTTGTTTTGTCTGTCTTTCTCTAATGCATCACTGGCTGTGTCTTTCTGTCAATGGGTCTTTCTTTTTTCTTTGTGTTAAGTCTTGCTACATGCATGCCTCTCCTTTTTCAGCATCTATTAATGACTGTGTTTAAGTCAAACCAGGAAACTGTCAAGCATAGTATGTTGATAAGACTCCTAGCAGCAGAAAAGCACTTGAAAAGTACAGATGTTTTAAACAAGGTCCCTGAATGACGTTCCTGGCCGAGGTGGCTTAGAGCCTACTGCAGTCCTTCAAGTGAACATTCAGCGAGTGAAACACACTTAATCCATGAAAATCAATAGATAATTGTCCCGACTGTCTGTCTGTGGGAATTGTACACAATCATTTAAGAACATGACTCATACATTACAGGACCTCGGCTGGGAGTTATTGTCTCATCCCCTGTATAGTCCTGACCTACAGTAGGTCCAAGCGTTTTCACAGGTTTGGACCATTAAAGGAATTCCTGGGAGGCTAGCGCTTTAGCAGTGAAGCAGGCAGTCCGATCATGCCCCTTCCTGAACTAAAAACAATTTCTATCTCAATGGCATCCAAACACTAGTGAAATGCTGGGAGAAGGTCATTAGTGTAGCAGCGTAGTTTATATAGAGAAATAAAGGGCGTTTTTACTCACTTTTAGCCTGTTCTGTTATTTTACACACTCAAAAGTCCCGGTTTGACATGAAAACCTGTCCTATCTATCTGTCTATCCCTGATTGTATTTACTTCCATCTCATATTATAATAATAAGGAAATAGGCATATTGATCACAATTATTACATATTCATTAGTATTCTAGAATAATTCACTCTCCACTTGCACATAAAATAAACGTAGCATTAGCATTCAGTGCTGAATCACTGCTAACACTATGGAATATGCCATTGCTACATCACGTATCATTTGTTACCATGATTTGCAATATATTTCTTTATATTAAAAAAAAAAACGCATGTATGTAATATGACTTCATTATTTCAGAACACTGTAGCTACTGTACCATTTGTGCATTACTCTACTACAGACTATTATTAACTAGCATTTGATTAGCTAGCAGGCTACCGTAGCGTAGACATATGCTGTCTGGCTTTGTGTCAAATAATCCTGCCTGTCATTCTTTGTTTTCCTGTCAGTCATTTTATCAGTCTGTTCACCTTTTCTTCTGTCTTTCCTAACTGCACGCTGTAATTAGCACGAGTACTGTTGTTCGTGCTTATAACTGGACACATTGCAAGCAGAACTACAGCCATTCACAGCTCTGCGCACACACACACACACACACACACACACACACACACACACACTGCTATCTCAGTCTCACAGCCCACCCGAGAAAAACGCTGGATTTTCCTTCGTACAGTATCTCAAACAAACCACCTGCACACTGGGATAAAGTGTTGAGAAGTATAACAGAGAAGTAAGAAAATAGAAAAAGGAAAGTAAAATAAAAAAGATTTTTACTAAACACTCATAATTAGTCCTGACTTTTCCAAGTTGAAGAATCAATTTTTAAGTTTGTGTCGATGAAAGACCCCAATGTGTTGATTGAGAAACAGCTAAAAGACAGGCTAATCAGACAAATACCCGAGAGAAGGCAAGACAGGTAGAAAGACAGAAGAAGAGGTAGAAACAGAGATGGAGGGACAGAAAGGAGGAAGGAGAGAAAGACAGATTTGGGCGTGTTTGTATAATAGCTGTGTGTACAATATGTCGTATGATGTTATGCACATAACTGTATGCAATTGTGTATTTGTGTGTGTAAACATGACAGTTGATTAGGTGACTTAAACCTACACTTATTTCTGGATCCACCTACCACACATAGTGTCACGTCACTGAAATACAAAGGCATCTGTTGCTCTGCACACTTACTGTACAGCAGTGGATTGTTTGTGAGTTTATTCTTAGTTGGGCATTATAACTTCTATACCTCGACAATCTCAAATCAAACATGTGCACTGACTCTACATCCTTACACCGCTTCACTAGGTTACTAACTAGACCCTGTGTGTCAATTCAGTAGGAATTATTACTTGTCAAAATGTTGTGGTGACAGTAATTTGGCATCGTTGACATAATTCTTAGATAGTCTTTGAAAGTTAGATAAACTTTGAAATGTCGCCGGAACAACATTGACTACATTAAGGGGAGAACGCTGAATGAAGGCATCGAACACAATGTCGAAAAAGCCTAAATTAATACCAAAATCATGGTCTGAGCAGGGCTGAAACTCAGATGGTCGCTGCAAGTGAGAGAATTGTGTGCTTACTCCTGGACCACAAGGGAACTCTCCATTATACTGATCTTTCAACTTCATAGCACACAGTATGACCACAGATTGATTTCTGCTATTTCCTTCTGATATCAACAAAATGACGATGGGCTCTCTGTTGAGCCGGGTTCCTCTTAAGGTTTCTTTGTATTGCCATCTCAGGGAGTTTTTCCTTGCCACCAGCTCCCTCTGCTTACTCATCAGGGACAAATTGATCATTATAATTTACACAGATTTCTTCTATTCACATTCTTCTAACTTATTTCCATAATTTAACTATAAACCATTGTTAAAAACACTATACAAACAAAATTGAGTTATATTCATTGAATTGAACATAATATTGGAGCTTGCCCATAAATGCGTATATACAACACCAAAAAAATATATTAGAGTACCGGAATTTGGGAGCTAAGATGCACCTCATTGTAATATTTCTGAAAGAAGTTAATACAACACTAAGAGATGTGTGACACAAAATACATACACAGAGTGTACGTAGGAAGCTGTTGTGTCTGTCCCAATCTCTGATCTACTGTAAATTCTAAACCCTGTTAGAAACTTAACAGGATGTGGTGCGAATAGATGGTAATCGGCATAAACGATCCAAATAAAGGTTTGAATTACGCCGTTTTGAGGTATTTGAATTTGCAACATTGTGTTTGGCCCGTTCATTCAAAGTTATCTCCATGTCATTTTATCATCTCATTCAGCGCTAGTGGACTATACTGATGGATACACTTCAGGTCTGATTCACAAGTAAAGTAGCTGTACTGTATGCTTATCAGTTTAGCTAGCTACACAAAAAGCCTCATCCTTGATCCTAGCCTATTATTCTATCCAATGAGTATACATCACAAATAATCATCACTAAACTGAATGTTAGCCTCGTTCCGCATTGTCTTGTTATGCTTATGGACAAGATCTAGCCTTTGTATTCCTTGCTGATCTCCTGAAGTAGTAATGCTCATACAGTATATATAAGCAGTTCATTTATCAATAACCGCAAATATGTGCATATTTGTATATGAACATACAGTATAATGTCAATATATATATGTGTGTGTGTGTGTGTGTGTGTGTGTGTGTGTGTGTGTGTGTGTGTGTGTGTGTGTGTGTGTGTGTGTTTGAGACTTACAGCTTTGGGTTTAAATGGTGGTTGAACCTCTTTGCTCTCAAGCTTCTCCCAATCCATGTAACGAAAGAAACTATGCTCTCGGATGTCTCTCTCTCCCTCTGGGCCACACCCTAGACGTTTTCCAGGGTGCTTCGTCATCAACTACACGCACACATATACAGACAAATACATATACAGTTTAAAGAGATACATAATGTAACATAATAACATACCTTACTGCTATGGTTTTATTTGCACAAAAATATAGTGAGCCTAAAGATGATTTTGATAACATGATGCAAATCATTACACAAGAACAACAATATACAGTGGAGGCTAAAAGTATTAAGATACCATATGCCATGTATTATAGTTCTCCATGTGCACAAAACAGATGATGTCACTTATTAATTCTAGCCTACCTGGTTAGGCAAGTGTTGTCGTAATTAACTAAAAGACTAGAGAAAAACTACATTCAGTATGTTAAAATTGTAGACTGGAACCCAATAGAAAACAGTTGGACAATGGTGAAGAAAGCAGTAGCAATCAAGAAACCATCGTTTGTAGATGATATTCGGAAAGCAATCAAACATGCATTAATTGAGCGAGTGACACCAGAGTACTGCAGATGTCCTTTTGACATACTGTACTGTACTGTATGTCCTTCCTGTGAACAGTTACCAGTTACTATTGTACCAAAGCCTTCATTTTAACTTAAACACCTCTCCTGTTATACTGAACTTTTAGCCCCCTAACACACAGTATGACCACTAATCAATGCATGACCCTGCTATCAGATAAAACCCAAATGAGGATGGGTTCCCTGTTGAGTCCGGTTCCTTTCAAGGTTTCTTTCTACTGACAGGGAGAGTTTCCTTACTACTGATTTAGCCAAATTTCTCTTATTTTCTGTTTGATTCTATAAGGCAGCTTTGTGACGACAACCACTGTTAAAAGCGGTATATAATACATATAATATTATATATATAATACAATTTAACTGCTTAAAATAACAAATTATTCTTATTATCTTGATCATCCTCGTTTTTAACTATTTGAGAAAATCATTAAAGCATTGAATTTTTATCTTAATACTTTTGGCCACCACTATACACAAGAATATAATTGATAGTGCTTATTACATACTATTATGTAATAGCCTTAGCTATTAAATAAGAGCTGCTACTATGATATTTAATTAACATCAACATTTCCAGGAAAAAAAAACCACAAAACAGGACAAAAGAAGTAACAAGAAAGGACGGTGTAGTGATATGGTGAGGTCTGTGATTGGCGGATTGGGCTCAGATGGTTTAATTCCCTTGACAACTTATAAAATTTTAACGAATAAGCACTTCCCTTACATCATAACCACTGATTAGTTTACTTAGTTTCCATTAAGTTAACTCATTTGAATGCTAACTACAAGACTGCTACTACCTGGAGTGCTAAGCAGCAGTTTGCTAAGTAGACTGTTTGTTTGAAAAACAAGGTTGACTCTGGATTTTAGGTTTTCTTGATCCCCAGTGCTACATTCCCAAGGTCTAAGAAATGATTGAGAAAATGTAGAGAAAAGGCCAAATGGGTCACGCACTCCTTTACAGATGGCCACTGCCTCCTTAGACATTGATTTAGGATATGACACATGATGCTCCATGATGGACTGGAACAGCTCATCCTCATCCTCTCCGTCAAACGGGGGCTGGGAACCAAAGAGAGGTAAAGGGATAATAGTAATCATAATATATTCATTATCATAATAATAGTAGTAATAGATGAATATGGTGAAGTTAGAGAGTGCGTGTCAGTTGTACCTGTCCGGCTAGCATTTCATACAACAGCACCCCGAAGGCCCACCAGTCTACCGACTTCCCATACGGCTGATACGCGATGATCTAACACACACATATGCAGATATCAATTGTAAGACAACCTGGACATACAGTACAGTACAATACAGATTAAAATCTGCTGTGCATTAAAAGCACTTAAGAGGCTGGGGAAATGAAAAAAAAAAAAAACGTACACCTTATCCACTCATTAACTCCATTGAAGCAGATAAGAGCAAAATATAAAAGAAGTGCAGGTTCAGGAAAACAAAACTTACAGCTTTAGATAATCAGCATGTTGAACCAGAGATACAGTACTGTACATACACAGAGATACAGTAGATTGCAATGCACTACTATTCAGGATTGTAAAACTTTTATCATGCCAGTCATTCTTTAACAGTTTTCAGATGTGCTCAGCACCTTTTGTTATACTTCTCCTTCAGTTGTTTCAGTTTTAGCTACAGTAAATGGGACTCCTAGCTTGAAGTCATTTAGACTAATTTGTTCCAGTGTTAACTGAGTTAAGGCACTTACAGTGTTAGCTTAAGTTATTTCAGCTTTGGCTAATCCGGGCCACTTTAAGCCTAAGGACAAATAACTGTTGTGTTCATTCTCTGTCAGTTTTAGGCTTCTGAATATTCAGTATGGACCACTTTATTGAGCCTTTTGTAGACTGCAGTTTAATGTAGGGTGGCTCAGTGGCTAGCACAGTGGCTTTCCACCTCCAGGGTCAATGGTTCAATTCCCACCTCGGGTATGTCTGTGTGGAGTTTGCAGGTTCTCCTCATGCTTGGTGGGTTTTTATGGGTACTCTGGTTTCCTCCCATTGTCCAAAGACATGCAGATTAGGCTAATTGGGGTTTCCAAATTTTCCCATAGTGGGTGAGTGGGGCCAGGTGTAGCTCAGTGGTTAAGGCATTGGACTACGGTTCGGAAGATCCCAGGTTCAAATCCCACAACCACCAAGTTGCCACTGTTGGGCCCTTGAGCAAGGCCCTTAACCCTCAACTGCTCAGATGTGTAATGAGATAAGAATGTAAGTCGCTCTGGATAAGAGCGTCTGCCAAATGCCTAAATGTAAATGTGAGTGTGAGCCTTTGTTGCCGGCAATGGATTGACATCCCATCCAGGGTGTACAGTATCTTGCCTGGGACCCTGTACAGGATAAGCATTCTAGATAATGAGTAATAAAGAGTTTAATGCAATACAGCAAATATAATACAGTGCTACTTTTTATGAAATAATCTTGCTGATTGTTGGTGTTTTTTGTTTTTTAAATTAATAAGTTGATTTACAAATTCAAAATTAAGATTTTCGACCTTCAGGTCATCAGGTCATTCTGTCGGATAACTTTGGCACAGGTTTTCCATTGGATGCTCTTTCTGCTACAACCCACTAATTTCTCTGGACTTGGGGCCTAACTGTGAGAATGCCCTGCATCTCCAGGGAGTATTTTATATCACCATAGGATAAAGAGTCTTACACAACAGCCCAATAGTGGTGGTGGGGCTCCAGCCTACCCTCATGGTCTATACCACTTTATCCTGTATTCAGGATAAGGGGGTCCTGGAGCCTATCGCAGGATACTTAGGGCACAAGGCAGGGTACACCCTGGACAGGGTGCCAGTCCATCGCAGAGAACATACAGTACATATACAGTACACGCTGACTCATTTACACACTACAGGCAATTTTGGGAACAACAACTAACCTAATCTACAGGTCTTTGGACTGTAGAAGGAAACCCAGACTCTGGAGGTGCAAGGTGACTGTGCTAACCACTACACCTTGCCCTAAAGAACTACTGTTTTAATTTAAAATAAAATTATGTAAGTATGTTTTGTGCACATCTTATGATAGTTCTATGAATCACACGAGTTAAAAGTCATGCAATCAAAAAGCATGTCATCAAAATGCTTAAGAAATGCCTTCATGGTGCTAAAATCAATCCCAAATAAACCGACCTGTTACATACGTACTGTACAGCATTATGTAGAAAGACTTCGATTGAGAACAAAGACAACAAAGGTAATACTGTACAGTATGGGTTCTTCTGTATTACTACAGTGTAGAAGCAATGTCGCATAAATGAATTATGTCATCATTATAAAGCAAAAACTAATATGGCTGACGCATGAGTGTAATTAGCTTACAGGATAGATGTGCTTAACATAATAGTGTTAGTTTATGGCCCCCACAAAAATGCCAATGTGAGTCAGGGAGAAACTCAGCTCTCAGTAGAGCTATTTCATATGATAATTGTTTAATAAGAGGAAAGTGTTGGTGCAATATACAGTACAGGTATGCAAATGTGTAACAGTTTGCATTAGTTTTTAAATGCTTTTGTATCTGAAAAATTATGAACTCATTGTTGGTCCTGAGTGTTATGAAGATGCACAGATCTAAAATGTTATGCAATGGGAAGTTAAAGTCAAAGAAAGATTTTTGTGAATTTTTTTACAGTGATACTCATCGGAAAAAAAAGAAAGAAAAAGGCTGAATATCTGTTTTTCTCAGGCTGTTTATTCACCACCCCACTGTCGCATGCCACATTTGATTAAACCACCTTTACCTTTTGTTTTACTGAAGTTGTTGTACATTTATTTTTTTAATGGAAAAAATGAAGCATGCTCTTAGGCTTTTAGCGGGAGCACCAATGTGATGTGTCACTCCTGAAATATATTATCAAGCTTCATACAAGGAGCCTGGTGTGCATTTTTTTGTTACTCCTAACCCCAGCTGTGGATGCTTCAGAGACACACAGAAGTGACAGGATGAATACTTTAGTGGCTCACCACCCCCTATCTTTATCTAAGTTGTTAGAGAAACTGTTCTGCTGCCTTCAAAATAGATGATGATGATAATTGTGCATAGGAACCACAAGCATTTTGAACAAGAAGACACAAATTTGCATTGAGGTTCCCAGTATTTCTGCTGTCCATGTGCTAAATACATGTACATATACTGTACAAGTGAAGCATATTGTGGTGCATTTTGTTGTTGTTCAAGCAGGCAACGATGACCCTTTACTTTAAGTGTTTACGTTTTAGAAACAGAAGTCAGCATCAACGGATATATTAGTGGTAGAAAACTGGAAATGCTTTTCCAATTTATACAAAGGTAACAACTTTGTCTTCGATTTGCAGTAAATTGGTCTGAAACATAAGCAATCTCAGAAGAGCCGTCCATTACTCACTACTTTACTAACAAATCTTATGTTTGTCCATGATTTGTTTCCAGATACGGGGGACAAGCCACAGACATTGCCTCCATTATAATTACCATTAAAGACTGGCTGCCTTTCACAAACTACCTTGAGTCACACATGAACTCTTGTAATTATATTATACACCATAAAATAGTTCCACGCTTCAGACCGTATGAGTCATTCGTCACCTAGACCACTTCCAGTGAGCTTTTTTGCAACATGGTTTGGACGTTTGTTCTACATCACATCCATAACTGGTGTAAACAGAGCACAGTGGGGTGATATGGCTTTAACACACTGGAGCTGAAAGCATTTTTATTAAAATATACACAGACCTGCCCTGATCCCAAGCCATAGTCCCGATGCATTTCCTCCACTGACTTTAAAAACTTCAGTCTGTGGTATCTCGTCCACCTCTCTGTTATGCATTTTAGTGTCACAGCAAAATGCCATAAACTCCATTTTTTCTCATGCACACAAGGTCGTCTACAACAAATTATTAATATAAAAAAACAGTATATATATATATACAGTGGTGTGAAAAACTATTTGCCCCCTTCCTGATTTCTTATTCTTTTGCATGTTTGTCACACTTAAATGTTTCTGCTCATCAAAAACCGTTAACTATTAGTCAAAGATAACATAATTGAACACAAAATGCAGTTTTTAAATGAAGGTTTACGTTATTAAGGGAGAAAAAAAACTCAAAATCTACATGGCCCTGTGTGAAAAAGTGATTGCCCCCCTTGTTAAAAAATAACTTAACTGTGGTTTATCACACCTGAGTTCAATTTCTGTAGTCACCCCCAGGCCTGATTACTGCCACACCTGTTTCAATCAAGAAATCACTTAGGAGCTACCTGACACAGAGAAGTAGACCAAAAGCACCTCAAAAGCTAGACATCATGCCAAGATCCAAAGAAATTCAGGAACAAATGAGAAGAAAAGTAATTGAGATCTATCAGTCTGGTAAAGGTTATAAAGCCATTTCTAAAGCTTTGGGACTCGAGCGAACCACAGTGAGAGCCATTATCCACAAATGGCAAAAACATGGAACAGTGGTGAACCTTCCCAGGAGTGGCCGGCCGACCAAAATTACCCCAAGAGCGCAGAGACAACTCATCCGAGAGGCCACAAAAGACCCCAGGACAACATCTAAAGAACTGCAGGCCTCACTTGCCTCAATTAAGGTCAGTGTTCACGACTCCACCATAAGAAAGAGACTGGGCAAAAATGGCCTGTATGGCAGATTTCCAAGGTGCAAACCACTTTTAAGCAAAAAGAACATTAAGGCTCGTCTCAATTTTGCTAAAAAACATCTCAATGATTGCCAAGACTTTTGGGAAAATACCTTGTGGACCGACGAGACAAAAGTTGAACTTTTTGGAAGGTGCGTGTCCCGTTACATCTGGCGTAAAAGTAACACAGCATTTCAGAAAAAGAACATCATACCAACAGTAAAATATGGTGGTGGTAGTGTGATGGTCTGGGGTTGTTTTGCTGCTTCAGGACCTGGAAGGCTTGCTGTGATAGATGGAACCATGAATTCTACTGTCTACCAAAAAATCCTGAAGGAGAATGTCCGGCCATCTGTTCGTCAACTCAAGCTGAAGCGATCTTGGGTGCTGCAGCAGGACAATGACCCAAAACACACCAGCAAATCCACCTCTGAATGGCTGAACAAAAACAAAATGAAGACTTTGGAGTGGCCTAGTCAAAGTCCTGACCTGAATCCTATTGAGATGTTGTGGCATGACCTTAAAAAGGCGGTTCATGCTAAAAAACCCTCAAATAAAGCTGAATTACAACAATTCTGCAAAGATGAGTGGGCCAAAATTCCTCCAGAGTGCTGTAAAAGACTCATTGAAAGTTATCGCAAACGCTTGATTGCAGTTATTGCTGCTAAGGGTGGCCCAACCAGTTATTAGGTTCAGGGGGCAATTACTTTTTCACACAGGGCCATGTAGGTTTGGATTTTTTTTCTCCCTAAATAATAAAACCCCTCATTTAAAAACTGCATTTTGTGTTTACTTGTGTTATCTTTGACTAATAGTTAAATGTGTTTGATGATCAGAAACATTTTGTGTGACAAACATGCAAAAGAATAAGAAATCAGGAGGGGGCAAATAGTTTTTCACACCACTGTATATATATATATATATATATATATATATATATATATATATATATATATATATATTTTACAATAAGAATATGTCTCTCTCTCTCTCTCTCTCTCTCTCTCTCTATATATATATATATATATATATATATATATATATATATATATATATGCTTATTGTAAAAACTTTCATGAGCGTCTGTCATGTGCTCAATGAAGAAAACAGCGGTTGCTGCGAGTGAACTAAAAGAGTTAAGGGAATTTTTGAAGATTTCTTTTTTTATTTAATTTATTTGTATTAGCACTTTCATGATTTTTAAAATGTGTTAACAACACCTTTTGATGCCAAGAAAAAGAAAGTTTGCACTCTGTTACTGCCACTGCAGTCACCCCAGCATTCATGAACTACAGGTATGCTTTTTTTTTACATTAAGTCAAGCCTTTATTTGTCACATACAGTATACTGTTACATTACTGCAAAGTGAAATTCTGTCCCCGGTTAACGGCCTTGCTTAAGTGCCTACAATGGCAGTCTGGTAGAGCTGAAGCTTGAACCGTTGACCTTTTGTTCAGTAAGCTAAATCCTGTACCTGCTGCACTCTCAGTATGTTCTGTGGAATGCCTTGGACATTAGGATGTTGTTCGAACACCATGTTTTATACTTAACTAAGCTATGTATGATACTGTAGTGTACAGTAAGTATGGTAATTCAAGTACTGTAAAAAAAAAAAAAATTCTCTCGAAAATCTAGGCATGGTTGTCTGCTTCAAATTCTAATGCTTAATGTTTATGTGAATCTGTAACAGGCAATTCCCATGCACAACACATATACTGTATGCTGTATACACACAAACCTCAGGAGCGATGTAATCCGGGGTACCGCAGAAAGTTTTGGTGGTGATGCTCTCTGACATGTTCTCCTTACACATTCCGAAATCGGCGATCTTAATGTGACCTTCAGCATCCAGCATTACATTATCTAACTTCAGATCCCTACAGCAGAGACAGAGGGGGTAAAAGGCGTTGAGCGTAAAACTTGTTTATCCAGACAATAAATTCTTGTTTCTGTTTATCTCAAGACTTACACATCATATTTATCTGGTCATATACTACAAGTATGTCTGAACCCAGACTTCTACTGCATTTCATGGTGCACACTTAAAACTTGAATTAATGCTTATGTAAAAAAAATAATAAATAAAAGAAATGTGTTAATGTGTATACAGATATTTACTCACCTGTAAATTATGCCTTTAGAGTGCAAGAAGAACAGGCCTATGGCAATCTCTGCAGAATAGAACCTACACACACACACACAAACACACACATTGTACATTTTACTATTATATTTTAAGACTATATACTATTTATTTGACTATATAGTCTGTGAGGGACAGGAATGTTTCAGATTGAACACTTCTTTGCAGTAAATAGATACATGTATGACAAATCAAAGCTCAGTGCTTTAAATCGCTGTACAGAAAAAAAAAAACTGCCCATTGTACAACCTGAAATGGGCATATAAACACACACTCACACACACAAGCACTTGCATTTCCTTGATTTTATGCCATTGTCAATATAAATTGTATATTGAGTTTACTACACTGACACGCGAAATAAAAGGTTAATTTACCTAATAGGTTTTTTATTCCTGCTCCAGATTAGTTTTTGCTCTTGACCGTAGAAAACTACTACTTATATTTCTTTATGGAAAAATAAAGAGTCTACACCTACTGTACAGTACCACTGAGCCACCAGTGGCTTAAGCAAGCCAATTAGATTCCTCCCTAATGTGACCTCATACAAGGGGAGCCCCTCCCACAGCTTGTTTCTCAATTCTGCTGTTCTCTGCTAGGCATGGCGTAGCAGTAGCTCATTTACATAGACACTGAAATGGCACATAGTGACATGAAATTTTTTTTTTAAACGGAATGAAAAAAAAAGCATTATCTTTTGGATATTTGTGTATTAACAGACACACTTTGGGAAGCTCTGAATCCTGTGTTAATTGTGACCTTTAAATTAGATACTCAAGCTTAAGTCACACTCATTGTCTAGAGTCTAGATTGAAGGCATGGACAAAATGAAACAGTAAATCGATGAAAGTTTTGGCTTCATCAGCAATACTCAATATTCATTCATTCATTCATCTTCTATACCGCTTAATCCTGTGTTCAGGGTCGCGGGGGACCTGGAGCCTATCCCAGGAGACTTCGGGCACTAGGCGGGGTACACCCTGGACAGGGTGCCAATCCATCGCAGGGCACACACAGATACACACACTCACACACCCAATAACACACTACGGGCAATTTAGGATCGCCAATTAGCCTAACCTGCATATCTTTGGACTGTGGGAGGAAACCGGAGTACCCGGAGGAAACCCACCAAGCACGGGGAGAACATGCAAACTCCATGCACACAGAGACGGGAATCGAGCCTGGCCGGGGAATCGAACCCGGACCCTGGAGGTGCAAGGCGACAGTGCTAACCACTACACCACTGCGCCGCGGAATACTCAATAATTAAAAAAAAAAAGTTTTTAATAATTCAAAGCCTGAAAGAAATATAACTGCTTGAGACAATACTGTACATCTACAGAAAGGTAAAACGACAAAAAAAATCAAACAGAATTCAATTGCATTTTATTTGTAAAGTGCTTTTAACAATGGTTATTGTCGCAAAGCAGCTTTACACAATCAAAAGAAAATTATAGAAATGTATAAAATGTGAGAAAATATGTATGAATCAAAATCATATCGTCCCTGATGAGCAAGGCAAGGTCAAGAAATTGACAGTCTACGAACGATTCACAGTTTTAGCTTTATATTTGAACTAAATACTGTATATTGGTAAACTTGTTAATTATGGTAAACACTCCTGTGCTTATCAAGGTTTATTATCAGTGGTTTTCATATGCTTAACTTAATGATAGTGGAGTGTGTAGATGTTACAATCGATCCCATTGATCTCTTACCAAGCCCAATAATGTAATGTCACAAACTGTTGAAATCTTGATTGAAATTAAGGTTAATCCTGGCCAGTCCAGAAAGGTATCAGAACACCTAGTGCATCACAGTCTGACACATACTGTACAGTATGTGGCTCAGCAGGCATAAGGTTGTTTATCCATTTTTCCCAGATCCCAATCCAATCCATCATCCACAGAATGCGCCAGACAACCACGTCTGATCCACGGAGCCTCACCGCACAACCCACAGCACCCAAAGGACCGCCACTAACATCCCAGTGCCAGACACCACAGCACTCCCCAAAAGGTCCCACGGAGCATTACGTGCATAATACTGTATTTCTTATTGAATCAAAATCGAATTAATTTTTAAATAAAATTTGCCTCTACAGTAGCTTCTCCATGTCTTAACTCCCTCTTTCTTTCTATGCACTTGTCTCATTTTCTCCCTCCTACATTTGTCTGTCTGTGAAAAAGAGAAGAGGAAAGTCCTCTGCACAGAAGGAATAAATGTAAGAAAAATCTGCTCCATGGAGCGAGAGAAGAAACAGTGAGAGAAAGAATGAAAGCGAGGGAGACATCTGAAGAGATTAAAGGTCAGCACGGTCACCCTGTGTTTCAGCATAGCCTTTATTCTCTCTCTCTATCTCTAATTTCTTCTCTCGTTTCATTCCGGTTGCTGCGCTTTTCCTTTCAGGAAGTAATTTATGGTTCAAATCGAAAATAAACAGCAAGAGTGAGGGATAAATGGCTTGGACTAGAGGTGTGTGAGAAAGAAAATAGGCTTTTCTTTACCTACACTTGTCCTCATTCACACCTAATCAACCAGCACTAGACAGGATGAGAGGTCAGATAGAGAGAAGCAGGCCAAAAAAAAAAGAGAGAGAGACAAACACATATTGATCGAGGGAAAGACAGAGTGTTCAGGACTTTCTATGGCTCTGTCCCAAATAGTGGGTCGAACTGTGGTACATTGCTTACAGAAGGAAGTTTTGGAAGGCTAAAACCAAACATTCCTTGTGGCGATGCACTTCCTGTGGTTTACGTCTAAACTTCACACTGCCGCACTCGCTCTGTATCCAATTAAATTTTATTTGTAAAGTGCTTTAAACAATGGAAGACAACAAAGGCAAGAAAAACACACTCCTGGAGATGACTTGAGGAAGAAACCTTGAAAGGAACCAGACTTAAAAGGGAACTCATCTCCATCTTAGTGAAACCCCTTCTATGACAGATCAAAAGTGCAGTTGTATAACAGGAATTATACAATAGTTAGTTCTACTCGTAAACAAAGCTGATGTCAAATCAAGAAGCCTAGCACACACACACACTGACAACGTCGGCACAGGTGACATTACAACAAGCCAAAATCTCTGTTTCCTCAGAGCACACAACACCACTTCAAAAGGAATTTTGGGACGTCTTCTCTTTGGTGGGAGTTTTCCAAAATCTCAGTTTTCAACGACCAAAATTGTGTCTGCATGTCGATAAAATACTCCGTTTTTAAAAATACCCAGCTATGTGTGGACATGTACTTAGTAAAGGTCACCAACAGTCCACTCGGGTGCGAAACTCTTCATAACAGCTTCAGCCCTAAAAATATTCAAGAGATTGCAATCACAAGCCTCATATAAAAACTGTCTGCACCAACGCAGTTCAAAGCTGTCTTCATGAATATGAAGTGACACCATCTTCAGTTATCACATTTTTAGGCAGACCACACGGGGCCTTCCTCAGCAGCAGTGAGTGGCCTTCATGCTTTTCTTTTCCAAGTTTTTCACTTAGTTTGCAATTTTTTTGGACCATAATTGACTGTGCTTGCAAGTTCAACTACTTAAAAAAAAAAAAAAAAAAAAAAAGATTTTGTTGCATGCTTAATGCTGGGAAATCAATAACAATGTGAATTCAGCAATGAATTTGTTTGGTTTCTTTACAGTTATTAGCAAGGAGAAACTAACATAAGTGAACAGATTAACTACAGCAAAAATAAACAAGGCGAAAGTGAATGATAGATAAAGAAACATAAAGTACTAAAGCAGCAATTTATAAGTTATGTGCATATCAAATGGGGGATGAAGTTGTATTTCGGCTGATTTGGTTTATGCATGTTTTCAAATTCCTCATTCAATACAGTATGCTCCGTTGTGATATCAAGTTAATATCCAGTTGCTGAGATATGGCCAGTGCGAGTTTAATGTAGTAAGAAACAGGGCCTCATTCTGACACCAGGATTTCCTTGCTACCACAAAACAAAACAAAAAACAGTGCAGTTTTATAGTGTCTTTTTCTAAGAAAACTAAAGTAAACCACTTTAGATTAGATTAGATTAGATTCAACTTTATTGTCATTACACATGTACAAGTACAAGGCAATGAAATGCAGTTTACTGTAGGTCTAACCAGAAGTGCAATTAGCAGAAAGTGCAGGATAAAGGTATAGGTTATAAGCACACTTAAAAAGGGATATGTGCAGGGAGAAGCTACTGTATAGGTGACTATTACAGAAAGGTATTATGTGAGCATAATATACAGATTACTAGTAATTATACTTATAAATAAATTTACGATGGATGAACCGTATATACAGGTTGCTATTAACTGTAGTCAGGAATTTGCAAATAGATATAAACATACAGTAATGTACAGGATATTATGTGTGCATAGTATACAGATTGTAAGTAACTATAATTATAAATTTACAGTGGATGCACAATATATACAAGTTGCTGTTAACTGTAGTTGGGAATTGCAAATAGATATGAGCATAATGTACAGGTTGCTATTTTCTATAGCTACTATATTTTCAAACCACTTGAATTGTATTTAAACTTTTAGTTGTGCTGAAGAATCAGGAAGATATATCAGGAAGAGGTATTTATTGATAAATATGATACTGAACATTTCCCCTACTGCAAACAAGAAAACTAAACACCTGACTTACTTTATACAACATGTATCTGTGCACACAGTGTGCATGAAACCATGATGCAATAAAAGACCATGAAGTTCTCGCTGCTTCCTACAAATATTGAAGAAATCGGGTTTATCAAGTTCACACTATACTTCCTAGCAACATCCCTGTCAGGTTCTCAATGGGTTTATTATCTCTAATTTCCTATGATGCACATGATCTCGAGCTCACCAGGTCAGATGAGACTGAACCATGTTATTACTGCATCCGATCAGATCGCACCAAACACTTGCACTCATCATGCTTTATGTTGTCACTGCATCTGGTAGATTGGAATAAATACAGCGCCATGTGCAGTGCTTTTCATCACTGATGGTGGTGTGAGGAATTGGATCTATTTCTACTAAATTCTTAAAACATGATAACCTGCTACGTGTGTGCCATAAACATGGTAAGCAACAGGATACTATAATATGAACTTCTACCATGGACCTACCATGGCAAATCAGTCAGAACCCCATCCAGTCTTTCCTTGCATCAATGAAGTCCCTAACAGGTGTTACAGTAGTTCCACCCACAGTTAACTGGTCAACGTCCTAATTAAGTTCTTCCTACGTCCTGCTTCATCCTTGTCCTCACCAGGCTTTGTTTGAACAAGTCAAGGGAGACAGCACCGTCTTTACCGGTTTCTACTGCGTTCCAGTCGAGTTGTACAATTTCTGACTCCATTCAATCGGTTGTTTGAGGATGAGATGGCTATGTGGCTCAGTGTGACGAATGTATAGCGAGAGTTTTCCCATTTAAAAATATCAAGCATGAAATATATGCTTCTCTTAAGAAGACGAAGAAAGAAAAAAGTTTGAACCAGATCGACCAGGAAAAGAGCTTGAACCAGATCGACCTCCCCAAAAAAGTTTTGCACCAGCCGCCACTGATTAAAAGTCTAATTATGGTGCAAAGTCACAAACTTTTCATTAAGAAGCATTCAAGTTAAAATAAAGTTAAAAATAACTTTTATCTGTTTAATTACTTGGTCTAGAGCTCGCCTGTACATCATTTAATACACTGTAAATAACTGTCTGATTTTAACAACACATTTATTTAAGGTAGCACCGTACAGTATCAGTGTCAGCAAAGTGTGTGCAGAAACAATATAAATCAAATGCAGGTTGATTCTGGATATATTTCAGATATAGATATAGTGCATAATATAATATAGATATTTCAGGATATATGTGCTTTTTTAGTTGTTTACCAAAGCATATTTTTCTTTAGAATATGCATTAATATACAAATAAATAAATAAATACATACAGTACAATAAATATATGGAATCTATATTTAGCATGCTTTATTCTGGTTATAGCTACAGGAGTCTGGCCACACTAAAAATTCCAATGTACTGACTGAATAATAATGTTAAAGTTATTGGTGTATTAAAACAAATATCATAGTCGGTTTTTATTCGGCTTTCAGAAATTAAAATCAAATGTTAAGACCTACAGTAGCTTGAGAGATCTGTGTGTGTGTGTGTGTGTGTGTGTGTGTGTGTGTGTGTGTGTGTGTGTGTGTGTGTGTATGTGTGTGTGAATGTGTCTCCGTGAGTATGTGCGTGTCCTCATTAACTGAAGGTCGTTCTGCAGTGGCAGTAAGAGCAGCACTGTAGGGGTCTGAGTATATCTATTCTCTCATTCTATGTCCTTTTATCAGTTTCATTTTCTACCCAAATTCAAAAGCAAGACTGTGAAGGAATGTCAGAAAGACACTGATGAAGAGGAGCATGGAAGAGCGGGCACAGCAACAGAAAAAAGCGAGAGACAACAACATAGAGGAATAGAGAGAAATCAAACACAGGAAGAGATGCAAAGAAAGTGGAAAGTACAGAGAGTTGAGTTAAAGTGCCCCTATTATGCCATTTTAAAGGTTGCTAATATTGCTTAATGAGTCTCTTAAAACAGGTTTACATGTATGCAAGGTCAAAAAACACATTAGTTTTCTGCATAAATAGATTTAATTTTTTCCCATTTCTAAAGGATTCGTAAACGACTCGTGTGAAGCAGTTCGAAGGTTCAGTCTGTCTAAACCTGTTCTTTCCATGAGCCCTCGCTGCTGTGATTGGTCAGATGGTGCGGTGATTTATGATTGGTCTACCACTACAGCATGTGTCAGAAAACGAAACGCCCATCACCATAACTGAATTACGGCTCTGGAGACCCGTCAATACATAGAAAAGATGGCGTCGGTTTTACTGTGTAACGACCAGCTAATTTTATATTAACTGTGGCTACAAAAATCGAGAGGTCTTTTATCTTTGTGTCAGTGTTGCGTTAAAAGGCCGGTGAGGAAAAAAGACAAACACAAACAAATAGATAAAGCAAACATGTGCACCACAACCAAACAAAAATATAAACAATATTTACAACCTATATAATAAACGGTATGTGTATGTGAACGTGAGTGAGTGGAAAATGTCCGAAATCTGTGTTTATTGTATGTGTTATCTGAGTATACCGAGTATCGTTCGGCCTCACCAGGGTTAATGAAGTCCGGGAGGCCGATGACGGATGGTGAGAAGTCCGGGGAATATGTCCAGTCAGAGATACTCTGGTTCAAAAATCTTCGAAAGAAAATGATCCACAGCAATCTCTCCTTCTCTCGTCCAAACAAATAATGCTGGTCCACCTTTACAACTCATGCATTTTCCCCTCGGGGCATGGGGCATGCGAATTTCGTGCGCGCGCGCGTGTGTGTGTGTGATGCGCGAAGTGTGCATGCTCCATGCCCTCACACTTCGCATGTGGGTGTGTGATGCGCAAAGTGCGCCTGCTCCGTGCCCTTACACTTTAGCATTTTCCCCTCGGGGCCTGCCGTAGATAGGCATGTGTTCGCGAGTGTTAAGTTCAGTTTTGGTGAATGGTGGAGAATAAACAGTTAAAAAGGATTTCGTGTGCTCTCGTGTTTTTTTTTTTTATAGTTTTTTCATATTACAAAGTGTTTAAGCGAACCCGGCATGAATGCTCGGTCACATTAACAAGAGTGTGGTAACGTTAATTGTAAGATGGCGGACAAGTTGTTCGCGGTGTAGAACGTGGGCGGACATTATGCAAATATGTTATGTAGTGACGTGGATCCGTAACAGAGTAAAAATAGATTTGCTAACGACTCGTTTAGGCGAATGTGAGCCGGCTCTTTTTTTTAATAGACAAAAACTTAATTTATCGTGCGCTGTCAGTATCACAGATAGTTTATGTTCACATACAGCTACATGACACACTGCATTAAAGATCATATTTGAAAAAGCATAATAGTGGCACTTTAATACAGAAACTGAGCGCATGAGTATTCAGAGCTTACATGTACTGTAACTGTAGACTTTACTGCTGCTTATGGCACAGGGCAGAGATTGATTAAAACACAAGGGTGTCTCAACTGTGAGTCATTTAATTCTCATGCTTAACCCTGCCTTCTCTTTTTTGATACGTATCTACAGTACAATACTTTTTACACACCAAAGCAGCCAGTGCTGACAGTATACAGTAGGTACCATTGCATTTTTGACAGTACCTTGGCACTCATTTTCTGATATACTGTACTGTAGTACATGAACCACACTAGGGTACTATGTACTACTGTATATTATGGTATATACTGTAGGTATATCATGTAGTGTAGTGTAGTACTGTATGGTATTACGGATAGTCAAAATATGTTACACATGTATATGCACCATAATAGCTACCCAGGAGTAGCTCACTGGTTAAGGCATTGGACTACGGTTCGGAAGATCCCAGGTTCAAACCCCACAACCCAAGGCCCTTAACTCTCAACTGCTCAGATTTACAGTACTTCAGATTTACTCTACAGTAAATATACATTCACATTAGACATTGTGACTGTGACCATACCTAATTGCAATCTCTCCTCCTCTTCTCTTCCTCCCCCTCTTTCTCTTTCCTCTCTCCCCCTGTCTCCCCCTTTCACTCTTTCTCTCTCTCTCTCTCTGTCGAGCTACACATGTGGTTCCTGAGCTGCCAGTGATCCAGACTCCCTCTGCCCTCCGGACCTGTCTGATCCATCCTGGTGCCCGGTTTCTGGTTGGAGGTCTCATCGCATGGATGCCCCGTGTGTCTCTTTAGGATGCGTCTGGTGTCTGGGGATGATTCTCTATACTTAGAAGATGGTTCTGGCCTCGACTGGTGTGGTCAGCTGTTTCTCTGAGGACTTGACAATTCGATAGTTCAGGACTGGAACTTTCTACAAGTCTATCTGAGTCTCGAATAACTACTGGACTCCATTTTACATCAAGTATTATAACATCAATTAACATCAACTATTATAGCTGAACCTAACACTTAACACTGTATAAATGCAGATCATTTCCTGCTATCTGTTTCACCCAGATGAGGATGGGTTCCCTGTCGAGTCTGGTTCCTCTCAAGGTTTCTTCCTATTACCGTCTCAGGGAGTTTTTCCTTGCCACTGTCGCCCTCGGGCTTGCTCGCCAGGGAATATCTGAACATTTTGATTCATACATATTCACATTCCATACAAACTTAAATAATTCTTTTGATTGTGTAAAGCTGTTTTGAGACAATGTCAATTGTTAAAAGCGCTATACAAATAAAACTGAATTGAATTTAGAATGAGATAAAAATGTAAGTCGCTCTGGATAAGAGCGTCTGCCAAATGCCTAAATGTAAATAATAGAAATATTTATATAGCGTGGTATCATTGTATGTCTGAAATGTAAATAAAATACCATAATTTATAGTATTTTATAGTATTTAAAATAAAGAACAGTTTTTTATAATATGTACAGGGTTTCATTACTCAAGAAATACTATGTCTATAAAGGTTATTGTTTTATTTGAGGTTTGAGGTGTGGAAACAGTGAAGAAAGAGAAAGGACAAACCAGAAGGCAGTCTGCGATCGACCGGTCGACCGCGATCTACTGGTTGGGCACACCTGGTCTAAAGTATGGAATGTACTATAGTTTACCATAGTAATATTACTTACAGAAGGAAAGCTGTGAGCTGTGCTATAATTACAGTAGTGATCACTGAGGTCAGTAGTTTGGTAGAGAACAACTGTGATGGAAGTCGTTCACTGTTAAAATATGAAGTGATTATTGTGACATCCTCCGTACTACGTGGCAGAATTGATTTTCTAGATCCTAGTCAAAGTGTAGCTAATGAGTAGAAATCAGGATCCTACAGAAATGAACTAACCACCAGGTAGAGAAGGAAGAGGACAGTCGATGTCTTTGTGGAAAACTGCAGCACCTCTTAATTACGACAATCTCCACAAAGGCTCGTTTCTAGCTTTCTCTGGTTGTTATCCCAGAGGTCCTTTAATATAAGGATATGAAGACAGTTAAGTGAGAACTTCATGTTCTAGGGTTTTAGATAGAAATGAAAGGAGATCATACTGTTATGTCTGTTGCTTGAAAAAATATTAGGGTTGAACAAATTTGGATACAAAAAGGCAGAAACGCACCACTCAGAAAGTGAAGTGGAAGGAGAAGTACTGTATCAAAGCAGGCAATTATTTCAACAATTATTTTTATACTTTCATGGCCATTAGCGCGACTTCTTTCTAAGCGATCAAATTACTTCAATTGGTTCTGCCCCAGCTGCACATCTAAAGGATGCATGATTTATAT
The DNA here is from genome assembly GCA_030522415.1 of Channallabes apus. Classification (NCBI taxonomy): domain Eukaryota; kingdom Metazoa; phylum Chordata; class Actinopteri; order Siluriformes; family Clariidae; genus Channallabes; species Channallabes apus. The sequence continues at coordinate 8,923,888 of CM060121.1, read as the reverse complement.
TGTTTTAAAAGATCACAGCATTTTGACTTACAATTACTGATAATGCTACAGTATAATATACACTCTTTTCAGTTGTCTCGCTTCTCTTGCTCCTGTCGTGTCTCTGTCCTTGGTGTCTCTGTCCTCTTTTGTAGTGGCACTCAGCCATTCCTAAGCATCTGTTAGCGGTAATACCGAGAAATACAAAATACAAGCATGCGAACGGCATACCAACAGGAGGCAAGCACTGTGCTGTTGAATATTAACAAATGCAGTAGGTGCGTGCCATTCTTCCTATCACTTCCTCCTTGCGTTGGACAGGTTTACTCTATTGTTTGGAAGAGTTTGAATCTTGATGACTCCACAGACGACCATCAGTCTGAGAAAATGTCGTGTCCTTCTTTCTTTTCAATTTTCAAGGCAGGAAAGCTAGTGCTAAAACATGAGATCTAGATGAAGACCTGAAAATTATTACACGGGTTCAAACACTTTCTAGCAGCGTCAGGATAAATCCATCAGCTCTTATACAACATTGTATATCTTTTGGTGTGCACAGGCCTGCATATCAAAGTAAGCAAGCCTCAAATTCAAAAGTCTTCACATAAAATGTGTACACAATTAAACTATGAACTCAAACTACAAAATCATCATCATCATCATCATCATCATCCATCCACTGACTATACAGTACCGCTTGGCCTACAGTATATAGTGTGGCAGGGAGTTGATCCCAGGAAACTTAGGGCACAAGGCAGGGTACACCCTGGCTGGGGTGCCAACCCATTGCAGGGCACAAACACACACTCACTCATCAATTCATACACTACAGTTAATTTGCAAGCAACAATTAGTCTAGCCTGCTAATGTGTTTGGACCATGGGAGGAAACCAGACAACCTTGAAGAAACCCACAAAGTACAAGAACATGCACACAAAGAGAAGGTGTGATTTAAGCCCCCAATCCTAGAGGTAAACTGTGGACAGGTAAGTCAACAATTTCAGTTTCTTAATAGCACTTAGGAAATTGAAGAGTGACAGGGTGAAACGCTGGTTGAGTGATTAGCGCTGTTAGTGTACCCTGCCTTGCGCCCTAAGTTTCCTGTGACGCTACACAGGACAAGTGATTTGGATGGTGGATGGATGGGAAAGCTACAGTATAAGCAAAAAAGTGAGAGTGTAGTGTTGAACGCAGTGCCAGTAACTCACACAGCATGCGGCTCCTTGAACTTTCCAACCTGTTGAATCTGGTACATCAGGTCACCTCCGTTAATGTATTCCATTACAAAGTACAGCCGGTCCTATGAACACACACACACACACGATAGAGGAATAAAAATGACTTTAATAGGTCTTCCATAACAAATTTCTTCCAGAGAGAGAGAGAGATCATAGAGACGACAGTTCCTTAAACCCTCATGAGAAAGCCTGAGGCGCCAGAGGAAGGAAAGGAAAAAACTCGACTATCAAGGAGAACCACTGAAAGCAGCTGAGGCTCAGTGGGGGAACTGAAAACCTGGAATTACATGACGGTTGGGAGGCGTGAGGGACCGAAGCGTTGGGATGAATTCGAAAGGTGTTGTGAATGAATATGGAAAAATTAGAATCTGTGAGGAAAAGAAGGGCTGGGATGGAAGAGAATGAAACGCTGCAGCTGAGAGAAGAGACAGCTAATAGGGTTTTATGAGTCCATGTGTCACCTGGCTACAAAAAGTGGTTAGTGGATTGCTTACAGTATACTAAATGGAATCTATGTGTGTGTGTATGTGTGTGGGTGGGTGTGCAATGTAAGCTGAGGTCACAGTTTGGGTACAGTAGGTGCCTGGATTGTACCATGTGCTCTTATCTTCGGATGCAACTCTGACCAAGATAAAGCCGTTAATGAAAATATAGATATATAATGTCGCTTTTCAGTCTCTCGCTCTCTGTCTGTCTCTTTCTCTCTGTGGGTGTATGTGTGTGTGTGTGTGTGTGTGTGTGTGTGTTCAGCATGCTGTCGGATGCACTGCTGCTCCACTGCACCCAAAGATTTGTCTGACATGTTGGCCTCCCTTTCGGTTATTTCCACTGTATGTTCATGTGTGTTTTAGGTCATGTGCTATGACTGAGAAAACTGCAAAGTGACATGGCATACAGAGGAGTCTGTGTGTGCATGTAATGCATGTGTGTGTAATTCAGAACTGTGTGTCTATACTCATCTCCTAATAAGAACGCACAAAAAGACATTTTAGAGACAGAACATTTGTGTATACGTGTGTGTGTGTGTGTGTACCATAGTCTGGAAGCAGGAATGCAGCTGTGTAAGGAAAGGAGGTTTTCCCGAAAGTGCCAACACTCTCTTCTCCACCATGGTACATTCCACATCATCATCCTGAATCACCACGTCCTTCTTCAGAATCTTTACGGCAAATAATTCATCTGTTCCCTTTGTCTCAGCCAGCATTACCTAGAAAAGAGAGACAGAAAGATGGAGAAAGTGGCTACAGAGTAGATGTACACAATGACCACAAGTGTGGACAATATAAGGAATAGCCAATAGCAAGCAGCAGTTATCTACAACAGTGTATTTCATTTACATTATGGCATTTGACAGACACCCTTATACGGAGTGACTTACATTTTTATCTCATTATACATCTGAGCAGTTGAGGGTTTAAGGGCCTTGCTACTGTATAGGGCCCACCAGTGACAACTTGGTGGTGGTAGGGTTTGAACCTGGGCCATTCCAATTAGCTTTCCAATGCCGTAACCACTGAGCTACCCCGCCACTGATACCCCTGATATTATCATATAAACTGCCTGGACAAAAAAGGCGTTCAGAATGGTTAAATTATATTATTGGCCTGCATCAAGCAAACAAAACCATTAATATGATTGGAATGGGGTAAAAACTGTCCAAGGCATTATTGAAATCTGGAAGGATAGTGATGAACCATCACGTTAGAGGAAGATGCATAAAGATTCATGGACAAATGTGGTCTGATGAGTCCAAATTTGTCCTGTTCCATAGTGATGGGTGCATCAGAGCATGAAGCGTCCATAGTGCCGATTGTATGTACAAATGACCGGGTTAACACATCTACTGTATAGAGTTCTTCCCTGATAGCATGGACATATTCCAGGACTCCAGATTGTGAAAGTGAGAGTGGTTCTGAGAGCACGAGCAATGCTTTTCACACATGTAATGGACATCATATTGGGTGCTACAGTATACTCAAAGCTTCAGGTATTCACAGAAAATATCAGTACAAGTACAGTACAAGTATGTGTGACTTTTTTTTGTCCAGGCAGTGTAGGCAGAGAATACACAGAATGTGAGTCAGTAAACACATACACCCTTTACCTCAATGGAACAGAAACAGATTGATGACAGAATGAATAGACAGGCATGGCAGCCATGGAGACCCTGCATTATGTACATTATTGATAATGCCTAGTTTCATGGCTGGAAGTCAACAGAGCTTAATAGGCTGTGCTCTCTAAAATTGGACAGACTGAAATATTCCCTCTGCCCTATCAATCAGAGTAATGGTAGCTAATCATGAGTCTCTGTGAGCTCACAGAGCACATGGGAAGAACACACTCAGAGGACACCGTGATGCATACATTCAAAATGATGTACAGTAGATGTTGGATGAGAGGAAGTAGAGTTTACTCCACCCCTTTCTTCGATGCTAAAAACCAAAGTGGGGTGCAAATGAAGGAAAAACTAGGATGTACAGTAACTATTGTCAGAATGGGCTATGAACAAAAGCATACAGCTATAGATTTGGACATTAGTATTCCAGTGCATTCAGGCTATACCCATGAATCACCCTGGACAGCAAGTTGACTGGCTTCTACAAGCAGATCATTTTTGCTTTTCTGGAGGCATTACAAATTAGCTGAACTACCTGTTTGTGCCAATGTGCCAATTGCTGGCACAGGACTACTGTGAGACAGCATGTTCACTCTCTGAATGAATCGTGTAGGTAGGATGATTTAAAAACTGGTTGTGTGTACTGTACATGATCCTCTTACTGTACCACTACTTGATACATGACTTTGTTATATTTTACATTCAAATCAAACCAGGACTTCAGATAAAATTTCTTGTGAGTGAAGGTGTAAAACGGGTTGACATTTACAAAAGCCTTCAAGCACAGTACAGTGATGAGACTTTATCTGCAGTTAAACATGTGCAAAAATGGTGCAAATGTTTAAAAGAAACACATAAGTCTGAGAACGACGATACCTAGGAGAGGTGGCTTGGAGCCCACTGCAATATTCCATATATGGCTCCATACAGCTATATTATTAATATTATTATTATTATTATTATTTGAATCTGCTGCCATTAAGATGCCTGAGAGTCGCGTGGCCCGGGGCCCCACACACTCTTTCTCTCTGTTCTACACAGAAACACTGCTCTGTCGCGATATTTTCAAAGGTAAAGTGCAGGTTAATTTGCTTTATTTTTACCTTACAGCAGTGATTCCGTTAGTGTGTCACTCGATCGAGTGTCACAGTATTTATTACTACTTTATTACTACTATTTATTTTTCCGATAAAACAGTGTTTTCGTTGTGTGCGAGCGTGTGAAAAGAGGGGATGAAGGGGAACTGTGTAAGATGAGAACGAGGAGAGGGGAGCATAATTAGATTCACACACACACACACACACACACACACACACACACACACAAACAGCGCCCGCACGCACAAACGAAAACACTTATCTGTCGGGATTTATTTTAACTTTTTTTTTTAAAGATAAAGTGCAGGTTAATTTGTACTTATTTTGTGTTAATTATTTTTATGTGTTGATTTTTTTGGGCTGTGGAACGAATTATTTGAGTTTCTATTATTTCTTATGGGAAAATTCACTTTAGTTTACGAGTGTTTTGGAATGCACCCAACAAATATTTAGAGCCCAAACTGCCATTATCCCTGTATAGTGTGTGATGTGTGCAAGTTGTGCAGTGAAACCGAGTGGTGATGTCTTTTTCAAGGTCTTAACATGCTCAAATAACACACAGGTTGTGCGGTGTCCCAGGAGGCCGATGGCACAGGGTGCTTGGGCCCATCATCATTGCTTGCAACTATGTTTATTACTATTATTATTATTTCCCCTCCCCCAATACTCTTTTGATTATGAAAAATATTATAGCTTTGTATTTAATCAGTTTAATCTTTCCCTGAAACTATGACAGAAATCTTATCTCATTAACTGCCATAAACATATTCAAAAGAAAAGATGGTTAAAAAACAAAATTCCAGTCTGTCCAATTGATCATTTCTGACATTTTTATCTTGTTTGTATTTGTGAGAAGAAAGAAGGAAGACAAACGGTCATAAACAGAGCCAGCCAGTATAGATGGGAAAGAAAAAAATGAGAGAGAGGCACAGAAATTTAATATAGAGAAATGATAGAATGGAGAGAAAGAGAATAGAGACGGACAGGATGGACGAGAGAAGAACAGAATGAAATAAAGAAAAACAGTGTGGAATAGAGAAAGACAGAACGGTAGCAGTGAGGCGATTCAGAAACATTTTCTCTGTAATTGAGAAATTCGGAAAAAACATCTGTTACACACACACACACACACACACACACACGCACACACGCAAGCACGCACACAAAATACTCTGCCTTCCAGCAGCACTCAATATGCCTGTTCCCATGGCAACTGCCAGCTATTGAAACGGAAGACCCCACACCCCCTACATACACCATTCTCCTCTATCTATCTATCTATCTATCTATCTATCTATCTATCTATCTATCTATCTATCTATCTATCTATCTATCTACAGTATGTCTCTTTCTGTCTGTCTCATTTGTTAATTTTATTCATTGTAACTCACTATTTAATAAACCTACATTAATTTTACTATGTTCACTATATATATCATATACCATCGTCAACACTATGGGTATTCTGTGCCCACTTAGTGGCTCACTTAGACTTTAATCTTCTGCCGACCATCATGGCATTAGGGCATGACTACAAAATGGCAGACGTCCAAAACAGTGGATATGACTTGCATAGGGACGTATAAGAACTCTTCTAAAGGAGGAGAATAAAGGCAGACAATCAGACAGAAAGAAAACAGGAGTAGAGGGTAGAATGGAGAGATAAAAAGGAGAGAGGATAAAGACATGTGACACACGTAGAGACATGGAGAGAGTGTAGAGAGTGAAACGACAGAGCTTTTACAGGGAAAAAAAGAAAGACAGCAAAGAGAAGAGAGACAGCTAGGAAGACGCCAGAGACGGAGGGAGAGGAGAGAGATTCAGAGGGAGATAGAGAAAGTGGGGGAGGCATTCAAAGAGTGAGAGGTGGAGGGAGGGGGAAGGGAGAGAGACAGGGAGACATGGAGAGAGAGAGATAAGGAAGAAGAGAGTAAGGGAGGCAGAAAGTAAGGGGTATACAGTAGACACAGGAAGGGACAGGCAGACATACAAACAAACCAACCAAGACAGACAGACACGGGTGGAGAGATGAAATAGCGACCTTCCCAAAGCTCCCTTTTCCAAGCACCATAAGGAAGTTGAAGTCAGAAAGCTTCATCCGGTCTCTGTTTCCATTACTGTCCAGCTTGGATACAGATGAGTCTGTCTTCTTAGCCACGGAAGCTATTTTAGCTCGCTGTAATGCAAACACATACACAAAAGATGAACTGCCTACAACCTCAGTTTGATTTATCTAATAACACACACATACACACACACACACAAAGATGTGTGATCTCACACTCCCTTTAAGTGAGCATTTAGGCGTTTACTTGTTTTCAACAATCTCAGCATGAACGTTTTAGAATGACAGATGGATCTCTGTGTGTGTGTGTGTGTGTGTGTGTGTGTGTGTGTGTGTGTGTGTGTGTGTGTGTGTGTGTAAAGACATCACTACTTGTTCACTGATTCTCTCCTTCACCCTCCACTTGGTTTAGTTAGAATCGACCTTCCTTGTCCAGTTCAGAGTACTACAGAACCAGGACACTTATTTCACACTGATTTCTTACTTAATCTAAGAGAGCAATTAATCCCCGGTTAAAACAGTGATCGGGATTATGCGCTGGCACCTCTCCTTCTCACTTAATGATTCTGTAGATGAGTTTCCTCTTGTGAGGTAATGTGGCTCTGGCTCGGACCTGAACATCTGACAGCCGGTTAAGTTCATCCGCTTGCTTCACGCCGAGCCCCAGAAGGCACAGTCGCGCCAAGCTGTACAAGCCCCTTCACAACTCATCGGTGCCACGAAGTGACCTGAAGTGACCTACGGCAAAGAAATGCAGCCAGCACAGGAAGCCAGTACTCTCTGGCTGGAAAAGGAGGATGGACCATTTAATGGAAAAGCCTTCTGGAGCCAGCACTACCAAGAAAGGACTTTCGTTGGTAGTGAGTAGGGACTGAGGCAGGTTCATGAAACATAACTTAGTTTATCAACCTTATCAACATTAATAAACCAATTGCACACTTGTAGGCCACTCTATGTCATCTGCTACATTGCAGTGTCCAACAGATATACGTTGTAGTAAGGCAACACTATCCTTATGCATCCAACCTGGACAATGTCTATCTATTAATATTGTGACAATGACAATGTCTGCTATGAAAAGCTGAAAGGAGTTGAATGCATTCCAAAACAGAAATTTAGAAACTGACTGTGCATGGGGTAATGCATTGATCAACCTGAAGAACGCAGATATAAAGGCATTCTCTACTGTATATCGACCCTGGCTTTCCCTTTTTATGTGGAAACGAAAAGGATCACCAAAGCTTCAATTGCGTTTTAGCAGTACAACAGCGCCAATGCTCATGACAAGAAAATAAACAAGTGCTAAACAGCAGCACATGGCAGGAGAACAAGGCACTTGACAGACTGTGTGGCACTTTACATATTTCAGTACAACCAACCGCATCATTCCCTCACCTTGGTTGCTAACTATAGCTCTTCCAGTGGATGGCATGTGCCAAGGACTCCAATTGCTACCTACAGTATCGTGATAGCTCGTTGGAAGGCTTGTCATTCCAACCTGATTATCAATCTGAATTTTGCGGTGGATTTCACTGCAATATGTGTGAGGTACTGAGCCCAGGATGCCAAGCAAAGATGACTCAGCACTAAATATAGCATCTGCAATGTACATTTGTTCCGGTATGCTAATCTCTCATACTGTAGCTAACTATGTACTGTAGAACAACCTGCATGGATATCGTTCAACTTTGACTGTTCACTAATATCGGCCAGGCTAGACCGATCACCACTTGTGCTATTGATTTCTCTTACTTTGCTACACTGGTGTGGCTTCATCATTTATCATGACATAGCATTGATTTTTTTTTTTACCCATACGTGTTACCATAATATCCACAGGTCAATCACTTCCTAATAAAATCAGATAGTGCTTGCCTTTAAGTGTGCTACAGTATGCTGCCCTCTGTGCGATGCTGGCTGGCTACATCTGTCTCAGAAAATGGGTGTGGATAATAGAAGCAAACTGTTTCATTTACAGTTATGGTATCTGGCAGACGGCCTTACCCAGAGCAACTTACATTTATCTCATTATACAGTACATCTGAGCAGTGGAGGAATGGTGGCGTAGTGGTGAGAACTGTGGTAGTCCTGCCTTCGAGTATGGAGTTTGTACTGTATGTTTTCCCCATACTTGGCATGTTTTCCTTCCGAGTATTACGGTTTCTTCCCAAAGTCCAAAGACATGCATGGTGGGCTAACTGGTGGTTCCAAATTTCCCGAAGTGTGTGAATATGTGCGCTTGTGCCTTCCCAATGGATCAATATGGACTGTGATCCAGATCGAGTGAAAACACTTAACTAAGGATTTTGTTGAGAAAGAACCTACTTTCTTATAAAACTGAAATGAAACAAATGTTGTGTGCACAGTACAGTATGTCCTAGCACTGATTTGAACACAACATATTATATACTGTATGTATAAATTCACAACCACACACATACACTCCCGCAAAGACGCCTTACCTCAAGTTTCTGTCTCAGCTCCTCATTTCCCTCTTCTCCCTCGGGTGGGACCGGCACGTTAAAGTATTCACCCTCCTCCTGACTCAGCAACTTAAACCTGTGAATGTGTATAAGAAAATGTATACTGTAAGTAACAGAAACAAAAGAAAAAGTATCATAGATTATCAATAATGAAAAAGGTTCTGTAGAACCACTGAACTTTATGTCTGTTGTGTTTTCATGTGTGTTAAGGCATTACACAATGTGTTAACATTATTGTGGGTCCTGGGGCTAAGAGCAGTCAAGGGCCCATGAGACTCCTTGAAATCCATAAAATCTGTAAAAGGCAAGATATGAGACTATGTTCTTTTGCACCTGATGTGAACAGAGGTCACAAATGTATACAATCTGCAGAATCAATGGTTATACGTATATTCATTAAAACAACAAACACAGGCCTATGACAATCTAAAGCCAATGTTATGATCATTTATAAGACACAGAGCAAAATGGTATTATCGAACCAATTATGGCACTGTTCCACCATATCACACATTAATGATAAATGGATTCTGTTTATTGGAACATCTTCTGTACAGTAGTTCTCATAGAAAGCCTGTAATAAAGTGATTCTTGTTTAGAATTAAAGCAACCTGGCCATTTTTTTTAGCATGTCATACTCTAGTTGGTCCTTCTTCAGTCACTGCCTGCAATATTGTGGTAACTCTGGACAATCAACTGCCATTTTCGCTACACCTTACTCGCTCTTGTCGATCTCTTCTTCACAACATCAAAAGAATTCGTCCATTTCTTTCTACACAGGCTACTCAGGTGCTTGTTCAGTTCCTCGTTATTTCAAGACTGAAGTACTGCAACCTACTCCTGGCAGATCTGCCTCTGTCCAACATTCGACCTCTGCAGGTGATTCAGAATGTAGATCCACATCTCATTTTCAATCTTCCCAAGTTCTCCAACACCATCCCAATTCTTCGCTCCCTGCACTGGCTTCCTGTAGCTGCCTGCATCAAAATGACAACACTGATGCTTGCCTGCAAAGCGAGACACAGTTTAGCACCCGTTTAACTCTCAGCTCTAATCATACCCTGAACTGTACCCATCTGTTTCTTCAATATTTGGGTAATTCCTCCTGTCATGCAGAAGGCCCAGGTTCGATTCCCAGGCAATGCCCGCACCCCAGGGAGGGTTGCGTCAGAAAGGGCATCCAGCATAAAATCTGTGCCAAGTTGTGCGGATCCAATGGTCTGCTGTGGCGAACCCTCAACGAGAGCAGCCGAAAGACTAACAACAAAACCCCTGTCCTCTCTTCCCAACAGTGTTTGACTGATGGTACTTAGTTAGTAACCTAGTAACCCAGTATAAGGATCACTTTTGTAAGTCGCTCTGGATAAGAGCGTCTGCCAAATACCTAAATGTAAATGGTCCCACTGAAGAGTTTTCCCACATATCTTGTCTATTTACTGCACAAAATATTCATATGTGTCTTTATTCATCATTATAACAGAGTCAATTCTGGGTATGACAGTTCCTCAACCTCAACTCAAGTTCATAACTGGTCTCAAATATACAAATATACACAGATGTTCGGTTTAATTTATTGACAAAAATAGTTGGTTTTGTTTCCAAAATAAAGGCAAACTTAAACTAATTTAACCCAACATGAGCCTGACCAGGCGGCTACTTAAGATGAATAAATAAATTCATGACACAGTCTTTGTCCTGCAAAATTTATGACTCCTTGCTCGCTAAATCTATAAATCACAGTTAGACTATACATTTGATTTGATTTGATTTTTCGCAGGCATTGAGTTTTTCATTTCGATCCGATTCAATAGCACTAAAGTGTAAACAGGACTGTTTTGCAAGTACATTGCAAGTGATGCAAGCAGTTTTTATTTTCTGCAAATGCCTGAGTGTTTGCCGAGGGTGAGTCAAAAATTATTCTCACTCTGGTTACAGTACATTTAAATGTCTGCTGGCCACACTGTCTTTTCCGAGCTTGAACTTTAAGGATAGTGTTTCTCCATTCACTTTTGTTCAGGTGTGAGTGCATTACATCAGTTAATTTGCAGCAGGTACGTCTGAGGATGTACCTGGAGCCGAAACAATTCATGGAGGAGCATAAACAGAATCACTTGGATATCTGCAAACAAAATTTGGACCGATGCAGTGCTGGTCTCAACCCCGTATAAAATGGGAGAGTTGCGTCAAGAAGGGCATCCGGCTTAAAAACTAGTGCCAAGTTTGTGATCAGATTGTCCACTGTGGCGAACCCTTGCCGGGAGCAGCCAAAAGACCAACAACAACTTTAAGGAAGGTAAAAGTTTCCTAAAGAGAAGCATTACTAGTGATGAGACATGGATTCATCACTACGAGCTAGATAGTAAACATCAGAGTATTGAAAAGAAAACATCCTCAATCGGCAAGAAAAGGTTCAAAAGCCAACCATCATCTGGAAAATTTATGCTTACAGTTTTCTGGGATTCTCAAGGGCCAGCATTCTGAGGAAAAAGATTTAATCAGGAAAAATCAACAGTGCTCATTACAGTGAGATGATTATTGAAGAGCTGAAGCCTAAACTTTGTATTAAAAGCAGAGGACTGCTATTTAAAAGCGTTGTGATATTTGCATGAAGATGCATGTCTGCCCACTTCTGCCCACACTATCGACACTCTGCAAAAGCTTAGTTTTTATGTCAAAGCATCTTCCCTATAGTCCTGGAGCCTCATGTACAAAGACTTGCGTTGAATTCATACTAAAACATTGCGTACGGACAAAGCTGTAAATTTGCGTACGCACTAAAAAAATCTGATGTATGAAACACTGCGTACTCGGAATCCCACGCATATTCTCTTTGTACATCCGAATTAATGTGAAATTGAGCGGACGTGCACGAGCGCAAAACCCCTGCTCCTATCGGAGGTAGACCGGAGAAAAACTGTGTTATTTGCAAGTTTGTCCTCCGAAATTAATAACGAAAAAAAAAAAAAAAAAAAACTTAGCTGGAATAATATCTTTAAATACATCACTCACCAAGAAGCCACCCATCGCGCACCCTGCCACCTTGGAGCCTCATCCCAGCCATGCTGTTTGTGAGGATGAATGAATCATGGGTTGACCCAGGCCACCTCGCCACAATATTTGTTAGGCGCATTTGAGCAGGGCCGGTTCTAGACCTGACCATATGGAGAGGCAGTGAGAAATTTGAAGGGGGCATCCTGGTCTAGCATTGTTTTTTCCCCAGATCATGCAACGGGGCGGGGGGGTGTCAGATCATGCAACCTGTTTGAGCATCACATATTATTTGCACATTTATTGAATGGAAATGTTTCCGATTCACGTATGAAAATTCGCCTTCAGATGGCGCCTTTATAGCAATGTGCGTGCAGTCGATCGCTCCGATTACATTAGGAAAACCGGCGATCGCTGCAAATTGCGCTTTAATGTTTGGCTGGTCAACTGCATGGTATGGAAACCTTATATAACTGCTAGACATGTGGATGATCCCGTCCCATACAGTACATTGCACGGCTCAAAGACGACTGGCTTAACCCCGAGCGGTCTGCCGGTTCCCTTTGGAAAGAACCAGTTGCCAGGAAACCAAGCGTTGTCAGCACCTGTAAGGGAACGGGTAATGCGTAGCTCCTCGCTGTCTCTCTTTCCAAATTTGAACCCAACTCCCAATAGGATAGCTCTTGGAAATCTGAAACGGCTAATAAGCCAGTCATCAACATGGGCCAGAAAATCACTGTGATCCCTAAAAATGCGTTCCCTTCGGATTCGGCCATTGACAATGTCCTCTAATAAGGCCAACACTGCCATTGCCATAGACTAAGGGTTGTATACATTTGAAAATGCTTTTATATGTTCTAAATCAAATAATTGGTAGAAAAATATTGTGTCAATTAACCCATTTTATCAAATATAAATGAATAGCAATGTTTTTCACGTGTTGGTGCGATACTCTGTAGTGTGCAATTTAACATAATTGCCTCTAGGAGTGGCCAACGGAAATAAAACAAACACACACAAGAAATACACGTATGTCAGACATGAAGTTGGCGTGGAAGAACGCACATTCTCACGTTAATTTCACTGGTAGTAAATCCGACCGTGAGCGTGAAAACTGGCGTAAGCAAAGTTTTTGTGCGTACGCAGCGTTGATACATGAGGCCCCTGATCTTGTTAAATCGGACTTTCACCTGTTTGCTTTCATGGAAGCAGCTCTACGATAATTAAGATTCACTTCTCATGAAGAAACTTAAGACAGCCTAAAAGATATTTTTAATCAAGTAGATTATGTCAAAAAATGGGTCACTTGCCTTTTCTAAAAGTTCATTAAAATTAATTCTATAGCCAGAGTGCGGAAGATTTTTGACTCATCATAATTTCTAGGAACTCATCAATTGAAGCGAAATTAACTATTGTAATTCTACCCAATTTATTTTTAAAATGCACCCGATTCTATGGACTGAATTGAATAATTAATTTACGAGCATAGCTTTATTGCTTGCCCACGCATGAAAGGGTAAACGCTTCAGCTTGAATAACTTTATTGTCCTGCTGGATCCCAGTCCCTCTGCACACCTGTACGACAGTTCACCACATTTAGTTCATTCCAATTAACAACACTGCACAACGTCCAACCCCATCCACCCCCCCTTAAGTTCCTAACAAGGTCTAGAAATCAGATCGGAGATCGGGACAGACACAACTTTTACTGTACCATAATAGGGTGTCTGTGGCGCTTATTCGGTACAGGCATTAAGGAGCATCAACAGCATGCCCCCTAGTGGTCCAGTAGTAAGCCGCGACTGTTCCGAAGTCGCTGTTTAATTTAAGTATATCTAACTTATACCTATTTTTAAAAACAAATACCAACGTTGTCGCAGCGTTGCCAAATGAATGTGACCACAACTTTTTGACAACCGAAAATTCCTACCGGGAATGTTATCAAGTGATGTAAGCATTTCATTGATATGGCTAAACTAAACTTTCTAACACATCTTCTTTGTGCTTTCCAATTAGTTATTTTTTAAATCAAGGAAAACTAAACTGGCGGCGCGGTGGTGTAGTGGTTAGCACTGTCGCCTTGCACCTCCAGGGTCCGGGTTCGATTCCCCGGCCAGGCTCGATTCCCATCTCTGTGTGCATGGAGTTTGCATGTTCTCCCCGTACTTGGTGGGTTTCCTCCGGGTACTCCGGTTTCCTCCCACAGTCCAAAGATATGCAGGTTAGGCTAATTGGCGTTCCCAAATCCCGTAGTGTGTGATTGGGTGTGTGAGTGTGTGTATGTGTGTGTGCCCTGCGATGGATTGGCACCCTGTCCAGGGTGTACCCCGCCTAGTGCCCGAAGTCTCCTGGGATAGGCTCCAGGTCCCCCGCGACCCTGAACACAGGATTAAGCGGTATAGAGAATGAATGAATGAATGAAAACTAAACTTTTTCAGCATACAGCATCAACTTTGGATTTCATGTAATAGATACAAATCACTGGGGTGTGGTGTGTTTGTGCTCGGGTAACGGATGATAGAAAGAAAAGAAAAAACATGTTAGTTCATTTGTGTTTGTTTGTGTGTTTGTCTGTGTGTGATGGTGGTAATTAGTGTTTATACAAGCTAATCTCCATGTAGGGTCAATAAACAGTCAACAAACAGTGCGGGAGGATTTATAATGCTTACATAGTACGTCTGTTCCACTATTTCTGTCACTCCCTCTGTCTCTCTCTTTCTGATTTTCTCTGTTTCCCTCAACAGATGAATCTGAGGCTTTATTTGATTCAATTTAACCTCTTTTGCTTTAAACCTCACCAAACACTCACTCATTCATCGTCTATACCGGCTTATCCTACATTCAGGGTTGCAGTGGGGCTGGAGCCTATCCCAGCCCGCTTAGGGTACGAGGCGGGGTTCTGAATCATACAGCACACATTCATACACTACGGGCAATTCCAATTACCCTAATCTTCTTGTCTTTGGACTGAGGGAGGAAACCGGAGCATCTGGAGGAAGCCCAGCAAGCACGGGGAGAACATGCAAACCCCATGTACACAGACCCAAGACTGGAATCGAACCTGAACCCTGGTGGTGCAAGACGGCAGTGCTAATCACTAAGCAACCGTGCCACCTTTTCCACAAAGGGAACCACAGACATAAGTCGTGCTGATTTTCTGCAAACCTCCAACATACAGTATAGCTACCAACAGTAGCCAAACTTGCCATAATTGGACGTATAAAGTCACTGCACGATGAAACATCATTTGAAATCAAGTACCCAAATTATTGCCTAATTGTAAATAAAGCAACACATAATGTTTTCTCGAGTAAACATTTAATAGTACAACCTCTGTCTATTGTTTTTATGGGCATGAGGCAGAAGTATACTGTACCCTGAATGAGATCCCAGTACCAAGGCGCGCACACACAACACACACACACACACACATTCACACCTACTGTAGAGATAATTTGGCAGAGCCTACTGTGATCACAAAGGAAACCCACATGGACAGAGGAAGAAAACATTCCACACAGCTGGATAGATACAGTAAACCTGGGAGCTGCAGCAATGCTACTGTACAGTATATTGTGTATCTATACTGCATTCTAGTACAGTATGTGTATACAGTAGGTACAGTATATCGATAAACATATACTGTAAGGATGGTCCCCAAATAATAATGATTCAGCTCATGTTTTTTTTAGCTTTATGATGGTGATACACCAGTAAATCTTTACATTTGTATACATTCCTGTACTCGTTATATACAGCGTGATTCTCAAGTGATGCTGGATGACACTAGTAAGCCGCGATTATGAGAGTAAAAACTGATACTCTACAGTGTACTATGTTGCCGGCATTGTGGCATTCATTCATTCATTCATTTTCTATACCACTTAATCCTGTGTTCAGGGTCGCGGGGGACCTGGAGCCTATCCCAGGAGACTTCGGGCACTAGGCGGGGTACACCCTGGACAGGGTGCCAATCCATCGCAGGGCACACACACATACACACACACTACGGGCAATTTAGGAACGCCAATTAGCCTAACCTGCATATCTTTGGACTGTGGGAGGAAACCGGAGTACCCGGAGGAAACCCACCAAGCACGGGGAGAACATGCAAACTCCATGCACACAGAGACGGGAATCGAGCCTGGCCGGGGAATCGAACACAGACCCTGGAGGTGCAAGGCAACAGTGCTGACATTGTGGCAGATTTAAAAAATAAAATAAAATAGGATTTGTATCAGATACTTTTGTCCAAGTGAAGTCAAATGTTCTAAGCATGTTTAGACATGTAAGTCATGAGGTTCAGCAGTTTTTATTTCTCAACTTTATTTCTCTGTATAATCCATTGGTATAACAATGTACTTATCCCAGTGTTGGATACCATCGGGTACCTAAAAGTACAAAGTTTTCACAGTACATACAGTACTATCCATGACTGGACTGCTTGCTTCTGCAACACTGGTCTCCCAGGAACTCCTTTAACATCCCAAACATGTGGAAATGTCCTTGTGTACAGTTCCCATGGACTAATCGTCACTCTTCCGCAAGCTGGCGACAGGTTATCCGTCGATTTTTGTTCTAAGGACCAGGCGCTCCACTCACTGAATGTTCGCCGAAATGACTGCAGTGGGCTCCTTACATGTTTTAATGCGGCTCAGAGTCTCATCACCGTACTGTGCTTGAAGTCTTCTATAAATGTCATACACTTCATTCAGGAGAAATCTCATCACAAGTCCTGGTTTGACTTGAACGCCTCCTCATATATACAAGACGAACACTTTTAGCACTGCATATTCTTCCTTTACGAGCCCCGAACTATCCTTAGCACTGGTTCTGATGCACTTGGGAGCAATGATGCACCTTGCGGCCGTATTTACAAAAGGAAATTAAGTAGAAAGATAATGCTGCAACGCTCAAGAGATGCATGAACGCTTTCTGCGCAAGACATTAAAATCTTCCTTATGAATTTCAGCAAGCTTGGTAATTAAAAAGGTTGTGTGTGCAACGATTTCTATCCTTGTTCCAATTTGCTGCCAGTTACTTCCTACAAAAACACAATCATATAGTAAATCTACACACGTACTGTACTGTACACGCATACTTGGGACTCCTTTATAACTGAGGGAGGCAACTGCACTAAGGCAAGAACACTAAAGGGAGTTAACAGAATACAGTATAATAAGCAGGAAAATTGTCTTCTTTCAGTTAAAAGAGCAACAAAAGGTCAAAGAAACACGGAGAACTACAACAGGAGTATGTGGAAGAGAGCGTGTGTGTGTGTGTGTGCGTGTGTGTGTGTGTCAGTGTGAGAAATGGGCACTTTACAGACTCTCTTGAAAACCCTTAGAGAAGACACTGCCATTTACTTCCTCTTTATTAAATCAGTTCTGGCTGAAGAGGACAGAGAGAGAGAGAGAGAGAGAGAGAAAGAGAGATGGAAAGACAAAGCAGTGTAAGAGATACATAGAGTTTAAGAGGAAAGGTAAAGAGGAAATGAAAGGAAACGCTCTTGAAGCCCCTCAGATAAAGGGAAGCTGAGCGAGCAGGAAATATGTGTAGGTGTGTAGTTAAGTGTATGCATCATCATTACCGAGCTCATGCGGGACACACAGCACACCACGCAGTGAGCTCAGAAATGAGCGACAATGCAATATCACTTAAAGCATTAATGAAGAGTGCGTCTTTCTGTCGGTCTATCTAATTGTTGAAGGTCCGTCTTTTCTTCTGATACGGTACATGATCAGTAATCAGTTCCAGGAAAGATATAATTAAAACAGACAATAAACGTCTATAGACATCATGCTCTCTGTGAGGGCAGGCATAGAGTCTACTGTATACCTCCTTCCTTGAGAGTGACACACTATATGTGTACATGTGCAATATGTGTGTTTGTATCTCACCAGCCATCCACGCTTTGTTTCTGCAGTTCTGAGATGCCGAATGAGAGCGAACCCATGAAGTCATTCCTACTGGTCAAATCCCAATCCCAGATCTCCACTGATAACCTGCGGTCCTTATCGGATTCCTTCAAATTACTTACAGATAAAAAGAGAGAGACAGAGATACAGTAGAGTGAGACACTTTCGATCTAATCTATTATTCATGCCACAACTGGAGTCTACAACCTAAAGTCGTACAGTATAATACAGTTAATACAGCAAACACTCCAAATAAATGTGTCCAAATCAATTAAACATCTGGACGCATCTATATTCATGCAATTATCCTGTGATTGTCATGCATACTGTAGACCTCTCTAGGGTTCATAAAGAATTTTGTGAAAATCCACCTCGTTTTTCAACTGTCAATCCTTTATTATCCCTGTGTCAACTTCTTGGTTAACAGGATTGAAACCCGATGTACAGTACTGTTGTAGTCCATCAGCCGCATGACTTGATATGTTCTATATGTTCAGAGATACTTTTATGCTCAACACGGTTGTAAACAGTTGCGTAGACTTTCTGTCAGCTTTCTGTTATCTTCCACATGAAGTACTATATACGGTTTTGCTTGAAAATCCCAGCGGGTTATAAACTACTTAATCCAGTCCACTTGACTAGGTACATCTGTTAAGCTGCTCATTAACACAAATCAGCCAATCACATGGCAGCAACTAAATGCATTTAGGCATGTAGACATGCTGAAGTTCAAACTGAGCATCTGAATCGGAAAGGAAGGTGATTTAAGTGACTTTGAATGTGGCATGGTTGTTGCTGCCAGGAGGGCTGGTATGAGTATTTCCAAAACTGCTGATCTACTGGGATTTTCACACACAAGTGTCTCTAGGGTTTACAGAGAGTGGTCTGTAAAAAGAGAACATATCCAGTGAATGGCAGTTCTCTGAGCGACAATGCCTTGCTGATGCCAGAGGTCAAAGGAGAACGACTGAACTGGTTTGAGCTGATAGAAAGGCAACTGTTTTACAAATCAATATGTGAACATCTCTGCTCTACAGAAACTACTGTACAACACACACACACACACACACACACACACTATTAAGCCAATATTTTTGCCCAAATGTTTGTTTCACCATTTATCACATTCATCCACTTTTATAACATCGAAAATTTCTCTGAGTAATCTTTCATTCATTCATTTTCTATACCGCTTAATCCTGTGTTCAGGGTCGCGGGGACCTGGAGCCTATCCCAGGAGACTTCGGGCACTAGGTGGGGTACACCCTGGACAGGGTGCCAATCCATCGCAGGGCACACACACATACACACACTCACACACCCAATCACACACTACGGGCAATTTGGGAACGCCAATTAGCCTAACCTGCATATCTTTGGACTGCGGGAGGAAACCGGAGTACCCGGAGGAAACCCACCAAGCACGGGGAGAACATGCAAACTCCATGCACACAGAGACGGGAATCGAGCCTGGCCGGGGAATCGAACCCAGACCCTGGAGGTGCAAGGCAACAGTGCTAACCACTACACCACCGCGCCGCCTCTGAGTAATCTATTATTCTAAAAAAAAATTCATAAGAACAGTTTCTCACAATGTAAAGGTCTCGTTCCACGTCGGATTCAGGCAGCACTTTATAGTCTTGGTCTTCTGTTTGCTCTCGCTTTTCGGATCAGGAATGAGCTTGAGTTTCACGTACGGGTCAGAAAGGCCGTTCGGATCCATCGGAACCAAGTTTCTCGCTTCCGTAACTAAAAGGAAGAACAAACACAAACAACACACACGCACTCTAATTAAAGTGAACTTGCAGAAGTAAGCAAACCAAGAATGTAGTTTGGGATCACATGCACACATACAGTACAGTATATAGTGTAGGTGTCATAAAGAATAGCTGCCATCTACTTAAATAACTAAATCTAATTAAGAATGCTTATGAATCTTAAACACTAGCACAAGGTAAGATGACATTAATTATGTGAGGTTTTAGTAGAAAGCTTCCACTGGTCATTTATACTGTATCGGTTGTAGCGCTGTGCATTAGCTCTCTGCCACTGGGAAGGTAGACAATTCATGAAAACAAATGAATTCTTCCACATCTCCAACACATTATATTACTTTACCTGTGTTATATATGTAATGAAATATAATCCATCTGTGAAATGTCATGTTACCAAGCAATGAAATGTTAGTCCAAGTCAAGTCTTAAGTCGTTACTCTAAAGTCTAAACAAAAACCACATGCAGTACAGTACAGTATACGTATGTGGGAGCTTTGGCTGTAAAGTAAAGTATGTCAGTGTATTGTACAATCAGTATTGGCACAAAATTATTCCCAGTAAATGTGGAAAAAAACACAAGAGAGCAACAATGGAGCATCCAAGATGCTGCTTTATTTTCAATAAAATCCTAAGAAAATATGGCAAAAATTATGACCAGTTTGACAGCAAAATGAGATAACTCCATTTTTTTTTACGAATGAAGCAACAGGTATTGCAAACTGATATATTTTGATTTATATTTTGTGAATGATTTCTTTGAGTCCCTAAGGTGTTAAAAAGTACAAATTCCAAAATATTATGCCAACATTGTTTGGGTTATATCAGTGTAAATTTTGGGTGATTTTGCAAAAAGCTACAATTTTATCTCTCATGGCTTTGGCACAACAGATAAATCATAGTATCAATAATAAATAATAATCTATAATAATAATATAAATAATGTGTTAGTAGGATTTTACTTAGAAAAAAATATGAAACTCATACTTTAATCCTGTAGCCAATAAAGTAGGCATTGCAAATGATGTAAAGGAAAAACTTCTATTCTGGGTTTGGTGCACATATAAAACGTTTTAAATCACAAAGATCATTAGTGACATTATAACCAAAACAACATCATCGGCATCATCACCTTCCTCCTCTACCAATTTTAGTTTCACTTCCAGATATGACGGTAACACTACTTAACAAACCGCTAACCAACCGCTTAACCAACAGCGTTAAACACAGCATGTGTATCTCATTTCTCCTGTAAACAAATCGCTTCTGTATGTTTTATAACTATTATTTCTCTGCTTCACCACGGTGCTTACACTACAGTATCCCACACCCCATGGTTTTATTAAATATATAACGTGGTGTCCTATTTCACAGAACACATCGCAAATGTTAAGCCAATCCTGGGAGTCTGTGAGCTCACACAAGAGGAAGGAAATGGTAACTCTGTCCACCAGGTGTGTTATGCCCTACCGTTGTCAGCGTCGGTCAGCAACGTCATGTGTATCAAAGGAAGCCTGTGTTCATCTACAGTACGTCCTACCGAGTTGGTAGCTGTAGCGAAGGTGTGAGTGCCCTAACATGACAGGTACAGTAGGACTAAATTAGGGAGATTAGAGTCTTTTGGTTTGAAAGTATCAGTTTTTCACACATAAAAGTGTCAACATGACAATCCCTATTTGAGCTTGAAATAATTTCAAGCATTTTGTCCCTAAACAAAAATGGAATAACAGTGAACACTAAAGCAATGCAACTCAAGAACAGGAATCTGAGCATACTGTGGACACAGGATCACCCAGATCTGATGAAAAAAGAATGTTTTTCTAATCTTTAACTGTCCCATTTTAGTGAACTCACTGTGCTCACTGTAGAGGAAGATTCATGTTCAGGGCTGACAGAGGAAGAGCAGAAGTGGAACCCGATGTGGTTTTCTGTCAGTGTAGCCCATCCACCTAAAGGTTGATGTTTCGTGTGTTCTGAGATGCTTCTTTGCACTTTTACACAGTGATTATTTGTATGGAAACTTCCTGTTGGGTTGAACCTACAGTATCTGGCCATTTTCCTCTGACTTGTCTCATCAACAAGACATTTCCACCCACAGAAATGCCACTCGTTTGATGTTTTTGTGTGTGTGTGTTTGTGTGTGTGTTGTTTTTCACACTATTCTGAGTAAACTCACAAACTGTTGTGTGTGTGTGTGTGTGTGTGTGTGTGTGTGTGTGTGTGTGTGTGTGTGTGTGTGTGTGTGTGTGTGTGAAATTCCCAGGAGATCAGCAGTTACAGAAATACCCATAACCAGCCCATCTGGCACCAACAATCATGCCATGGTCCAAAACACTGAGATCACATTTTCCCCCATTCTGTCGGTTGGTGTGAACGTTACCCGAAGCTGCTGTCTCTTATCTGCAAGACAGCCAACAGTTCTAGGTTTCATTGGTAAAATCAATCCATGAAATCATACAGAAATTAATGGTAGATGTAAAAGATTAGTTCTAGTGTTACCAAACATAACATCGACTGGTGTTAGCAGCTGTTTCTCTGAGGCCTTGACAATTCGATAGTTCAGGGCTGGAACTTTCTACAAGTCTATCTGAGTCTCCAATAATTACCTGGACTCCATTTTAACATCAATTAACATCAACTATTATAGCTGAACTGCCTGCCACCTAACACACTGTATAAATGCAGATCATTTCCTGCTATCTGTTTCACCCAGATGAGGATGGGTTCCCTGTTGAGTCTGGTTCCTCTCAAGGTTTCTTCCTATCACCATCTCAGGGAGTTTTTCCTTTCCACTGTTGCCCGCGGCTTGCTCACCAGGGACTATCTAACCGTTTTGATTCATACACATTCACATTCCATACATGTGAAATAATATGAAATAATTCTTTTGATTGTGTACAGCTGTTTTGAGACAATGTCAATTGTTAAAAGCGCTATACAAATAAAAATTGATTAGCATGTAGATCAAACTCCTTCGATAATGATGTCATAATTACATCTTGGCAAATGTTAATTCAGGGATGTCTCTAAACCTAATGTTTTCAGGTGTTTTATAATGTTGGATGTAGCTGATCCAGCATCTTCAATTTATGCATTACTCACTGTCTGGTCTGTCTGGCTTCTGAGTTGTGCAGCAGGCGCTACAAACGCAGAAGAGTGGCATGCGAGCTGGGTTTGATAACGCGCCCCAGGGACTTTAAAGCAAGTGATACTGAAAGCAGTCGTTTGATTGCCATTTGAAGGACAGGCGCATGAGTGCTGCACAAGCTGGAAGAGGAAAAAGCCCGCTGCGCATCCACGTTAAGGGCCTTGTTCCCAGCCGGGAAAGCCGCCCAGTTGAATGGCCGTGCCCAATGGAGAGCTGGGAGGGGCCGGCTGGCCAGGTCAGTGGGAAGAAGAGTGGGTCGACTCTGCCACACTGCCTGCCGCCATCGCTCACCAGCCTGTTTGCCGCATACTTGCTGGGCACTGCCACCAGACCTGCACGTGCACACGCCATCCTCCCTCCTTAAACCCTTTTCTTTTAGCAATTTTCTAAATAAATTTATCCTTTTCCCCCAAGACCTCGCCTCTGTCTGTATTTGTGGTGCCGCCCATCCATCAAACCCTTTACAACTTTCGTTAATACTTCATGTTGTTGATTTACTATTGCAGAGTCCAAGTCAAGTCTGAAGTCCAATTTTAGGGTGCTTTCACACCTATAGTTCGATTGCTTTAGTCCGAACCAGTCAGAAAAATGTTACAATGTAGTAAACAGACGTGGGTACGGTTTTCTTTCACATATGCAGAGTTCTAAACGAACCAAAATAGACCGCGAAGCCCATCGGCCCCCGGAAACTGACTATATTCAGAAAATCGCGCCACTTTCAATCATCATGGAGGAACAGCGTTGCTTTGCACTCATGGCGCTGATCCTCGCGCACTACATTGTACGTGCAAATCTTTATTTTCAGATAATTAATTTCGAACACGATTCGCGGCTGCGACTCCAAACCAGCTTCCTGGTTTATTCATCTCGCGGCGGCGCATTGCGGCCACTTCAGGGAGAAGAGACGTGCCCTCCTCCTGAATGATTATTTTGTTAATAGGCGATCTTCCTGCAGATCCATCAGGTAATCCGTTGGCCTATCAAAACAGCCCAGCCACACATTTTTCATCTTTAATGTGAATACAGAGAGGCACTTAATTTCTTCGGCACTCCACGTTTCTCCGCGGTTTGATTTAATCGCGAGTCAATAGCTTGAAAAATTTTATGGAGTCAACATGAAGTGAAAAGAATTTAACCCGCAACCCCCAATCTCTTATACCCAAACTGCATTAAACTATACCATTTCGTCAGATTTGTTTTGGTTCCTTTCACACCAGACGAACCGTACCAAAGTAGAGCGGATAAAGCGGTCCGAGACCACCCCTTTAGGCAGGTCTCGGATCGATTGATTTGGTGCGCACCAAAGTACCGAGATTGCATTCACATCAACACAAACGAACCGAACCAAGGGACCAAACACGTTTGGTGCGCACCAAATGCTGTAGGTGTGAAAGCACCCTTATGTGATTCATATCACAAACATCCATCTTTATTTAAGAGGTTAAAACTATAGCTAGCTAGCTGTGATGCGACACTACCGCAGCTTGTAATTTTCTTCTACTTTTTTTTTTTTTAGCTCTCAGCCTTGGCATAAAGCTGTGATATAATCATGAATATAAAGTAAAAAAAAGGAGCATACTGCTCACATTATAATCCATCAAGAGGGCTGCATGAGTGCTGCAGGTTCAGTGACTGGACACAGAAGGTTTTCTTTCTACTCAGTGTTACTGAGCACGCTTGTAATGAAATAACAAAAGAAAACGAAGAAAAAAAACACACATTCCATTTCAGATTATCATAGTATATCAATACACTAATGTATCATTGCACCACGGGATCGATAATGTTTTATTGCAGTGTCATTATTCATACCGATGTGGTACGTCATTAGGGATTTGTTATGAATATCTCTGTCAAAAAAATGGACATAAGACGCTTAAACGAGGGTTAATTATATTTTGCACAAAAAAAAAGAAAAAAAAAGAGTGTGGTCTTATCTGTATAAAATATAATAGAAGAACTGCTCTTTTTTATGATGACGGTAATGCCGTTATTCATAGTTCACAGCATGGAAACAAACTAGCAAGCTGACTCTCAAACCATGACACATGGGGAATTTTCATTGTGGTGATGATCATTTCCCAACGTTCCAGACGTGAGGACATTACTTTGATTGACAATTACTTTGACCTCATGATGATGGGATATCATTGAACAAATCCTGTTGCAAGAATTACAGTACTATTAAAACAATATTATTATCAAATTACCAGCCTGAACAGGACTTAAAAATCAGTCGCTTTGGTGAGGACACTGTGTGCTTACCACTGCACAACCAGGGAACATGCTGTTGGTGCTGTAAAAAAAACAGAATTTAATTTACCAGAAATTATTAAATTAGCTTAAGCTAAAGCTTAAGGGTAAAGAAATAAAAATCTGCTTAACACATGAGATCCGTTCTGTTAAAGTGGATGCAGTTCGACCCTGTGCAAACACCATAATTCAGTTGAGAAATCTAGAAGCTAAGATGTGAATCTCAGAGTAATATTTCTGAAAGAAAATCAAACAGAGAAGTTTAGATTCCAACACTAAAGGATGCGTGACATGACATACAGTACATGTGCTGTGTGTGGGAAGCTGTTGCGTCCATCCTAATCTCAAACCGGAATTCTAAACCCTGTTAGAAACTTAAGGGAGCACAGATATGGTTAGATGTTATAAGAATGGATGTTAATCGGTGTAATTGACTACGTAATCATTTGCTGTTTTAAGGTTGCTATGTTGTGTTTGGGTCATTCAATCAACATTCATCAATGTCATTTGGCAAAGTCATTCTAACTTACTCACCTTCAGTTTCCCCGGCGATGAACATCATCTCAACGCCGCTACAACTATATTAATAATATTATAATATTAGATATTATATTATCCAGAATCACCCCCATCTATACATACTGTAGTGGCCTGATTTTTATTACAGTTGCCTGATTACTCCACCTTCACATTGTAATGTGGTATGTTGTCACTCGTGTATGCACATTTTCATTCATTCATTCATTCATTTTCTATACCGCTTAATCCTGTGTTCAGGGTCGCGGGGGACCTGGAGCCTATCCCAGGAGACTTCGACTTCGGCACTAGGCGGGGTACACCCTGGACAGGGTGCCAATCCATCGCAGGGCACACACACATACACACATTCACACACCCAATCACACACTACGGGCAATTTAGGAACACATACAACCCCTTTATTAAACTATTTAAACATGTGAATTTTGCATGTGCACACAGGTTTTGATGCACAATGCAGTAGCAATCTTACAATATCACAACATTTTGACTTTTACAGTCAACACTATGAACTTGTGTTATGGTAGCATATTTTGACAAGGCAGCACAGCCTGTCAGAACTTCAGAAAATGAGCTGATCTTACAGTATGAACATGTTGATTAGAATTTTCTTTCTTTTTGTGACTAGTGACTAGGATTCCATGACATTGTTAAAGTAGTAGTTTTGTTTTAATCCAAGGGTGTCACCTGGACCCTAGTTTCCCCAAACAACATGATCTCATTCATTCATTCATTTTCTATACCGCTTTATCCTGTGTTCAGGGTCGCGGGGGACCTGGAGCCTATCCCAGGAGACTTCGGGCACTAGGCGGGGTACACCCTGGACAGGGTGCCAATCCATCGCAGGGCACACACACATACACACACTCACACACCCAATCACACACTACGGGCAATTTAGGAACGCCAATTAGCCTAACCTGCATATCTTTGGACTGTGGGAGGAAACCGGAGTACCCGGAGGAAACCCACCAAGCACGGGGAGAACATGCAAACTCCATGCACACAGAGACGGGAATCGAGCCTGGCCGGGGAATCGAACCCTGGACCCTGGAGGTGCAAGGCGACAGTGCTAACCACTACACCACCTGCACATTTTCACATGTACTTTATTTCGTCTTTTTTGTATAGGAAAAAGATTGTTTTCTGTTCATTTATAATGTTGATCTGTTTTGTCTCAGCTAGTCAGCTAATTAGGTTTCTTAGTTAGCTAGTTAGTTTTCGTTCATTTATGTTCATAATGTATGTTGTAAGTAGCATCTTGGTCCTGGGGGAATGTTGTTGCATTTCACTTTGTACTGTACTGTATATGGTTGAAATGACAATAAAAGCCTACTTGACTTGTCTCCACCAAAATAAGAGTACAGGAGAACCTCCAGTGTGAATCACTCCTTAACAGCTGATATTGATTGAGGTAGTTTGTTTATCTCTGTTTCTTCATAGAAAAAACAGAGAGTAGGCAAAGTATTTCAAATCATTCATTCATTCATTCATTCATTCATCTTCTATACCGCTTCATCCTCTATTCAGGGTCGCGGGGGCCTGGAGCCTATCCCAGGAAGCTTAGGGCACAAGGCAGGGTACACCCTGGACAGGGTGCCAATCCATCGCAGGGCACACACACATACACACACTCACACACCCAATCACACACTATGGTCAATTTGGGAACGCCAATTAGCCTAACCTGCATATCTTTGGACTGTGGGAGGAAACCGGAGTACCCGGAGGAAACCTATTTCAAATCATAGTTTTTAAATCTCTTAACCTGTTAACATTTCTTTAACCTGTTAGCATGACATTTCATGGTAAAAGTTTCAATAAATTTAATAGTTCCAAATATATTGTATAGGTTGGATTTGTTTAACATAGATATTGTACTCTACCAAATGGTAGAGATGGCTCAATCAGGTAAAGCTCAATACTTTTTTGATGGTTTACTGGGTACCATCCTTTCTATAGCAACGGCAGTTTTTATGGGGTCAGGTTGCTAGCCTAATGCACAACACTCTCTCATCTGAGCTTTGAATCCAGCAACAGTGAATATATATTCTGAAATATATATATATTTAAGAAAGGTTCACTGGCGTTTGACCTCACCAATCGACCGTTACACTGATTAATCCTGGGAGAAAAACGGAGAGAAGCCTGAGGGAAGGTAGGCTGCTCTTTTCATTTAGAGAATGTGTGTGTGCGCGTGTATGTGTGTGTGACTGCACAGACCTTAATTTTCCAGCTGATGAGTGTTACACCCAGTGCGCTTAGTAAAAACACACACACAAGGGAGCCCATAGATTATAAACATAAATGTATCTACTGTGTGTGGGCTTTGCATCTACAACACAGAATATTAAGGTCTGACACCTTCATTTCTTTTAAATCAGATCTTTCTATGTGAGATCAAAAACTAATGTTAACCACATGTATAAAATACCATATAATTCCATTGGAATACAAGACTTAACATTCAAATTCAAACAAGACTTAAAAACAATAGAGTATTTGCGTTTGTTAGCAGCGCTGTGTCCCAGCATCGTTTCCATCAGAACCACAAAAAAAAAAAAACACACAATGGAAATGATATTCCATGGAATTTCTTTCCGTCAGAAATCTTTACGTTGTCCTTATACACAAAGTATTGACTATGTGACTACTATATATAGTTTACTGCTAATTTCAGTACTAGAACTAGCATCGCAATTAGGTGTCCACTTTTCCCAGTTGCCTAGCAACAGCATTCTCAAAACTTTGGTCGTTTCGTCAGCATGCCGCTTTCCATATCAAAAGCAGTCTGATATTTAACGTAAATAAGTCCATGACCTGAAATAATGGTTTTGGGTGGAGCTGTACCTTACAGTATCATATCTGTTTTTAGGCCACTCAGCAGAAACAACAAAAATGATTGACGTGGGTTTTGACAAAAGTTGAGTTTGTTTGGGAAGAGAGAATTTTCCTGACACTCTGTCCACAACGCATCACCCTCGATCTGAGGAACATCTCCTCTCACTGTCATGTTGCTGACAAAAAGGAACAAATAACTTGCTTTGCCTTTCCCACTACTGGATAGGAAATCAAAATGTCAAATTTAATTTGCAGATCGGCAATGAAAACAGAATGTACATCACATTTAAATTCAATGTTTATTATACCTTGTTATTCATTTTCAATCTAATTTTATCATTTATCAAATTAATGTCTGTAAAAAGTTGTACGTAGCTATCATTTGTGGACATTTTTGTAACTATTCATGATATTTTTTACATTTCTTAATCTGTTAACATCCAATTAACCGCCTTTAATAAAACCAAATAACCAAATAAATGAAATGTAATCTGTATAAATACAAATATAAATATAGAGCTTTTAACAATGATCATTGTGACAAAGCAGCTTTACAGATTCAGAAAAAGATTACGGAAATGTGTATAAAATGTTTGAGAAAATATGTATGAATCAAAATAAAACAACCACTTTTACCACTTTTACTTAGCTGTCAATTCATGGTAAAAGTTTCATTATATTTACAAACTCCTATTACAGTAGGTTTTCTTATCATAGCATACCTAAGCCAAATGGTAGAGATGGCTCAATCAGATAAATCAGAGTTGCTGGATACTGTCCTTTCTATAGAACTCTTTCTCATGAGTTTTGAAATTAGCAACAGTGGAGTGATTATTTTTTATGGGCATAGGGTATCAAAGTTGTTCTAACTTTCAAATACAACAAGAATTGTCGAGCAATAACAATGGAGACAAAAATAAAAATACTTGAGAGAATGGAGCAGATATTGCTCTTTTATAAGATAAATTGTTCAACTTTCGGCACGATTCTAAACAACAAGGACAAGATCTTGAAAGATCTTAGTATTATACAGAATAACGCCAAATGTGTACTTATTCTGGTACCTAGACATGTTTGTTCGACTTACAAACAATTTGGACTCACGAATGAGATCTTGGAACAGAACTTGTTCGTATGTTGGGAACCACCACCATTTCTATAGCGACTTTAGGACCAGCAACAGTGGAGTGATTTTGTATGCGCTTAACTATAAGGGCTTTGACCAAGGGCTCAATAGTGGAAACCCTTTTGTATTGCCTTAGCAATATGAGGTAGAGATTCAAAATGTGCTCTACCAAAAAGCTGAGCAGAATGTTAACGGGTTAAGCGTATAGAGTTGTTAAAAAGTCAATAGATCCATAGGAAAGGACAGAATACTGTGGAATGTAAAAAATTTTTATAAAATTAATAGTAAATAATATTATAGAAAATATATATAAAATAAAGGTGATAAAGCATCGTACTGTATATTAAACAGCAAAATACTATTACTCCATTAAAAATGTAGCATAGCCAATACCATGGTTAATAGGCATAAGGTAGCATCTTCAGTAAAATAAATTACAAATATTTAATTTCAATTAGTTTATGTTTATGTAAATCAGATCACGTTTTTTTTTATATATATTTGCATTCTACAGTAGTTCCCCTTCCTATTACAATAGGATTTGAAGATCAAAGAGCACATGAACACAACTGTAAAAGATTTCTTTCATTCTTCCCTGTTGAGAATCTGTGTGTTGCTGAACATTTTGTACCCTCCTTGGTTTGACTGGGCCGGCTTTTCCTTTGACTCATCTCTGCCCCACCCCTCTCTGATAGTGACAGAGACAGGAAAAGACAACCCCATACAAATCTCGCCCTTTCTACCTCTGGACCAGTAGTTCATAATTTTTCTGTTTGGGTTTTTTGTTTGTTTTGCCATTGATGTCCTAAAGAAATATTTCAGATTTCTTTTCAAACAGCATACAAATACAGATGCCATGTCATGACAGTGAAGCTCTACTGAACTTAACGAGTTAAGCCTGGCAAGACATTTAGTTAAGAGGCATTGCTAATGATTAGGCAACATCACCACCTGCTGGACCCACAGAAAACTCCCACGTTCTCACCGAGTCTTCATCACCTCTTTCCATCTGTCTTGGTATTGCACTTTGTTTCTCTTTCTTTCTTTGTCACCTTCACTCCATTTCTATCTGTCTCACCATCTGGTGCTGACCAAACAACCATATGGAGTTACAGTTTTGCTAATTCTGCCAAGAATTTCTACCAAGAAACAAAGTATGACTGTTCTGAGGAACAGAAATAAAGCCAGAAAAATATTAAGAGCCTACTTTGCCTTTATCTATATCAGTACCGTGCACAGACAGGGGGCTTCCTCCTAACACTTTAGCATACAGCAGCCCTGGGAATGGCATTCGTGACACAGTGGTTAGCACTTCGGTTTACTTTTAACAGAATGCTGTGACCTCAAGATTTTGTACTGCCAGTCATGACTGAGTCTGGTTTCTGACATCAGCTGAAAACAAGCTTGTATACAGTATGTAAAGACTGTATAGTATTCTAATGTGCGGAGGTGGAAAAAAGGAAAAACTAAATAACTGAAAACAATGACAAAATCGGTTCGCCCAAATCACAACACAAAGTATAAAGTAGGGTATCATTTCAACAAAACAGGCCAAACTGCTGGCATTTAAACCTGCTGTACACTAATGGCCACTTGTGCCAGTCAGGCTTTACATGGCACCAGTTTATGGCACCAATGTACAAAATCATGCAGTGACAGCTCAAAAGCCTTACTTCATGTTCACATTTTTATGGTGCTAGATGACCTTGGCTTGAGTTCACACAGAATGGTGCAAAAACCAAAAATAATTAAATAAATAAAGCAGCATGCTGTGGGAGGAAATGCCCTGTTGATAAGAATGCACTGCTGAGGTTTAACCCTTTCGAAAGAAATACTCTCAAATACGCATCTTGTCACATGACTAAGAAAACCATAAAGAATATGGTTAACAAGAACCTTCCTAATTAGGTATGCACTGGATAAATTATGAATAAAAAATGTTTTACTTTTTACTTTTATATTACTTTTGTGATGAACAGTATCTATGTAATAGTTAAAGTTGCAGTATTCATAGAGTTCATGCAAATGCACAAGCCTTTCTGAAAGCAATACTTCTTCTTTGTCTTTCGGCTGTTCCCTTTCAGGGGTCGCCACAGCGAATCATCTGCCTCCATCTAACCCTATCCTCTGCATCCTCTTCTCTCACACCAACTAACTTCATGTCCTCTCTCACTGCATCCATAAATCTCCTCTTTGGTCTTCCTCTAGACCTCCTGCCTGGCAGTTCCAACCTCAGCATCCTTCTACCAATATATTCACCATCTCTCCTCTGAACATGTCCAAACCACCTCAATCTGGCCTCTCTGACTTTATCTCCAAAACATCTCACATGGGTTGTCCCTCTGATGAACTGATTCTTGATCCTATCCATCCTTGTCACTCCCAAAGAGAACCTCAACATCTTCAGCTCTGCTACCTCTAGCTCTGCCTCCTGTCTTTTCTTCAGTGCCACTGTCTCTAAGCCGTAGAGCATCGCTGGTCTCACCACTGTGCTGTACACCTTTCCTTTCATTCTCGCTGATACTCTTTTATCGCACAACACACCTGACACTTTTCTCCACCCATTCCAACCTGCCTGTACTCGTCTCTTCACCTCCTTTGAACACTCTCCATTGCTCTCGACCGTTGACCCTAAGTACTTAAAATCCTGCACCTTCTTTACTTCTGCTCCCTGTAGCCTCACCGTTCCTCTTGGGTTCCTCTCATTCACACACATGTATTCCGTCTTGCTGCGGCTAACCTTCATTCCTCTGCTTTCCGGTGCGTACCTCCACCTCTCCAAATTTTCCTCCACCTGTTCCCTGCTCTCGCTACAAAGCACAATGTCATCTGCAAACATCATAGTCCATGGAGACTCCTGTCTAACTTCATCAGTCATCCTGTCCATCACTAGAGCAAACAAAAAGGGGCTTAGAGCCGATCCTTGATGCAGACCCACCTCCACCTTGAACTCTTCTGTCACACCTACAGCACATCTCACCACTGTCTTACAACTCTCATACATGTCCTGCACCACTCTAACATACTTCTCTGCCACTCCAGACTTCCTCATACAACACCACAGCTCCTCTCTCGGCACCCTGTCGTACGCTTTGTCTAAATCTACAAAGACACAATGCAACTCTTTATTACCTTCTCTGTACTTCTCCGCCAGCATCCTCAAACAAAATACTGCATCTGATGTACTCTTTCTAGGCATAAAACCATATTGCTGCTCACAAAATCTCACCACTGCCCTTAACCTAGCTTCCACTACTATTTCCCACAGCTTCATTGTATGGCTCATTAGCTTTATGCCTCTGTAATTGCCACAGCTCTGCACATCTCCCTTGGTCTTAAAAATCGGCACCAATACACTTCTCCTCCATTCCTCTGGAATCCTCTCATTCTCCAAGATCTCGTTAAACAAACTAGTCAGGGGTAGCTCAGTGGTTAAGGCATTGGACTACGGTTCGGAAGATCCCAGGTTCAAATCCCACAACCACCAAGTTGCCACTGCCTTAACCCTCAATTGCTCAGATGTGTAATGAGATAAGAATGTAAGTCGCTCTGGATAAGAGCATCTGCCAAATGCCTAAATGTAGTCAGAAACTCTACTGCCACCTCACCTAAGCACTTCCACACCTCCACAGGTATGTCATCAGGACCAACAGCCTTTCCACTCTTCATCCTCTTCAACGCCCTTCTCACCTCACTTTTACTAATATTTGCTACTTCCTGCTCCACAACAGTCACCTCTTCTACTCTTTGTTCTCTTTCGTTTTCCTCATTCATCAACTCCTCAAAGTACTCCTTCCATCTTCCCATCACCCTCCTGGCATCTGTCAGTACATTTCCATCTCTATCTTTAATCACTCTAACCTGCTGCACATCCTTCCCATCTCTATCTCTTTGTCTCGCCAACCTGTACAGATCCACCTCTCCCTCCTTGCTGTCCAGCCTAGCATACAAGTCCTCATATGCTCTTTGTTTGGCCTTTGCCACTTCTACCTTCACCTTACGGTGCATCTCCCTGTACTCCTGTCTACTCTCTTCAGTCCTCTCAGTGTCCCACTTCTTCTTAGCTAGCCTCTTTCCCTGTATACACTCCTGGATTTCCTCATTCCACCACCAAGTCTCCTTGTCCCCTTTTCCCTTACCTGATGATACACCAAGTACTCTTACCTGTCTCCCTGATCACATTGGCTGTAGTTGGCTGTAGTCAACTGAAAGCACCTCCTGACCACCGATAGCTTGTCTCAACTCCTCCCTAAAGACTACACAACATTCTTCCTTTCTCAGCTTCCACCACTTTGTCCTCTGCTCTGCCTTTGTCCTCTTCACATTCCCCACCACCAGAGTTATTTTAC